>LR750502.1:309514-336334 GCA_902729485.2 Mus minutoides | reverse complement strand
TTTGTCTATCTTGTTGACTTTTTCAAAGAACCAGCTCCTGGTTTGATTGATTCTTTGGATAGTTCTTTTTGTTTCCACATGGTTGATTTCACCCCTGAGTTTGATTATTTCCTGCCGTCTACTCCTCTTAGGTGACTTTGCTTCCATTTGTTCTAGAGCTTGCAACTGTGCTGCCAAGCTACTGGTGTAAGCTCTCTCCTTGAGGACAGTTTCTTATAAAGCTATAAATAGTCTAGCCATGTGCCCAGCATTTGACCAAAGGATAGGAATGTTGACCATGCATTCCAAAACCAATTCTTAACAATAAAAGAATGACTGGTAGAATCACGATCCCTGACCTCAAGCTTTACTACAGAGCAATAGTGATAACTGCATGGTATTGGTACAGAGACAGACACATTAATCAATGGAATACAATTGAAGGTCCAGAAATAAAACCACACACTTAAGGTCACTTGATTTTTGACAAAGACACCAAAAATATACAATGGAAAAAAAGAAAGCATCTTCAATAAATGCTGCTGTTCTAACTGACACTCTGGATATAGAAAAATGAAAATAGAACCATATTTGTTATCTTGGACAAAGCTCAAGTCCAAGTGGATCAAGGACCTCAACATATAACCAGCTAAACTGAATATAATAGAAGAGAAATTGGAAAAGAGCCTTGAACTCATTGGTACAAGGGGGAATTTCCTAAACAGAGCTCCAAGGGCTCATGCTCTAAGATCAAGAATTGATAAATGTGCATGAAACTGAAAAGCTTCTGTAAGGCAACGGACATAGTCAATAAGGCAAATCAGCAACCTAAAGATTGGGAAAAACCTTCACTACCCCACATCCAATAGAGGGCTAATATCAAAAATATTTTAGGAGCTCAAGAATCTAATCACCAAAAACAAGCAACCCAATGAAAAAATGGGGTATAGAACTAAACTGAGATTTCACAACTAAGGACTCTCCAATAGCTGAGAAGGACATAAAGGAATGTTCAAAGTCGTTAGTGATCAGAGAAATGAAAATCAAAATGACCCTGAGTTTCCACCTTACAGCAATCAGAATGGCTAATATCAAAACTTCAGGTAATAATACATGTTTGAGAGGATTTGGAGAAAGAGGAACATTCCCTCATTGCTGGTGGGATTATAAACTGGTACAAGCACTCTTTAAATCAATCTGGAGGTTCCTCAGAAAATTGGAAATTGATCTACCTGAACACTCAGCTATACCACTCTTTGGAATATATGCAAAAGATGCCCTACCATGCCACAGGGGCAAATGTCTGTGATAGCCAGAAGCTGGAAACAACAGCGATGTCCCACAACAGAAGAATGGATACAGAAAATGTGGTTCATTTACACAATGGAATACTACTTAGCTATTAATCATGAGGAC
Organism: Mus minutoides; assembly: GCA_902729485.2. Lineage (NCBI taxonomy): Eukaryota > Metazoa > Chordata > Mammalia > Rodentia > Muridae > Mus > Mus minutoides. Next base: position 334,939 of record LR750502.1, on the reverse strand, counting down.
ATCCTGAGTTTTGCAGGCAAATGGATGGAACTAGAAAATGTCGTCCTGAGTGAGGTAACTCAGATTCAAAAGGACATGCATGGTATGTGTTCACCAATAAGTGGATGTTAGCCAAAAAATGTACAGAATATCCAAGATACAGTCCACAGAACTCAAACAGGTCAACAAACTGAAGTGCTCAATTGAGGACATCTCGGTCCCACTTGGGAGGGAGAAGAAAACTGTCATAAGTGAGGAGGAAATAAGGGCCCTGGGAGTAGAAGGACAGGGGAAGGGGATTGAAAGAAGAGGGGAAACTGATCTGATATTGGGTGAGAGAAAAGTACTGAAGCCCCGAGGGCCAGCAAAAAAAGGAAACAGTCAATCTCAGGAGATAGAATGTTGGGGGGAACTCCAAAATGTACCAGAGACCTGGAAGGTGAGACACTCCCAGGACTCCAAGTGAGAGACCTTAGTTGAAATGTCTGGCAGTAGGAAGAGGCAACTTATAGAGCCCACCTCCAGCAGGAAGACAGGGCATCTAATGAAGTAGAGGGCGTCTATCCAACAGTTACAATTCTGACCCATAATTGTTCCTCTCTGAAAGAATTATAGGGATGGAAATGGGGAGGAGTCTGATGAAAAGAAGTTCCAGTGACAAGCCAAGAGTGGGTTCCATCTCAAGGGAAGGTTCCAAGGCCTGACACTATTACTGAGGCTATGGTGCCCTGACAAAAAGGGACCTAGCATGACTGCACTCTGGAAGACCCAACAAGCAGTTGAAAGTGTTAGATGCAGATATTTACACTCAACTGTTCGACAGAAACAGCTGACCCTTGTTGAATTGGGGAAGACAGAAAGAAGCTGAGGAGAATTGTGATCCTGTAGGAGGACCAGCAGTTTCAATAAATGTTGACCCCTGAGATGTCTCAAATCCCTGAGATCTCTCAAACACTGGACAATGACCAGGCAGCATACACCAGCTGATATGAGGCCCCCAACACACATACAGTAAAGGACTGTTACTGCCAGGTCTGTGTTCATTCAGAGATGATGCACCTAACTCTGGAGATAATGAAGGTCCCAGGGTGCTTAGAGGTCAGGTGTGTGTGGGGGGCATCTACCTGGAGACAGGGGGGTGAGAAGGAGGTATGGGATGAGGAACAGTTGGAGGGTGAACAGGGGTTGGGGGAAATAAAATATGGAATATAAAAAGTAAATGTTAAAGAATATAGTCAAAGTAGTCTAAATGTTAAAATGTTGATCTCTAAATTTTCAGTTCTAAAGTCTATGAACTAGAATATTATAGTAATATTTGGCATGTTATCACTTGGATGCAGGGCATACTGTGACAATAGTTATGCTAGAAAAATCACATTTATTTGCTTTAATCATGAATATACAAATGTTTGCTGTTCTTCTCAAAATATAGAATGAATTAAATTGAGTCTAGGAATAATATTGAAAGGTAAGAAAAGGCACATTAGATAGATAGACTATATATATATATATATATATATATATATATATATATATATATATATATATATATATATATACCATTAGTCTATATTTGTTCATTTGAGCATTGCTTTGGATACCAGTCATCTTATTCTATCTGTAACTATTTGATTATTTAAAATAATTATTTGTATATGCTTATAATATGTTTGGATCAAACCTAATACATTTTTATTTCTCTCTAATGCTTTGGTATCCTCTGCCCACTTTTCCATTCAAGAGATTTTTTAGTTCATTCTGACTTCAACATAGTCTTACCCTCATTTTCTCTCTCACTTTAAAAATGCAAAAGTAGGGCTTCTTTTACACAGTTTTATAGTAGTTAGAAGATTCTAGAAGTGAACTTTAGGCTTTGAGGTAAAGACAACAATGTGGAGATGTATTTCCTACCTATAAAAACCTGGTGGTACCCACTGCACCAGGAAGTTCTTCTCCAGATCTTGAAGGATGTCATTCAGCATTCGGACACGGCTGGGAGCTCTCTCCTTTGGGTCATTAGCAGGTCGCATCTCATCTGACTGGAAGAGTTCTGCACTTTCTCTCAGTCTTGATGCTAAGGCAAGCAGGTGAGGAACACTAGGCTCATTACCTGGTAAAGAAAAAATAAGGCCACCTCAGGAGAGATTTGGTCAAAGGAGCCAAGCAAATATTTTATTTCTTGACTCTAGTTTATAAATTAGACAGTCCCTCAAGACTGGCCTGTTATTGATATTTCTGTCAGTAGCCTTCTCAAAGAAAGGCATAAATGCTTTGATTAACTCAGATAACATTTTGTTCTGCCAAATATACTGTCAAAGATGTGTTTATTTTCTACTAAATTAAGTGAATGGTTACTCACTTATAAAAACTTAGGGTAAGCATGGATGGTAGGAATTAATATATGCATTATATTAAGCTTAACATATAATTATCTTATTTAATATTTATCAAATGTTATTAGTTTTGTCATATAGAATTTACCAAAATGTGTTTATTTTATGGAAGATGAGACTGAATTAAGGCTCACATATTAAGCTCAAAAGTTGTAAAAAAGTTGAACTGGAACCTTGATCCTTTTGGCTCAACTGTATAGACTCACCATAGTATACCTGATTTTGAAGAAAAGAAAATGTAAAAGATACAATCATGTATGTGCATGACTCTTCCAGAGTGGAGATGAGGTGGAGGAAGAAGGATCATGAACTAAAGATCATTCTTGGTTATATAGAGAATATGAACCAACTAAAGCTATATCAGACACTTTTGAAAGATAAAAATAAATAAATAAATAGAATGAAAGAAAGAGAATGTATCTTCTTATGATAATATGTAAGATATGTGACTACATGGTAATACATGCCTATTGGTAATACATGTCTTATTGTTCGTAAATGTTTTATCATATTTTCATAATATATATGAAGTATGTTTTTGACTTTACAGTATACTAAGATGTGCTGCTCCATTTCTTTAGTTTGCTACTAAGACTATGGTCGTTTTGTTAATTTTCTACATGTTGGACATCTTAACAGAACTCATTCTTATATTAATGGTGGTAGCAAACCATCCACAGTTCTAGCCTTTGTCCATGAGAAAAGCCATATCTAGTGCTACAGTGGACTCAGACTTTGTGGGTAGCCTACCTAGCTCTGGTGCTATGTTCTTACCACCTGGTATCTGTGTGACATTTGTAGCATTTTTGGATCTCTAAAATCTTAACTGCCAAACAAAATATTGACATTACCTACTGCTAGCATTTTGCCTAGGATTAACTAATACGTATCAAATACTTCTCAAAAGTAGTGATTAGAAACCGTGTTTGAAAACATATATTTTCAAACATTACAAGAGAAGAATTCTATGATCATCTCCATATCCCACCAGTCTTTTTGTAGGACAACAGCTACTGTTTCTCTTAGGAAACTTCAAGCATCTCCACAACGTCCCCAAACTCAACATGTCACTGCAGATTTACTTCCAGTCAAATTGTCTCAGGAGTTTAGGGGGGTCTAAGATGCTGTGGCAGGAGTGTGACACTGAGGCAGTTAGATGCAGGTGTTTTTATGAAGGGTTCTTGTACAGTGTCTTCAGCAGAAAAAGCATGATGACAAAAGGATATTATCTTGAGGAAGCCCAAGAACATCAGCATCTCAAACATCTCACAAATGGGAAAGTACAGACTTATTGATATGCTCATGTTCTTTCAGTGTAGAGACTAGGAATCTCTTCTACATGCTAGTTACTCTGTCAGGGTTAAAGTTTAAGAAAGACTATAAAAATAGTGTGGTAAGATGAAAATTTATGCTACAGTTAGTTACCTCATAAAATATGACTTGCACAAAACTACCAACTGATACTATACTGACATTTAGTGTCTAGTTGAATGCACACACTCATTAACTTCTGAAAGAACAAAGTAAACGCAATATGCTATATTTACAAAATGTCTAAAATAAAATAGAATCATGGGAAAGAGATAACTAAAAAAATCCTCTTATTTCTTGTCTTTTACTTTTTCTCAGAGATGGTAACAATTAAATTATAAGAAAGTATAAAATGGTGAAATAATAAAAATTTTCCTATTTACTGTGTGTGTGTGTGGGGGGGGGGCTCAGGGGACAAATTGTAGGAATCAATTCTTTCCTTCCATAGCTGAGTCTTGGGGCTGGAACTCATATCTTCTGGCTTGGCAACAAGTGCCTTAACCTGCTGAGTCACCTTTTATTAGAGGCCTAAATAAAAAGTAAATTAATTAAACAGAAATAATTCACTGTACATAGAGTAAAAAAAAATCTATCTATCTATCTATCTATCTATCTATCTATCTATCTATCTATCTATCTATCTATCTATCTAGTTTGGCTTAAAGTACATATCTGCACAAAGCATAAAATTTAAATATTATATATCTACAGATATGTTTGAAGATGGTATTGAAGCAAATATGTGAGCTGACAGTAATTTTGAGATACCTGTTCACAAATGCTGCTATGATAGTTTCCACTGCAGGAGTCAGGTATTGGATACCTGCTGTTTTCACTGTGTATTCTATATTGACTAGTTTCAGCATTTTGAAAATCAAGTTTGAAATAATTTATTAGACTTTTAGGATGACATGTCTTTTCTTAAATTTTAATGACTCACCAAGGCTAATGTGTAAAAAACTCAGACTCTTTTCACAAAGAAGAAAAGAAATAGATAAGGCACATTTAGAAGTCACTGAAATTGGAAGAGTGAGCAAAGAAAATAACTAGCTCTACATCTCTGAGATTCTCACACTTAAGAAAGAAAAATATGTTCCCATCTAACATTCACTGCAGAATAGAAGGCATTACTACAGAATCAAGTGAGACAAACTGTGCCGTTTCTCTTATTTAGCTTTAAATGAATTTATCTTTTACGTTACTGCAGGTGGAGATAACTGACAGCTCTCTCAACTAGTTAGTTCCAGAGGGGGAAAAAAAGAGTGGTGACCTGCCTGAAATAAAGGAGGCATTATTTCTAGGGTCAGAAGTCAGATATTGAGAAGCAGCTCCACATGTAATGGTCAGCCAATATTTTCTTTTTCTTTTTTTTCTTTTTTTTTTAAGATTTATTTATTTATTATATGTAAGTACACTGTAGCTGTCTTCAGACACTCCAGAAGAGGGCATCAGATTTCATTATGGATGGTTGTAAGCCACCATGTAGTTGCTGGGATTTGAACTTGGGACCTTCAGAAGAGCAGTTGGGTGCTCTTACCCGCTGAGCCATCTCACCAGCCCCAATATTTTCAATGTATGAATTATGCTTTAAGGAATGCTAGCAACCATTTCCATGTCAATCAATTTGAGTTCATTATTAACTTTAAATCAGACCCAGAATGAAATGCTCCTCTCCCTGAAACTTTGTTGATCTCAGATGAAGTAATCCTTCATGTATTTTGTATCTGCATGTTAGCTGTATCACAGAGAGACATGCATCTATATAGTTAAAGTCACACTACTGGTACCTAACATTACACCAGATGTATCATTTAAAGAAGGAGCAACCACATTGTCATAAAGTCCAAACAGGTAACATTTTTATCTTTACCTGGCCATGTATCTTGTTTCTCCATAGAAAAGAATCTCCTATAGAAAAATACAATGTATTTGTCTCTGTGTAGCTGTCCTATGATAACCAGTTAATAAGAACAACATGCAATGTTTGAATGTTGACTTATATTAGGATGTATTCTTTGAAAGATAATTGCTGCATTGTACAATGCCTCCAAATCATTCTGAGAGATGTTTGGTGTATAATAATCATAAAGGATGAGTTCTTTTACTCTCTAGATGTAAATGAATTATAGCTGAAAATAGAAACTTAAGACAAAAAGAAATTATCTTAAGCTATCAATTAGTTAAGTTATACAAAGTTAAAATCAAAAGATTCCCTGCAGATTTCCTATAAACACTGTGAGTTTCACTCAAGACCTGGAATGTCTGAGAATGTAAAACTGTTGGAGGCTGCTATCAGATCACATATAAAAGATAATACCTATATTTGATTAAAAATAAACCGTTAACTGGAAACTAAAGATTTCTCAGAGATGGGGTTATGATTATCTTAAATTTATATACATCATGTCTACAAGCCAAGGATTTGACATCAATAAAGATAACAATTCTATGCACATAATTAATACCAATATGGTATGGAGTAATTTATTTGCTATCTTACATTTAATTTTCTAAATCCATAGACCTCTTTCAATCACTTGTTTTTATCAGAGTATACAAACTAAACAAGCTATCTCTAATGTAGCTTTGAAAAGAACGTCATCACCAGTTCTGAGTGACTCTCAAAGTTGTTTCTCCCAAAAACTTTCAAGATTTGTGATCCCCAGTGTCACAGTCCTCCCTGTTTAGACTTCAGCAAATCTTAGTTCCATTGTTGGATGTCTGACTCTATACTCATGTGCCATCACCAAGGGCTGGCCTCCCTCACCCACCTTTGTAAGAAAGGAAAGGAGTGATATGGGGGTAAAGAAATGTAATCATCAACCTTTAAAACATGATTTTCAGATCTTAGCTTCTGGTAAAACAAACAAACAAACAAAACAAAAATTAATAGATTTTTGAAAGCTCTGTAGAAAATAGTTGTTTGTTTTAAGTGTTGATAGTCATGCCTGATATAGTACATAATATTTCAGACTACCTGCTAAAATTATATATTCCAGATAGTTAAAGTTCTCCTACATTTCAAATGGAAAACACCTTTATCTTCCCTGTATCTCAAAGTAAAATTCATAGAGCTAGAAAGTTCATAAGAAGTAATTGTTTATTCATTCGTATGTCACTGCTAGAAAACACAAAAGGACAAATAAGATTAATAATTTTAATAAGGTAAGACTTACTTCAAAGTCCACATACTAGTCATAAATACTAGGTATCAATGCCATGTGAAATCATGGCATTGATGCTTTTTCTGGGTCATTCACAAAAAATATCTTGTACAAAGCCAAGGAAGAAAACAATAAAAAACATTTTTTAGGATTACCTAAAAATGACTCTTGAATGTTCTGGCATTTTCTGTATAGCAAATCATTTCAGGGAAGTTTTCTGTCTTAAACCACAATATTGAAGTGTCCCTATAGCTGTCCTGCAAATGTAGACCATAACTACCCTAGCATCCTTCCCTAACTAGTTTGGCTCCTGAGGCAGCTTTATATAGTGGACTGTAAGGTATGATGAGATCTGGAAAATCTAAATTCAAGCCTAACCTATATTGATTAAATGCATATATCTATTCAAGATGAAAAAAAAAAAAAAAAAAAAAAAAAAACCTTTAAGCTTAGTTTGCATTTAGATATAATCTGAGCAGCCCAGGAATACCGATTTTGACTCATGTCATGCACAAGCCAACTCAGTACAGTATATAGGCTTTTTTTTTTTTAGCATGATCTCAGGAGTGAGCAGATATTTCTAAGAGCTTATTCCTCCTGAAGATCTATTTTTTTTAATGTAGGATCTCCCAAATACCTTCCTGTAGTAAGGAGGAAGCATACTACATGATTCATTTCCCCACATGTAATCAATCAAGATCTATCAACTACAGTACTGATGTTGTGCATGTGTTCTAATGCATTCTTGTGCACCTGGGTTGCACAAGATGCTTGTCAGCTTAAGCTTCTTCATAGCTTGAGAACTCCCACTGGCATAAACCATTGCGTATTTATGTGCATTATAAACACCAACAAGATTATCATTTCACTATTTTAAATACTGATTTTACTTTCTACTTCTTTGGTTTCTTGGGAGTTTTACAGCCCAAAAAAGTTTTAGATAAGATCTACTTGCACTTTTGTAAGATTTTGTTCTATTCTGCAACACTATGTTTAAAAATCCACTCCATTTCCTTTTACATTGTGGGGAAAATGTACCAGTTATATTTTTAAAAATTACATTTTTACATAAAACAAGCATAGTCTTTTTTATTTACTAGCTTTTCACAGAATCCTTTGCCGTACGCATGAGATTATCACAGTTTTAAAGGTGCTAAAAGTTACATAGTTGCAGCTTATACTTCCCTGATGTATAGCAACACACACACAGAAAGAGACACGTATAATTGACTTTTGCTTGCTGATGTACAGTGGTTAAAAACATAATAGGAGATTATATGGAGGAAAAATATGCTACTTAACATCATCTTTAAAACTTCTCATGGCGTTGCTAAAGAGGGGAAAAGAAATTGCCAATATGATGTCAGCCAAGGGAACAACAGCTCTTTATTATGCTATATTTTCTATCCTTCATGCTGTCTTCTTCAGTAGAAATCATAATATATCTTATCACCTGGTTCTGTAAAGACCTTAGGCAACACTTGGATAAAGAAAGATGCCTGCAATCTAAAGCAAGAATAATGTTCAGATAATGTACCTTAATTTTATGGCACATATAAAACATATACCATTTAAAGATGAATAATATATAAGACTATCAGTAACTATAGCTGAACTGATTTCATGCAAGATCCACTTAGCAAAGATGACAAAGGATATTAGGAAAGGGATTAGCATCTGCCTACTATTTAAAAACACGTTTGGCACTGTATTCTTGAATACAGAAGTTATGTAATAGTCCAAGTAGCCATGGCAGACTCCATTTAGGAGCATTTTTACCTTTCCTGAGTGGAGTGTATGTGGAGTGCTCCCTATCCCTACCAGTGCATTGAATGAACCCCCCTTCCTCCAAAAGCATGGAGTAGTTGGTTTATGTCCCCAAAGCTACATGAATACAATTTCCCCAGCACTGTATGGAGTAGGGTTTACCCTTAAAGAGATCTAAATGAAAAATATCCCCAGTAGTTTCATGTATGGCTCACGGATGATGGTCCTGTTTGAGGTTTTGAAGCCTTTAGGAGATGGCGCCTTGCTGGAAGAACTGCATCACTGGGAATAGGTTTCGAGTGCTTGTAGTCTGGCTCCTCTGCCTACACTTTCCTTTCATTCTCTCCACTTTATGTTGGCTATTGAAGAGGTTATCTCTCAAATTTCTTTACTACTGCTTGTTGCCATGCGTCTTCCATCATGGACCTAACCTTCTGGAACCTTAAGTAAAAATAACTTTCTTCTATAAGTTGTCTTGGTGGTAACATCTTATCACATCAGACAAGTAACCAATATGTCTCCTAATACTACACTGATTGAGATCTGTCTCCATCCCTGCTTGCCTGGTACAGAGAAGAAACTCTAAGCCCATTCTATAATGTATTGATGTTGCCACTGTGCAATGTTTTGGAGTACAGCTATGTCTATTGGCAGGTTTGGAAGAGCTGAAGCTTTCTGTCTTTCTATGAAGATATACTTATTTTATGAATATGACTATTTTTTTGAATATAAATGTATGTGTCACATATAAATATGTGGGACCCAGTGGAGCCCAGATGAGATAATTAGATTCTCTAGAGCTGGAGATACAGACAGTTTTGAGTTACTATGTGGGTTCTGGAAACTGAAACTGGGTCCTTTTAAGAGTTGCAACTACTCTTAACTACGATGCTGTCTCACCAGCTCCCAAAACTTTCTAAAATGAACTATATTCATGTACTGTACATTCTTATCCTTGTTCCCTTCAGGCAAAAATTTCACATTGACTATTTAACAGTATATATGAGCTTAATTATGCATTGCCTAAGACAAAATGAAAAAAAAAACAAATTTACATAAAGTTGCTGAATATAAAGGCAAATTCTTATAGTCTATTAAAAATGAAGGTAAGAAGTATTTGTGATTGGGTTACTTCACTAAGGGTGATATCCTCCAGATACATCCATTTGCCCAAGAATTTCATAAATTCATTGTTTTTAATAGCTGAGTAGTACTCCATTGTGTAAATATACCACATTTTCTGTATCCATTCCTCTGTAGCTATCTCCAGTGAGGCTATACCAGTGCCTGGCAAATACCGAAGTGAATGCTCACAGTCATCTATAGCATGGAACACAGGGCCCCCAATGGAGGAGCTAGAGAAAGCACCCAAGGAACTGAAGGGGTCTGCAGCCCTATAGGTAGAACAACAATATGAACTAGCCAGTACCCCCAGAGCTAGTGTCCCTAGCTGCATATGTAGCAGAAGATGGCCTATTTGGCCATCATTGGGAAGAGAGGCCCCTTGGTCTTGCAAACTTTATATGCCCCAGTACAGAGGAATGCCAGGGCCAAGAAGTGGGAGTTGGTGAGTAGGGGAGGGTATAGGGTACTTTTGCGATAGCATTTGAAATGTAAATAAAGAAAATATCTAATAAAAATTAAAAGAAAAAAGAAGTATTGTTGCTGGCAAACAAATCCCCGAGGAAACAGGTTAAGCAAACCAACAAAGCAACTGAGCCAAGCAAATGAACAACATTCTTTTAAAACATAATTAAATCAATATGTGTACATTAATAGAATGAGATTTTGTAACTTCATAGGCATTGGGTTTTTGGTTAAAAATATATTCAGTAAACTTTGTAATACAATAGACCAAAATTATAATGGGAAAGTAAGAAGAAAAGGTGAAGGTAAGAAGAAAAGTAGTCACTGCCCTGTTGGCTCTGAGCTACAGGTAATAGTAGAGGGGGTTCATATTGTCTGAGACCACGGGGAAGGATAGGATGATCACAAAGGAAATCGAGTGACTAGCACCAAAGTGTGCAACAAGATGCAAACAATCGTATATTTCAAGGAAAATGAAAAGATCCATGAACACGGAATAACAATTAAGGGGCATTATTTGAAAAACAAAACAGAAACAGTGATTTAAAACTAACTGTGGTAAAGAAATGTCTAGGTTAACAACTCAACAATGGTAGTGTATGCATAGATGAGATTCTGTTACTGGACTCCTTTCAAAAATTTCATCGGTCTATGTGTTGATTATCTGTAAGTAAACTATACTGTTTGATATAATTATATACCGAGAATTCAGTTATACTTAAATGAGGATTAAGGCTAAATCTATTTTATGAATATGTATACAAAGATGGCAAATATTTTCTCAGTCCTTTTGGTTGCCTGGGCAAGACTGGAGGAGTACTCTCTGGAGTACTTAGCCCTTAGTACATACATAGGCCATTCTCAGAGGTCTAGCACCATCACAAATGACACTGGCAAGAAAGTAAAAATCAGTTTTGGAATCACTGGAATTTAGACTACTATGGACTTCAAGGGGAGTTCACAGAACTAGGCAATCAGGGCATGGCTGGCTCCCCTTGTATCAGCCAGCACAGAGTGGAAGTTGCTGGTAATTAAAAGCAAGATAGAAACAGATGGAATGAGAACAAGAATCATGCAATTTGTTCCATCATGTAACTTAATTTTGCCAATTGGGAAATTCATTTTATATTAGTGAGAAAGAAAATTAAACACATTAGATGAGTATCAATTACTTATGACATTTAAAAATTGAAACTACAAATATAACAGGACTCTAAATCCTGGTCCCCCTGAACAATCACCTTGAATATTTTATCTCCTTCCCAAATGCAGTGAATGACATCAGTGAACTAACAAAACTAATAAAAATGAAAAGGCCCTATCAAGTCCGCATTGCCAGTTATTCAAAGAACACATGGAAAAGCTGCCAATAAGGGTTGAATATAGTGAGATAATCCAAATGTCTCAATAAGTCACAGTGGCTCAAAATTATATTTTCTTCTAAGGTGGGTTTTAAACTAATTTCTGTTTATTTGGTCTCATGTGATTTTTACAGTAACTTTATGATTAACATTGAGACTTCTGAAAGAAAAAAAAAACAGTAGTTACAACAATTCCACAGTCATCGATTACTATAAGGTACTACTTAATATGTTAGACTATAGTAAAAGTGAGAAACAATAACTGAGTGTGGTTATAATTTACCCATTCTCTTATCTGTTTCTAGGATCCTGTGTATAAACCTATTATTACCTTTTTTCTCTGATGACTAATCTGACTCCCACAATCTTGTACTATCTCTTTCTAGGAAAATCATTTAGACTTACTTTTCTTTTTCAAAAGTGTATCTAATTAGTATGAGGGAAATATGAGGAAAATATTTGAGTCATTACAGTGCTTGTATTTTATGCTTGACTAACTGGCTTAAAACACTAGCAGCAGCATGAAATTCTAGATATGTTGGCAGATGCTTATAATTCCACTGTTGTGGAGACAGAGATGGAGATCACGGGAGTTACTGGTCATCTCTCTTAGCCTATTTGCTCAGTCCCAGGCTACTGAGATACCTTATATTAAAGACACATTAATAGCAGCTGACGAACAAAGAAAAAAAGTAGTATATTTTTTCCTCTGCTCTCCAAACATTTGTACACATGTGTACCTGTTTGCACATGTGTATGTGAATGCTCACATACACACACACACACACACACACACACACACACACACACACACACACTCACAAACACAGGCATTCACACACATAAAAGTACACCTGAAGTATATCATTCACCTTATCAGTCATAATCCACTCCATCTTCACATGCAATGAATAAATATATAAATATTCAGTTTCTATTTTATATTTGGCATTGACCAAATATTAAGAGCCAAGGTCACTCAGTTAAAATGTGCTTTCAAGAAAGATGCAGTAAATCAACTCAAACAAATTATTCACTGGTAAATGATCCTTACTTCTGGTGGTTGTGGGAACAGTGGAGAATGGTTGGCTGTGACCATAAACTTGTGTCATAAATAAACTCGATGGCCAATTTTCAACAGGTAAAAATTACAGTGCTGAAATGCAATTGGGTTTCAGGGATCTCAGTACTCAGTGCTCACAGTGAAGGGAAACTGTATTTTATAGTTCAGCCTTGAAGGTCACTTTTTTTTCTTCACTATAAATTAGAACTTGAGACTAATCACTGCTGACTGTCATAACAAAATAAGAAATATATCAACAATTTAAGTTACTATGAAGCAGTTGAAATGTATGTTTCATTTAATGTGCTAGAGAAACTGTTTAGTCCAAGGAAGTAACTAGCATCATTGACAAAATCAGTTACTTATTTATGTGTTGACATCAAGGTCATATTTGTATATTAGCATCTAGAAGTAATATGTATAGGAAATATTGCTATAGCCAATATGATAGAAATTGAATGGGCTCCCTTAAGTTTGCAAGTAATTAACATTTCTTTATTTTAAGTTAGGATGACTAAAATACCATGAAAAAAATCAATTTTAAAGGCTACATGCTGCAACTCTTTGAACAAATATTTAGAAACAAGTGAAAAGAATTTTAATCAAATTATTATTATATTATCTTTTACTTTGATTGAGAATTGAATATGGGTAACCCTAAAATCTGACTTGATAGTTTTTAACTAAGTGAACACAAAATGAGTTTTACATGAGACAGGAAACAATGAAAAGCACAATAGTAAAAAGCTACATCCTTTGCCTGCAGAAGAGGCAGCCTAAGAACACAGCAGGAAGTCAGCACTTCTGCCTGAGCCCGCACAAAACCTCTGATCTCAGGGGAACTTCTGTATATAGACAGCAGTGTCTGACCTCAAGTGGAAATAAATCCCACAGAATAACCACAGTTTCACCTTTTCACTGTGATTTTTCTTGCTGTAATAACCTGCTCCTGAATAGAATTGTCAGAGAGTGTTATTAACCTGGCCCTAGATATAGAATGTTTTCATTTTTATATGCTTATTTATTTTGTGTATGTAAGTGTATGGTTATTGATGTGTCAAGATGCACATGTGGAAATCAGAAGACAGCAGTGGGAGTCAGTTATCTCCTTCTACCACCTGAGTATTTTGCTGCTTTGAAAGCATCAATAATAACCCCAGAGTGCCCAAAATTTGTCAATGTTGCATTCACTAATTTAGAAATTAACAACAACAAAAAAAACCATTCTCCTCAAAGCCTTTTAATCAGGAGCAATAGCATACTTTCATTATCTATTGCTCTTGTTGAGATTTCAGCCCTTCCTGTATATCTGTTGCAGAGGACAAAACCATGCCTCCCTAAATGCTATCTTGTTAATCTGTTTTACTCTAGTTCTTTCTGTATGTACCTAAAACTGACCTTTGCTCTTTCATTTATTGAACAGCACAGAAAGAATCAACATGAGTAAGGATTGAAGTGTAGTATTCAGAAATCTTTAAGAGAATATCCCAATGAAATAAAAAGTCACTGATGTCAACTGACCGCAACCGACCCTGAAAATTGAATGCTTCACATATTGTTTATCAAATGATATTTGTATGTTGTGTCCAACAGTTATGGTAAATATTAATTTATCAAGAGCATTTCTCTATAAAATGTTTTAGGCAAATATTACCACAAGTATACATACACTGCTCTTTTGGAGCATGGACAAGGAAAAGTACATAATTTAAGATTACACCCATGCATGACCTTAGCTTGTAAAAGTTGATTACATGGAAAATCAAAAGCAAATAAAATTGGTTGTTACATTGTTCTCTTAAAGTGGGGTTAAAGGGCTTGAGCACACAGTAGGACAGCAGTCTCAAGTCCAAATTGACCTCAAAATACATTATAAGCTCTGGCTGTAGTATTCAGCAAAAGTTCTTGTCCCTTTGCATTTAAGAAACATTTTCACAATAATGCACTGGCACAAGATCTGAGTGAGGCAAAGGGATAGAGCCCAGACCATCAGTATTTCCTTCTATTCAGCCATCTCACTGACCTACAGAGAGATTTATTTGTCTTCTTGCTCAGATTTAAGCTTGGCACTGACCTAAATCCACTGTGTCTCTACTGGCTCAAGACTGAACTCTTTTGCCTCTCATGTCCTGTTCATGACTCAGCTAGGAGCATGACAGGACAAATTTCTGAAGAAATACCCAGTTTTTAACAAATAGCTTCTTCTGAATTAATCTTTATCTCAATTTTTGGTAACACAGTTATCAGTTGCTGAAGTGAAAGAATAGAATAGTCTCTATGATCCTCTTGATTTTTCTTCCTGAAAAGGACCATGGAGTTGTCTGGCCTACCTCTCAGGGCAGTGATAAGACATTTACAGTGCTCTCTACCATATGCTCTGAGCAAGGCAACTCCTTATATCTGCTTATAGGTGTACAGAAGCCTAGAGAACAAACTGAGGCATCAGGATTTGGTAAGATGACAGGACTGTTGGCATTAAGTTGCTTCCTTCTAACCATCATTCAAGCCTCTGTCTGTCTGTCTATTCGTCTTCTTCAAAGCTGTGATAAAATTGGTATTGTTCTCCACTTCGTGAGTCTCCATGATAGAAGGTTCTTGAGTACATTATGAAATAAGTCCGTTTGCCTCACCTGTGCTCTAAGAGCATCAACATATGGTAGGGCAACAGGAAATAATTCTCCTCATCCATATTACACTTCCATCTGTAGGTATAAAACTGTACAGTACTGCTCAATTATAAAATATACAGTATTTATTTATTAAATTACACATTTTTTTCTGAAATCTCAATAGTGTGTAAGAATTTGCTATATTTTCATAGCTCTCTCCTTGTTCCTATACAACTACATTTTCTTTATAAATTAAGAGACATAAGAAGAGTTTACATGAATTCATTTATCATCTACCATGTTCTACATATTTTTTTTTTTTTCATTCTTTAGGGAGGAATTTCTCTACTCCAACTTTGATCTTGATGCTTGTACACTCTTGATGTTTATGTGCTGTGATCCTAGAACTTAGAGAAATTACATTAGTATGTCTGGTCTTTTGGAAATGACTAAGTTATCAGTTCAGAATCCTTAAGTGTGAGATGACAACTTTATAAAAGAGGCCCAGATACCCCTACTTTCTGTCTTGTGAGATTAGAGAAAATATCAGCTTCTGGACTGCAGGATTCAGGGACTGAATATGCTAGGCCAGGATCTTGAGGTTCTCAGTCCTAGGCACTGTGAACACTAAATCCATGTTGTTTGTCTTGTGTACAGCTTTGGTTGCTGTATCTCAAATAGATCAAAACATATCTTACACACAGCAGATTCTTCAAAGTGCCGATATCATCTCCTCAAAAACAGCAGACCAGTAATTAATTCTCCTGTCTTTGTGTGTGAATGAAATATGCCTAGGCACAAGACTATTGTCATAATAAAATAAAATAAAATAAAATAAAATAAAATAAAATAAAATAAAATAAAATAAAAGCCAACCTTTCTGACTCTCTCTATGACTGTATTTACTTGGTTGGCTCCTAACTGCACACACTCTTTTAATCCTTCAACTATGTCTTACACATATCACTGTTCTAATTCTGCTTTTCTTTGAGATCACAATGATATCCAAATTTTTGCACACAGTAGTGACTATCTGGGCCTGAGTATTCCCGAGGATTGAGCATTATGTAACAAAAGTGTTATCTCCTCTCCCTCCATCTTTTATTTTGAGATAAACCTGAAATATATATTCAGTGTCATTTTAACTTAGTTAACAACTGATTTTAGGAGTCCCTGTGAAATCCAAGGTGATTTCGTGATAAACAAATTGTAACATATTACTTCTTTTGGGAGAAAGATAAGACATATGTTGAAAAGGATCTTTGACTGCCAACCAAAATCAGATTAATAATGCAAGTGTAACTATGAATAATAGGTCTTTTTGAACTCCTAAAATAATAGGACAACTAGAATAATAGGTCTTTTTGAACTCCTAAAATACCCTACATTATGAAAATGTTAATAGCTGTTATAATAATAAGCCACAGTGCCTACTTGAGTGTTTTAAAATAAACTCAATTGTCTAAAACAAACCAAACAATATTTAAAATTATTTTTAACACTTCTGTTTTTTATTTGCTTAATTTCTTTATCCTCTTAAAATGTAATTATACTTTTCTTTCTTGCAGATACATTGATCTTAGAAAATTTAACTCAGAAACTTATTTATAATTCTAGAATACAATGTTGGTATTTTCAAGTATACTACTTGAGATTCCTTTTTATGCATGATACTTACTTTACAGATGGTCAAGGATTTTTACAATATAAAACGCCTCATCTTTTGTTCTCTGG
Source organism: Mus minutoides (assembly GCA_902729485.2). Classification (NCBI taxonomy): domain Eukaryota; kingdom Metazoa; phylum Chordata; class Mammalia; order Rodentia; family Muridae; genus Mus; species Mus minutoides. The sequence goes on along the minus strand of LR750502.1, from coordinate 317,971 downwards.
AAGTTTAAAGTACTATCTGCCATAACAACAGAATGTTATAGAAGATAAAGTTCAGACACTATTAGGAAAAGCAAAACAGCCTCAGAACAAATGAAACAGACTCTTAAAAGAATTCTTTGAGAAAGGTTATTGTTCACAGAACTATGGATTTTCTGCACCCTATCTAAGCTTATTTTTTAAAATGCCATATGTCTCACTATCCAGTTTCTCAGTTTCAAATATTCTAGAAAAAGCAAATATGAAGGGGAAAGAGGGTGGCACATGTAGCCATAGCAACATTGTTGTAATGATACCCTATTGGAAGGAAGGAAGAAAGGAAGGGAGGAAAGAAATAGGGGAGAAGGAAGGAAGGAAGGAAGGAAGAAAGGAAGGAAGGAAGGAAGGAAGGAAGGAAGGAAGGAAGGAAGGAAGGAAGGAAGGAAGGAAAAGAACTGCATAGATTCAAAATCAACAACAACAGAAAAGCTCTTCATATGTCAGGAACCTATCATACCTATCTCCTGAGAGGCTTCATCCAGCAGTAGATGGAAACAGATGCAGAAACCCAGAGCCAAATAAGCAGGCAGAGCTTAGAGCAACTGGAATGGTCAAGGTCAACAAGAGAGGATCTACAGAGATAACTAACCTGGGCCCATTGAGGCTCACAGAAAGTAAACTATCAACCAAAGAACATGTAGGTGTCTTAAACATTTGGAGCAAATGTGCAGCTTGGTCTTCTCATGGGTCCCCTAGCAATTGGAGTTTTGCTTATCTCTGACTCTGTTTTCTATCATTGTATCATCTTTCCCTTGCTGGACTGCCTTGTTAGGCCTTAGTAGGAAAGGATTATTTAGTCCTCCCAGGTGACCTACAGAGTCCCGGGGCCCCATGGATTTCCACTCTAAGACGAAGAGAGTCCTCTTCCTTTCCCCTATTACCCTTTAAATATTACAACACTGACCCTCCTCTCCTCCTTCGACACCTTACTACTAACCCTACATTACACTTATTTATCTAATTAATTACTTTTCTTTTCGACTTTTATGGTAACAAAGACAGGTCAAAAATAATAAATAAACACACTTAGATAATTCTCTGAAGAATAATGATTCCAAATTTAAAAGTATATATTTAATTTCAAACTACTGGAAATCTTTGACTCAGGAGGACACTCTGTTGTCAGAAAATACTTAAAGCAGTATAGCTAAACTACAGGATTTCTTTTCCTCTTTCTTTTATTGTTAGATATTTTCTTTATTTACATTTCAAATGTTATCCCCTTTTCTCATATCTTCTCAAAAAACCCCTATCCCTAACCCACCTACCCACTCACTCCCCCTGCTCACTAGCCCACCCAAACCTTCTTCCCTGTCCTGGCATTTCCCTACACTGGGGCATAGAGCCTTCATAGGACCAAGGGCCTCTCCTCTCATTGATGTTGCTCAAGGCCATCCTTTGCTACATATGGGGCTAGAGCCATGGGTCCCTCCATGTGTATTCTTTGGTTGGTGGTTTAGTCCCTGGGAGATCTAGGCTGTACTAGTTGGGTCATATTGTTGTTCTTCCTATGGGGGTGCAAAATCCTTCAGCACCTTGTGTCCTTTCTCTAGCTCCTCCTTTGGAGACCCTATGCTCAGTCCAATGGATGGCTGTAAGCATCCGCTTCTGTATTTATCAGGCACTGGCAGAGTCTCTCAGGAGACAGCAATATCAGCCTCAACACTGGAGTACTACTCAGCTATTAAAACCAATGAATTCATGAAATTTTTAGGCAAATGGTTGGAGCTAGAAAATATCATCCTGAGTAAGTTAACCCAATCAACAAGAATACACATGGTATGCACTCACTGATAAGTGAATATTAGCCCAGAATTTTGGAATACCCAAGATATACTTCACAGACCACATGCAGCTCAAGAAGAAGAAAGACCAAAGTGTGGATACTTAGGTCCTTCTTAGAAGGGGGATCAAAATACCCATGGAAGGAGATACAGAGAGAGGGTATAGAGCAGAAACCGAAGGAAAGGTTATCCAGAGACTGTCTCTCTTGGGGATCCATCCAATATACAGTTACCAAATGAAAACACTATTGTGGATGCCAACAAGAGCTTGCTGGCAGAAGCCTGATATAGCTATATCCTAGATTTCTTTTCAGTTAAGTGGTTTTCTATCACTGTCTCACTCACAATTCAATAGCAGGACATGCCACTCAGGAGGACAATGAGGACTGTAGTCATCATATCTCATTTATATTTAGTTAACCAAGACATGCAAGAGCCCAATTGAAAGGTGAGGGTCTGCACTTCTGTTTATGTATGACTGAGACAGAAACTATGAGATCCATGCTTTTGTTGCCTCCCTGCTGCCTTTGACATCAGGCAGCAGGAGTGTGGACCACATCCCATAGCAACTACTCCCAAACGAGAAACTTAGGAGTCCATCTTGTATAGAATTAGTGTGGTATGTGCAGTGCTGGAGCAAGGTTGGATTCCTGAACTGCTCACTCACAATGAATCTGTAGACATTAAAGGAAGCTTTGAAATGATATCCAAGTCTCTTTAATCAAAGATAGCAGCCAGATGCTTCCATCAATTGCACACTGCTTTCTGCCACGCATGTTTTTCCCACTTCTGCCTACAGGGTAGCTAAAATATTTCTCAATTGTTCCCATATTTCCTCTTAGAGGTGGAGAATAATCATGGCTACAACTTTTAAGATACTAGCTGCTTTATCAAGTTCTTGTTGAAAGTATTTGAAAACTTTTTCTGCTTATTAAAATGAAAAAAAAGAATAAAGAAAAAATACCTTTAAGGCTGTTTTGAACTCCTAATGCTATATCGAGGGCATTGAAGGGCAGTACTGGTTCACTGGCAATTTGTAAAATTACTTCACCTGAGAGCTGAAATGAAAAGAAAGATAAATTTTAGCATTTAGTAATTAACATGGTCATTTAAGTATTTCACATTCTGTTATATACTCAGAGTAATAATAAAAGAAAATAATTAAAAATATTTTTCCTTTCAAATTCTTTTTGAGTTTACATTTCTATAAAGAAAACAAAGGCTAGATACCTTCCTGATGTCAAAGGATCATTGTGTCAAGAGGACACAATGGAACATTCTCTTTTGAGTTAACTGTCAGCAAGTTAGATTTAAACCCTGTTTTTTTGGGGGGGAGGTAATTTTGTTTTTTGTTTTTTTGTTTGTTTTGTTTTATTTTTCAAGACAGGGTTTTTCTGTGTTGTCCTGGCTGTCCTGGAACTCAACTTTGTAGACCAGGCTGGCCTCGAACTCAGAAATCCACCTGCCTCTGGCTCCCAAGTGCTGGGATTAAAGGTGTGTGCCACCACTGCCCAGCTTTAAAACCCCTCTTAATATTAAAAATTATCAAATATTATAAAAATAACAACAAATAAATAAGCAAAGAAACAAAATCCTTTGTTTACTAAATGTAGGAAACTCCAAACACTATTAACCATCAGTGCATTTCATGTAATATGTAATCCAATCTAATACATTTTAGTCCCTTAGGTATGCCTCTCTTAATGTTTAACTTTATCACTTATCATGCTTCTGAAATTTATCAAAATCAATGCTATTTACACATACATATTTTCTAGAACATATCTTATTTTAAATTAAAAAAATAAATAAAACATCAAATGGCATCCCAAGGTCATATTGGGATTTTCTTACACACATACAGACTTCTCATTCCACTCTAAAACTGTGTTTGAAAACTGAAACATGCTACATCTGAGTTAGAGCATGCTTTTCATGCTCTGCAATAGTAGTCTGTATTTACAGAGCTATCATAGGACCTTCAGGCCATCAGTAAACCCTATTTCTATGTCTCTTTTAGCCTCCTCTATGTTTTCCAAGGCTGTTTACATATCCATCTGTCTCTTATGAGTCTGAATCCAAGCAATAGTGGAAATGATTGTGTTGGTATCCTAAATGATACTGTACAAAGCCTACACTCAGAAATCAGACTATTAACCTGAGTCAGTCTAGAAACTAAGTTACAAAATATCAGTAAACAGGATTTTAGATAATCATAACTACATATTTAAGAAGCATCATATCCTATATAATTTTAAAAACTCTATTTCCTTATTATTCACACAATTCATGCCATGTTAAGAATGCAATTCAATCTGGTCTGTCCAAGCTTGAAAAACATGTCTAAGAAAAAAACAGGCAAGATTCTGTTATTTCTCAGAGGTATTTCACTCCCAAATGTAGCAGTGGATTTTCTTCCCCAGTGGCCAAGATTTCTTTGTGGGGTTTGGTCTCCAGCATGTCTGTCTCACATCCTGTGGGGAGCTCCCTGCATGATCACACTGTGCTTTAGGAACAAAAAACAGCCTGCAGCAGATTGATATGAAGGAGTCACTCTTCTATTCCACCCACCCTGTCCAAATCATGCAGTGAACACCAATATTTGGAAATAAATTATTTGTAAAAGAAAAATTTAACGGATGTTAGGAAGTATGAAGGTTGCTTTTTCCAATTTGCACTGGATAATAGAAACTGCAGAACAGACATGTTTTGATGATACTTTGGGTATCTGCAAGCCACAATGTACAAAGGATTCAAATGAAAAGAAGAGGAGGCAGGAGAAGGGTGACTCTGTGCTGCCTGAGAACATTGTTTTGTTTTGTTTTGTTTTGTTTTTAAAAGAGATCATTTGGCAGCCCCAACAACAGGAATACATGCCAGCCACCCTGCTACTCTTTGGGCAAAAATCCTGGCAACAAGGAGTGGCAGTTTGAAGACACCTGGGCCATGAAAGATGTGAAACTAGCTATATTTGCAGGTTTATAGGCAAGAGGGAGAGTTCTGTGCCCAGTGCCATGTAACGGGAGGTTAGTTGTGCTATAAGAACTTCTTACAGCCCTGGAATCCACAAACAGCACAGCACAAATTTCCCTGATGCTCAGGTGAGGATCCTGTTTCTATTCTACCTACCATACTACAAGGACATCTGTGGAAGCTGGCAGTGATGGAATTAATAGCAGATCCTATGATTGAAATGACCTGTGCTGAGAAGATGTTGTTAAAGATAATGGTAAGAGCTAAAATAGCAAGAGTTAACATTTATCAAGAAATTTCTGGAGTCAGATGCTGTTCCGATGTTCTCACTGCATTTAATTCTCAGTATAGCTCAATAGAGCAGGGGTCATTATGTTTTTGCCACAGATAGTGAAACCATGTCTCAGAAAGTTTAGGAAACCTTTTCACATCATTGCACAGAGCCAGATGTGAACTTGATGCCATTTTGTGGTTGTATCTTGTGGTTTATGAAAGGTCTTGCAAAGAATTTTAAATTGATTATTTGTAAAGAACTAATTGTAGACTCTAAACCTCTCTGTCCTTACTGCTATTTGTAATGGATTCATATGATTCTGACTTAAGTACATAAACTTCTTATAAATATTGACTGATACTTGCCAGATCCTCAACTGTTAGACAGTAGTGAGGCTCAGAGCTCCATAGGGAATTGTCTGATATATAGCCCATGTAAAAATATGTGTAAATAAATCTACAATTCATACATTGATGTGAAGGCACTACTGGCAAGAAATTAGGATTAGGTTGGTGCTGAGTGACCCACCCTAGATGGAAAGATAACTGAAAAGAGGGTGGTGAAGCTTTCATATTCCTGGGTCCTGTAATCAAAGGCTAAACTTTCTAAATACCAGAATAGTCCAGATTAGTCTCCTGTGAAGTTACTTGTGAGAAAATAATTTTGAAATCAATGAAGAATCCCAGAAGAATCTCTAAGGAGGACACTAATTTAAAAAAAAATTAGTTCAGGAAATACATCAAATATCTTTTTCACATTTTTTATTAGATATTTTCATCATTTACATTTCAATTGCTATTCCATAAGTCCCCTATACCCTCCTCCTGTCCTGCTCCCCTACCCCCCACTCCCACTTCTTGGCCCTGGCATCCCCCTGTACTGGGGCACATAAAGATTGCTAGACCAAGAGGCCTTTCTTCCCAATAATGGCCAACAAGGCCATCTTCTAATACATAAACAGCTAGAGAAATGAGCTCTGAGGGTTCTGATTAGTTCATATTGTTGTTCCATCTATAGGGTTGCAGACTCCTACAGCTCTTTGGTACTCTCTCTAGCTCCTACATTGGGGACCCTGTGTTCTGTCTTATAGATGACTGTGAGCATCCACTTCTGTATTTGTCAAGGACTGTCAAAGCCTCCCAGGAGACAGCTATATCAGGTTCCTTTCAGCAATATCCTGCTGGTGTGTGCAGTAGTGTCTGCATTTCGTGGCTGATTATGTGATGGACCACCCGGGTGGGGCATTCTCTGGATGATCCATCCTTTCATCTTAGCTCCAAACTTTGTCTCTGCACCTCCTTCCATGGATATTTTATTCCCTATTCTAGGGAGGAATGAAGTTTCCACGTGTTGGTCTTTCTTGATTTTCTTGTGTTTTGGAAATTGTATCTTGGGTATTCTAGGTTTCTGGACTAATATCCACTTATCAGTGAGTGCATATCAAGTGACCTCTTTTGTGATTGGGTTACCTCACTCAGGATGATATCCTCCAGATACATCCATTTGCTCAAGAATTTCATAAATTCATTGTTTTTTAATAGCTGAGTAGTACTCCATGTGTAAATGTACCACATTTTCTGTATCAATTCCTCTGTTGAGGGACATCTGGGTTCTTTCCAGCTTCTGGCTATTATGAATAAGGTGCTATGAACATAGTGGACCATGTGTTCTCATTATCAGTTGGAACATCTTCTGGTTATATGCTCAGTAGAGGTATTGCTGGATCTTTTGGTAGTACTATGTCCAGTTTTCTGAGGAACTGCCAGACTGATTTCCAGAGTGGTTGTACCAGCTTGCAATCCCACCAGCAATGGTATGTGGCCAAAACTGGGAACTCTAAAGGAGCTGTTATCTGGCAATTGACCATCTATCGGAAAAGTATGTATGTAATTAAAATAATAGTACTCAGGGTGAGCTAGGATGTTGGCAATGAAGCCATCAGAACAGTAGATGTCTGTGGAGGAAAGCAAATCCTTTCTCCTAGTTCCCTCAGTTCCATCTCTACCACAATAGTTATAGTTCTCAGAAGCTGAGCAAGATTCTAGGATACAAGGTTGGGATTGGCACATTTGTTCCTTTCAGAGTTGCTGTGATTGGCACACCACAATTTTGGGAATGTATTGTGAAAATCAAATACTTTCCTCTTTTCAAGATTACAAGTAAGTCTACTGTTTCTCCTATTTCTGCCCCTGTTCTCTGTCAGCAATTACCATCTCCTTCTCTTAGTAAAATATAGTGGATGAAATATATTTTCAGGCCATCAGCTTGTAAATAATCTAGTTAATATATTTCTTTATTGCTAACATTAGAAAGTGTAAGAATTGGATTTGACTTTGCTAATCACACCATTTGAAGAGAAGAGCCAAGTGTGTTAATATTTTCTGTTGCATTGGAATGAGAAACATCCAAGATACATGCTTTTCTATTTTTACTGTCAACTATTATTTTTGTCAGCCAGTAAAAGATTAAATATCTTCATTATATTTCACTAATAACTAACTTCAACATGATTTAGCAATAATATTAACAACTAACATTTTAGAGCTTTTCTATTGTGTCGGGCAATCTTCTAAATTCTTTACATGAATCAATTTATTTAAACTATACAAAAGTATTATTATAACTTACAGATGAGAAAACTGAGCCATTGCTCAATTAATTAACTATTTCAAGGCCACTTAACTAGTACATGATCATTTTTAGATCTGACAGGAAACATTTTGAATACAGAACAAAGACTCCAATTGTAACACTAATTAGTACATTATCTATCACTCATTTTTCAATATTAAAAAAAACAAGAATACAAATGTCGACTGACACATATCTATTGAACCAAAAGATATATTTTAAGGAATGACCAATACCTTGCCAATCTATGACAGATGTTTAAAATAAAGACCTGAGCAAATCACCGTATAGACATATAATGCTCTTACTTGTCAGTACTAATTTTCATGTATGAAGTAAAACAATCCCCTGTGATGCTGAAAAATAAAAATTATTTTTAACTTCAGTTTCATTAATGTATAATGTTGATAATCAGACAGTCTAGAAAAGTAAGAACAATAAGGAGAAGGGCAGTCAATGCCTGTGGGCCAGTGTCTATTTAGAGGACTGCCAGTTAGGGCTCTAACTTTAGGATTGTTGAAAATGACTCAGGGCAAGGCATCTAATAACTATCATTGCCACTATTCCAATTGATATCAGTGACAAGCCACTTGTCCTCATCCATGCTGCTAGAGGACATTTGTACTATTACGGCAGCACTTACTCTGCACCAGCTACATGTGAAGAACTTTGTTATTGGAGCTATTGGAATAGTGCTCATAAAAGGAGATAAATATTAGCTATTAATTTTAGGATAAAAGTTTCAAAAGGTACCATGAA
>LR750502.1:209514-307014 GCA_902729485.2 Mus minutoides | reverse complement strand
AACACTTAGAGAGGCTGGAGAATGGAGAACATTCTAGTAAAAGGAAGGGCATGCAAATGCTGGTTCAACCTTGGAAAAAGCCAATCTTGATCAATAGAGGAGTCCTTTAGAGAAGAAAACAGGCACATAAGCAGATGGCTGTTTGAAAAGGACTCTCCTTGTCAGTGTCGCAAATGAAGGAGGGTGTGTTTCAGCTACACTGCAGTGACTTGACAATTCAGACATATCTTATAGCCTTGACCATTCTATGCAAGACGCTAAAGAAAAGCTTTGTTTGAAAAAATGGAAGTGAGTATGCTTATGCTTTACTTTCAGAAAGTCAATATTCCATTGTTCCTTGCTACTAGCATCAACAAAGCTTACAATATAGAAATATAACATGTTAAAAATACAATAGCCCTTGCCCTACAGTGTGTGAATTTAATTCTTCATTGTCTATGCATCTTAATCCTGTTAAGACCTTCTCTCTCTGTAGGAAACAATAGTCCCAGAAAGTTTCGGGACATCGCTGGTTTATTTATGAGGGATAACATAATTGAGAGACTTTGATGATGATCTGACTCATTTAAAGAGTTTATGTGTATGACTCCTTTCTAGAACTGGAGGGAATGATAGTCACCTACCAGAGTTCTAACAAGTCTGCTTCTTTATTGCAGCTCTTACGTAGACAACCTGAGCATAACTGAAAAGTCTATTATCTGTGAGAAAGTTCATCAAGGTTCAAGTGGATCTTCTCTCTCACAAGTAAGAAACAGATGGTGAACACGGACAAATCACACTGTACTTACTTATATGTTGATATTAGCCATAAAGTACATGATATTCATGCTACAATCCATAGACTCAAAGAAGCCCAAGGGAGTATGCTTAAATCTCATTCAGAAGTGAAAATAAAATATGTGTTGAAGGTGGATTGAAGGAGAGAAATAGGTGGTAGAAGTAGTGGATTTGGGAATGGGAATCAGGTGTGGAAAGAAGGAGAGGAATGTGAAATAGAAATGGGTAGGCAGGCATCTCTGGGGTGCCTGGGACCTGGGATGACAGAGGCTCCCAGGATTTTGTGGAGGTGACGCTGGTTGAGACTACTAGAAGTGGCAGTAATGGAGCCTAAAGACGTCTCCTGTAGCCATAGGGGCCTTCCAAAGGAGCAAGGGAGACAGCAACACACCCATAAAACTTTTGACCCAAAATTTGTCCTACCTATGTGCAGGGATAAAGATGGAACAAAAATTCAGGGACTAGCCAACAAATATCTGGTCCAACTTGAGACACATCCCATGAGAGAGATCCAACCCATGACACTATTAATGATATTCTGTTATACTTACAGATCATAGACTAGCATAACTATCTTTTGACAGGCTTCATTCTGCAACTTATGGAAAGAATTTTAGAGACTGAGGGGTCAAGACGATATAAGAAGACCTACAGAGTCAACTAAACTGGTCAACTGGGAGCTCCCAGAGATGGATCCAGCTATCAAAGAGCATGTTTGAGTTGGATCTAGGCCCCCATCCACATATGTAGCACTTGTACAGCTTGGTCTTCATTTGGGTCCCCTAACAATTAGAGCAGGGGCTATCTCTAGCTATGTTGCCTGCATTTGCATTCCTCTCCCCTAACTGGGCTGCCTTGTCCAGCCTCAGTGGTCAAGGATGCACCTATTTCTGCTTTGTTTTGATGTGTCATGGAAGGTTGGTACCCATGAGAGACCTCCCCTTCTCTGAGGAGAAAAGGAATGGGGAAGAAGGGAGAGCATGTGAGTGTGGGACTGGGAGGAGAGGAGAGAGGGGGGCTGAGTATAGGCTAATTAATTAATTAATTAATTAAAAATGTAACCTGGCACATCTCTTTTCTGAGAGATGGAGGAAAGGAGAAAGCATACTGACTCAAGGCTGTGGTCTTCAGTATTGTCTGTGTGTAGGGGTACGAAGGTCAGAAGTTCAAGTTTACTGTCTTAGATAGGACATTTGTTCTTAGCCTAGGATATATATGCTCGTGTGTTAAAAATAAAATCAGATATGACCCACCACTAATCCAACCGTCCCTGTGGCCACTTGCCAGAAATGACAAACTTCTTTTGAGACATATTAGGTCCCTTTCCCCAGCCCAACACAGACTGTTTAACCAGATCACCTACTGTGAGGCCAACTCTCTGGTACAACCACTACCCTTTCTGGTTGTCTGTCTGTTGTCCACCAGTACTGCAACCTTCTTCTAGTCACTCTATCATGGGACTCTATCAAGACTGACTATATTCCTGACAGCATTTCAGTTGTGACATTCCCACTATCCTAACTAACCCTGATACCCAGGACTAGTCAACACTGCTGGTGAAAACGTGTCCCAAGTTCCTTGACCAAACTTCTGGAGGTACCAGACTATAGCTAGGCATTTCACTGGGTCAAAGAAGGCCTGATTGCTTTTCACCTTATACAAACATGTCATATAGTTTGGACTATGAAAGGCTCAGTAAGTTACAATAAAGAGTTTGCGTTTTGTATTGAATATTAGAATTCATAAACAAACTGATTGGACTGTTAGTAAAACCTGTATAACTTTCAAAGATATAAATTCCTAAGCATGGCTTCCCAACACAGGTGATAGGCTAAGGTTATCAGAGTAAATAGCCTCACATCTATCATTTTACAGTAAATATCCAGGTTGGAGCTGTAGTTTAACAGGTATAGTGTTCCTGTAACAAGGCCCTGCCTCATACTCCCAGAACAACATGAGCCAGCAGTCTGAAGGTTTCAATATTTGGGAGGCAGAAGGAGGAAGATCAGAAGTTCAAGGTGACTTTGGCTTCAGAAGAGTTTAGAGTCAATGTAGGCTACAGGGACACACACTCAATAAAATAAAATAAACATCACTAATTGCAGATGGCTGTGGGTGAGGGAACAGGTTTTGAGAACCAGTGTTTGTATTTGTATGTTTAACACACACTAAGGCAGGTATTCTGAGAGTTACTTCTTCCACATGGGTCCAGGGACTCAGACTCTAGTTGTCCATCTTGGAGGCAAGTATTTTAAAACATTGAGAGTTTTGCCTCTTTAAAAGCTATTTTTTGAGCAAACTGATATCTATCTATCTATCTATCTATCTATCTATCTATCTATCTATCTATCATCTATCCTGAAAATATACATCTGATGTTATCTAACTTTACCTTTAAAATATAAATTAGCATATGGATTTCTGAGGAAGTACATGTATAATGAATATAATTCATGAAGCAATTTCATAGGAACAAAAGCTTATTAAGTCACTTGGGTAATTTGAAATGAACAAACTATGTCCAGTAACAGATACCATAGTTTCTCCCACTTAATGTTCAATATAAGTGGAAAAGAGCAATGAATGCAGGTATTTTTTTGTAATTTGTTAAAGTTTTGCATTCATGAATCATAAGTTGTTAACTATGTCCCTCTTTAAGGGTACCAAGGAGGCCAGTGGTCCTCTATTCAACTTATTCAGAACTTGGGAGACCTCTCAGTGTTGTACACTATCGATCTAACTTGCCTTTTTAAGGATGTTAAAAGGTATCTGGGCTTTAACTTTGATATGTATTATGACATTCTTTAGACAAATAACTTTTTATTTCAAGTGAAAATTAATTACTGGACACTATATCTTTATGAAATAGAGAACACAAATACACATTTATGAGTTACAAAACTAATTTTCAGAAGATCAAATATTTTGCATAAATTTGTAGAGGAGCAAATGGTGAAAGAAGTCCCAGCTGCTATCTGATCTTATCACCTCAATTTGCACATACGGAAATAGGGGTTGCAAATTGAAATGACTTTCTGATCATCACAGAACTTCTCAGAGAAACACCAGAAGTGGAATTAAGAGGCTTACAACTCTTAATACATTGTTTCTACACATACGAAAATGATAACAGGGGAATATAAATTGATCAATTACAAGTGTTCTTGTTCATGTTTATATATAGATAATAAAAATATGAATAAAAATTTGGTAAACTGATCACAAAAATTGCATATATTGTAGACTGAGATTAAAATTTCAGCTGTGTGAGCATGTATGTGTGTCTCTGTCTGACTGTATGTGTGATTGTGTGTGTGTGTGCATGATTGTGTGTGTGTGTGTGTTTGTGTGTGTGTGTTTGTGTGTGTGTGTGCGTCAAAGTACAACCTCTGGATTCTAAACACCTTGAGACAAGCTATCTCTCTGGCTTGGAACTTACTAATTATGCTATGCTAGGCTGATGGCCAGCAAGCCCTAGAGATCTTCTAGCCTCTGCTTCCCCAACACCAGGTTATAAGCACATACTGTCAAATCTTAGATATAGCTTAGCTAACATTTTACAGTTGCTGCTATTCTAAGACAGTTTCACACATATTGTTTAGGTATAGAGTTGGCTTTCAACATATATCACTTATGACTTTATGTTAAAAGTAAAATTTGAGAAAACTGGAGAAAAAATTCAGTACTTAAGAGCACTTGCTGCTCTTACAGTGGATCTGATTTTGATTCCTACGAACCAAATCTTGTTGTTCATAATTTTCTTTAACTCCAATTCCAGGACAACCATTGCTCTCTTCTAGCCTCTGGGGATACAAACACACACACACACACACACACACACACACACACACACACACTCACTCACTCTCACTCTCACTCTCTCACACAAACACAGAAAAAGTACTCATACAAACATACATATACATATAGTTATTATGTCTTCAGATACTGCTACAAACCCATAATCACCCTTTGTACTGGCTAGTTTTGTGTCAACTTGACACAGCTGGGGTTATCTCAGAGAAAGGAGCTTCTGTTGAGGAAATGCCTCCAGCAGATCCAACTATAAGGCATTTTCTCAATTAGTGATCAAGGGGGAAAGGCCCCTTGTGGGTGAGACCATCTCTGGGCTGGTAGTCTTGGTTTTATAAGAGAGCAGGCTGAGCAAGCCAGGGAATGCAAGCCAGTAAAGAACATCCCTCCATGGCCTCTGCATCAGCTCCTGCTTCCTGACCTGCTTGAATTCCAGTCCTGACTTCCTTTGGTGATGAACAGCAGTATGGAAATGTAAGCTGAATAAACCCTTTCCTCCCTAACTTGCTTCTTGGTCATGATATTTGTGCAGGAATAGAAACCCTGACTAATACATCCTTTTTACAAAATTTCTAATGAAACAGTCTAAGAAATACAATTCTCAATTTATTAACTGCTTATTTTTTAAAATAACTCTAATATTTTTCTGGATTACATCTTCAGGTTCAATTTCATCTCATTAATAATCTATGAATATATATATATATATATATATATATATATATATATATATATATATATATTATTTTATATAATATATTTATATATATTTGAATATATATATATATATATATATATATATATATATATATATATAATAGTTTGTTCATGTAAAATATTGAACTATGTGTAAGAGAAGCTGGAGACATGGCTCAGCAGCCAAAAACTCTTGCTGCTTTTAAAGAATACATAGACTGTATTCATAGCATGTCCTTATAATATATTTATAATAAATATATTTATAATATATTTATATATATAGAGAGAGATATATAAATATTTTAATCATTCATTTAGTTTTTGTTTTCAAAGTTTGTATCATTTAGAGATTTATGACTATTTTTTAAGTCTATTATTTTTTTCATTATAACTTATTTCATTATTGTCTCCAATATTTATATTTTTCTATAATAAACTATATAATGTCTCATAATTTAGTTTGGAATTGCTGGGTACAAATTAAATATTATACATGATTATGATGGTATTTCATTTTCAACTATTAATCATTGCTAAATACTTCTGCATATGTGTGCATCTATAGTTTATTATTAGTGTGGTTCTAAGAAATAAAAAGGATAGGAGATTGTCTATCAAGATGGCTTCATGGGTAAAAGCTCTTGTTACAAGACTAATAACATGAGTTTAATATCCCTGAACCTTATCATTATAAGAGAAAATAGACTCTTATAAGTTGTCATTTGGCCACTAATTACATATTGAAGACTTGCTCTGAGATACAATAAATTTTAAAAAGTTAAAAAAAAAAAAACTATGGAACTGAGAATGGCATAGTCTCAATTGTGACCCCTTAAAATTAATAATTGAAACTATACACAGAAGATATAAAGTATCTAAAGCCTTATATGAGGATATAAAGCATTGTAATGTAATAGAAACTGCAAATGGAGCCCTCATAATTGAAGTTAGTGTCCCTAAAAAAGGACAAAATAGTCCAACAAACCATGTGAGGAAATGCAGTAAGACACTGAATAATGTGGGGTGGTGTGTGTGTGTGTGTGTGTGTGTGTATGTGTGTGTGTGTGTATGTGTATCTGTATATGTGTGCACATGCACCTGCATATATGTTGTGGTGATTTGAATGAAAATGGCATTCATAGGAAAGTGCTATTATTAGGATATACAGTCTTGTTGGAGTAGGTGTGGTCCTTTTGGAGAAAGATTGTCATATGCATTGGGCTTAAAGATTTCAGAAGGCTGAAGGCCATTCTCTCTTCTGTGCTGCATACCAATTTGAGTGTGGAATTCTCTGTGTCCTCTGCAGTTCTGTGTATGCCTTTGTGCATTAGTGCTTCCTACCCTGAAGATAATGAACTTCTGAATTGTAAGCCAGCATCAATTACATATTTCCTTCTAAGAGTTGCATGCTCATGATGTCTCTTCACAGCAATAGAAACAGTAACTAAGACACAGATGATGCTAGGAATAAACACAGAACCTTGTGCATGCTAAGCACGTTATCTATTAGTAAGCTCCCCCCCCATATATATATATATACTCATTCCAGTATATGTCATTATAATATCCTAAATAGTTGAAGGCAGAGATATTAAATTTCAAAGAAACACTACATATCAAAGTGTTTGAAAACTTGAGGATGGCAGCTGATTATTAAATATAATAACATATCAGAGTTTGCAATAGATAAAATATGAACTCATCTGTTTCAAAAGATACAAAGGACTAAATATCGTCATGGGAATATTCAAAAATAATGCAGCAAAGTGGCTTGCATATGTCTTCAACACATAATTTAAGTCAAGATTTGCTTTACATTGTTAAAACAGAGACATTCCCATTAAGAATATAAACATGCACTTGGCTGCCACACATTTGGTATCAGGATACAATGACGCCTTAGTTGGGCTTCCAATGTTGGTGCATTAGCCCTCAGAAGATTCTCTACATAATATCTAGAATGTTCTTCCTTTCTTTGAACAATAAAGTAGATCATGTGACATACCTTTTTAAAGCTTGTTTTTCTGTTGCACTCAGATACCAAATAGCAATCTCTTCTCCAAACCCACAGCGCCCCTGCTCCTCAGTCGCTCCAGTCCCCACACTTCCTAACACTTTTCATCATATTGTAAATGTGCATGTACTTTTCCCACTGAGGTGAATGTGCAGGTTTCAGTCCAGAGCAGACATTTTCTGGGATCCCCTATTCCTCTAGAAGCTAATGGCCTGCCTGTAAAAGGCATCAACACTTAATGCTTTCACATTGTAACTGGGTTTAAATCTAGGAGGCATAGATATTCAGAGCATTTCAATTTGTAGGCAAGAATTTTGTTTACAATGAGGTATGAGGAGAAAGGGCTGGAAGGCCCACTACTGGCTTGCAAGTACCATCCCACAGAATTGGCTTAAGAAGTCGTATTAAAAGAATTTTCATTTTATGACCTCTGAAAAGATGCCTACTAAAATTAGAGGCTTGTCTCAGTAGCAGGCTAGTCATAACATATGAATTCAATGAGATTTTTCATCTGTCTGCCTTCTGTGTTCTATTGGTTTTCTACACTGTAGCATGAAGACTTGCTATTTGCCAGAACCATGCTCTTGGATTTCTTTCTTTTTTTTTCTTCAATTTTTTATTAGATATTTTCTTCATTTACATTTCAAATGCTATCCCAAAAGTCCCCTATACACCCCCCCCCGTCCTGCTCCCCTACCCACCCACTCTAATTTCTTGGCCCTGGCTTTCCCCTGTATTAGGGCATATAAAATTTGCAATACCAAGGGGCCTCTCTTCCCAATGATAGCTGACTAGGCCATCTTCTGCTACATATGCAACTAGAGACACACCTCTGGGTGTACTGGTTAGTTCATATTGTTTTTCTACCTATAGGGTTGCAGACCCCTTCAGCTCCTTTGCTACTTTCTCTAGCTTCTTCACTGGGGGCCCTGTGTTTCATCCAATAGATGACTGTGAGCATCCACTTCTGTGTTTGCCAAGCACTGGCATAGCTTCACATGAGAAAGCTATATCAGGGTCCTTTCAGCAAAATCTTGCTGGCATGTGCAATAGTGTCTGCGTTTGGTGGCTGATTGTGGGATGGATCCCTGGGTGGGGTAGTCACTGGATGGTCCATCCTTTGGTCTTAGCTCCACACTTTGTCTCTGTAACTCCTTCCATCATTATTTTGTTCCCTATTCTAAGGAGGAATGAAGTATCCAGATGATGATCTTCCTTCTTCTTGATTTTCTTGTGTTTTGCAAATTTTATCTTGGGTATTCTAAGTTTCTGGGCTAATATCCACATATGAGTGAGTGCATATCAAGTGACTTCTTTTGTGATTGGGTTACCTCACTGGATTTCTTAATCTATAAACCCATGAGCCAAATGATTTAAGTTATTTATAACTTGCCAGTTTCAATAGCAGAAAACAGATTAAGGCACAGTGAAGATTCTCTTCTTTTTTCTGGTTTGTCTAACCCGCAATTTAAGGACTACTTATAGCCAAGGATAGCTATAAATGGGACTCAGTACAAAATCACAAACATACTTAAAATAACACGAGGACTTTTTTTAAAGCCATTTTTCCTTTTATACTTTCACTGTGTAGTTCTGAAGCATAGACATAGAAGATGATAATGTTTACAAGGTCAAAAAGTTGATGACTCTGGCATGGACCCATGCCTTCTTCGTGCTTTTCTTAGAAGTCTACA
Organism: Mus minutoides; assembly: GCA_902729485.2. Lineage (NCBI taxonomy): Eukaryota > Metazoa > Chordata > Mammalia > Rodentia > Muridae > Mus > Mus minutoides. Next base: position 298,017 of record LR750502.1, on the reverse strand, counting down.
TAGTACTTAACATAGTGATTTTCAACATATTCTTATAGAACTGTGAGCTTTGTACATGAGAGGCAAATATTCATCAGTTGTGTAAGGAAGCAAAGTGAGAGGAAATGTTTGTATCTATAAAACTGCCACTAAACTAACTAACATAACAAGCCATGTCTTTGTTTCCAGGACAAAAGAATTTTGGTCCTATCTCTTATTAATAAATTTGCCTCTTTTCATCATTTTAAGGTACCTGTTTTGAAATTCTGATTTTACCTAAGTTTGAAGGGGCACATTATACAGCTTAATCTTTTATTGGTGACCTTGAGATTGATTACAGGAAAGACAAGAATATGTATTACATTTTCCATCCACATTAATGACAAAAACATAATTTTGTTGATTTCATTAAATCAACCCAGAAAAAGGAAATGGTTTAAGTTAAACCTTTCAAACAATCTTTATATTTTTTGGTATTTTGTTCAAGTTCTGATGAATTCGTCTTATCACTGAGTCATATATGCAGCCTAGCTTTTACATATTTATAATTTGATAATTTAATAATAGCAAAAGTCTGATGCTTTTATTTACATGTACCTTCTGACATAGGCATAATCTATTTTTATATTTATTCTACAAAGAGGCTATCGTGTCTCTATAAATTCAGATCATGTCTCTGTAAAATATTTTATAGACTTTATCATTATGATGAATAGATTTTATCATAAGCTTCACTGGGTAGAAATAAATAGTGCAACTTTTCAAGGAATGAACCTTTTCTGCATGAATATTTCTCTAGAATGAGAGACATTTGGATAATGTTTCATACTATATCATCGCTACCAGAAATAAATATATATTGAAATTGTATTTGGCATAGATTTAAAAGTAAATGCTATCCCCACTTTTTAAAATGTGAAAGCTTTGTGTCCTTGGCAGTAAGTAAGGATACAACATTTTACCCTGCAAGCCTTTATTCCTCTTTATAAGTAATCATCCTACTTTTCTTCAGGATAAAATGTAAACAAGACCAAAGGAAATCAAAGTACTCAGTTAAATGCCATATGCTTTATTTTTAAAAAGAATAAATCAAAATCAATAGAATTTTGGTATTCATCTCTACATAGTATACAATATGACTTTCAAAGCTCATCTCTCACAAATTGCAAGGCTCACTCGCATACATGGTTGTCTTTTAAGAGTAAATAAGAATTCTTTAAATCAACCAGACACATTAAATCACAAACTGATGAATGCATAATTTAATCATTCTTAATATTCCCACATTGATTTGGAAATTGAACCATTACCGTGAAAACAACTCCATAGACTTTAAAAAACAAAATAGATTGTTTGAATGATGACTCTGAGTGGGATTCTGATAAAAATTTCTCTAATCACTTACCATTATTGAAATGCAGCTGATTTAATTGAACCTGTAGAAGAGATTGCATTTGCTAATCAAATCTCATTTGAAGATGCTAATTATTCAAAGGAAACCATATGTATTTTCAAGCATCCCTAATTAAAATAATGCATATAATCTTGGGTGTCATTCTTGCTGCTGATTATTGTGGAATGATTCTTACCTTTCTATCATTTTCTAATCAGAGTGAGCATTTTTTTTTTTTTTTAGCATTAAGCAAATACAAATTTGAAAACATTAACGCCTTTACCAGTAGTCTGTTCAATATTGTATTTAGATATTAGACATAAATACTAGAATTCACTGTGGGGCATTGGGCTATGCACAGACTGTCTGGTTTCCAGTCCAGTGAACCCGGGGACCCAGTGGTGATAATTAACCTACATGGGATGGCAGGCTTTCCCTCATGCTCCTGACAAAGTTACCGCTCCCAAAGCCCCTACAAGAGAAGTGTGTGGCTAGCAGTCACATAGACAATGTCCCAAGCTTCTGACTTTCAGGCTAAACCCCTCCCCAGTTACCTAGCAATAGTAAAGATAACAGCATACCATAAGAGGAGCTGCTTGGCACCCCTCGCTCTCTTACTCCCCTTACTCTCCTCTCTCCTCTCTTCTCTTCTCTCTCCTCCTACTCTCTTTTATTCTCTCTCCCTCTTACTCTCTAGCCTTTATTCTCTCTCTCCTTTCCCCTTCTCTCCTCTTGGGCATGGTTGGTCTCTCTCTCTCTCTCTCTCTCTCTCTCTCTCTCTCTCTCTACCTTTTCTCATTCCCCCTGTCTTTTTACAATAAAGCTCTGAAACCATAGACTGTCTCTGTTCATCAAGGCCCGCTGTGGTTATTCTCACCTGTGTGAGAAACTCTCTCCCCTCAGCTCTCTCTCCCACAACCTCAGGGCTACAGAGTGTTGCCCCTGGCCCCAGGTCGGGGCTGCCCATTGTCCACCCCTGTCGAGTTGGGTCAGTGGATCAGATGCCTACCCAGGGCCGAGTAGAAAGTGTCTGGAAGCCCTCCTGTGTCTGCCTGCCCAGAGCATAGGAGGAACTCTGGCAGGACGTGGGCTATCCTCCCTCCCACTCCTTCCTCTGCTCCCTTTAGTTTCTACATTCACCATGTAGGAAGAATTTGTATAGGAATTCATAGAAAAATTAGAAATAATAATTTTGGCTTATATTCATTTTTGAACATAAGAAATAACTGAATATGAGAGAAACTTACCTAATCACCTGCAAATATCTAAAGCCTTTTTAGGAAGTGTAACTATAAAAATATATATTTAGAGAATACTGGTGATACATATATATGTATATAGGCTTGTGCAACTTAAATTTGATCACTAAAATATACAGGTATACATATAAGGGATTTATATAAATATCTTACATATATGTGCATAAACTTTAAAAATCTGAAATTACACAAATGCACACACACATATATATTCTGCATGTAATCTTTTAAAATCTATACATGACATTTTCTGTATAAATATATGTAGCATATTTTATATACATATGTGTAAATATACATGCATAGACACTATATAAATATAATAAAATTTAGCCACACCTACATGCATAGATACTATATGAATACTATAATAAAATTTAGACACACCAAATAAAACATATTTATATGTATAATATTTTTCATATACTTGTGCTAAATATCTCATCATTTTAGGTTAAAGCAGATTTCATAGTGGTATATTTCCACATTCACCATATTCAATCTGTCCTTTGAACAATGTCCAATTTTTTCCCTTTACTCCTTTCCATCTACTTTCAACTTTTTACAATTAAGTTCACCATAAGGAAATATTTCCATGATATTGGGCTTACAAGTACATGTATTATCCATTCCTAACTTTCTATTCTCTGCTTCAAGTTTAAAAATGGTATGCCTTGAAAATAGGTCTTATCTCTCTCTTCTAGCTTCCTTCTTCTTCCAGCTATATTTGTGCTCTTTATTAGCAATCTGTCTTACTCTATCTTGAACGTGTCTTCTTACTACCTATGCACTATCATTTCTAGATCACATACAGGTTCCTCCCTATATTAAACCCAAGTGGTAGAAATGAGAGAACCTTACCTAATTACCTGAAGATACCTAAAGCCTTTTTAGGAAGTGTAACTTCCTAAAATACATCTATGTGCGTAGAATTAATTTCTTTATCTGATTCATAACTTTGGTAGTCCAACATCTCTTGAAATATACTCATGGCCAAGGTTCACATCATATCCTAGAATTATGTCAAAAGAGAGTGCTAAATGATTGCCTGTGTTTTCTAAACCAAATAACCCCTTAGGAGAACGTGTGAAAACATTTATTTACTAGATCATTTGTGTTAGACCTCTATAACTGCTAACTATCAATCACTTCTCAATTTATTTTGTAAAGAATTTAATTTTAAATGCTAACAAACCCCTGTATAATTTCTCTAAGTAATTCTATTTAGTACTGCCATTATAATTATTTTAATTATTATACAAAAATATACCAAGGACGTTACTTCAAATTCAATTCTTTATCATCATGTTCTCATGGGTAAATACTTGTCTGGTATAGATATATATATAAAAAAAAATGTCCCTAGTCCCTAACCTAAAGGGAGGAAATGACAATAAATGTACAAGAAGCCTACAGCACACTATCTAGATTGGACCAGAAAAGAAAATCTGCCCATAACATAATAATCAATACATTAAATGCATAGAACAAAGAAATAATATTAAAAGGTATAAGGAAAAATGGCCACATAACATATAAATGCAGACCTATAAGAATTACAACAGATTTCTCTACAGAGACTCTAAAATCCAGAAGATCCTGGACAGATGTCATCCATCCCCTAAGAGAACACAATGACTAGCTTAGGATATTATTCCCAGCAACACTCTCAATAACCATACATGGAAAAATCAAGATATTTTATGAAAAAAAAATTACCAATATTTTTCTACTAATCTAGCACTACAGAGAATACCGGAGAGAAATGTCCAACACAAGGAGATTAACTACACTCAAGAAAACCCAAGCAATTAAACATTTCACAATAAAGAAAAATAATAAAAAACATACAATGCCTAACAATGAAAGAGAACTTCATACCAATCTCACTTAAGGTAACTCTTACCAAGCAAGTGAAAGATATGTGTACTGGCTGTTTTTTTGTGTCAACTTGACACAGGCTGGAGTTACCACAGAGAAAGGAGCTTCAGTTGGGGAAGTGCCTCCATGACATCCAGCTGTGGGGCATTTCTCAATTGGTAATCAAGTGGGAAGGGCTCCTTCTGGGTGGGACCATCTCTGCACTGGTAGTCTTCGGTTCTATAAGAGCAGGCTAGGCAAGTCAGTAAAGAACATCCCTCCATGGCCTCTGCATCAGCTCCTGCTTTTTGACCTGCTTGAGTTCCAGTCCTGACTTCTTTAGTGATGAACAGCAATGTGGAAATGTAAGCTGAATAAACCCTTTCCTCCCCAATTTGCTTCTTGGTCATGATGTTTGTGCAGGAATAGAAAGCCTGACTAAGAAAATATGTAAAACAAGAACTTCAAATCCCTGAAAAAAAGAAATTGAAGAAAACCTTGGCAGATGGAAAGATCGCCCATGCTCATGGATTGGTACTATTAATATAGTGAAAATAGCCATCTTACCAATAGTAAAATACAGATTCAATGCAATCCCTACTAAAAGTCCAACACAGTTCAACACAGACTTGGAAAGAACAATTCTCAACTTCTTATGAAAAAACTAAAAATACCCAGGATACCCAAAAGAGATATCAACAATAAAATAACTTCCAGGGGAATCATCATCAATGCCCTCAAGCTGTACTGAAAAGCAATAGTTATAAAAACCTCATGGTTTAAGTACAGAAACAGAAAAGTACATCAATGGAATAGAATTGAAGACCCAGAAGTAAACCCACACACATATTGACAAAAGAAAGAAGACAAAAACATGCAGTGGGAAAAAGAAAGCATATTCAATAAATGGTGCTGGTCTAACTGGTGGTCTTTATGTAGGAGAAGAAAAATAGACCCATATTTATCATCCTGCACAAAGCTTATGTCCAAGTGGATCAAGGACTTCAACATAAAACCAGATACACTGAATCTAATAGACGAGTATGTTGGAATGACCCTTGAACTCATTGGCATATGGGAAATTTCCTGAACAGAACACCAATGGCTTAGTATCTAAGTTGAACAATTGAAAAATGAGGCCGGGCATGGTGGCGCATGCCTTTAATCCCAGCACTCAGAAGGCAGAGGCAGGTAGATTTCTGAGTTCGAGGACAGCCTGGTATACAAAATGAGTTCCAGGACAGCCAGGGCTACACAGAGAAACCCTGTCTCAAAAAAACAAAAACAAAAAACAAACAAAAAAACAAACACACAAAAAACAAAAAGAAGAAAAATGGGCCTCATGAAACTGCACAAGACAGACTTAATAGCACAAATCTGTAACTGAAAGATTGGGAAAAATCTTCAATATCCCTACATATAACAGAGGACTAAAAGCTAAAATCCCCCCCCCCAAAAAAAAAAAGTCAAGAAGATAATCTCCAAAAAGCCAAATAACTCAATAATATGGGGTATTTAGCTAAATATATAATTTATAACAGAAGAATCTCCAATGGTGGAAAAACTCTTAAAGAAATGTTAACGTTCTTAGTGGTCAGGGAAATGCAAACGAAAATGAACCTGAAATTCTACTTCTCACCAGTTAGAATAGCTAAGTTCAAAAACTCAAGTGAGAGCACATGATGTTAATGGTGTGAAACAGAGGAACATTCCTCCATTGATGGTGGGATTTCATACTGGTACAACCATTCTGGAAATCAATCTGGTAATTTCTCAAAATATTGGAAATAATTTTACCTGAACACTCTGATATATGACTCTTGGCCATATATGCAAAAGGTATTCCACCATACAGCAAGGACCAGTGCTCCATCATGCTCATAGTAGCCTTATTTGTAATGGCCAGAATCTAGGGAAAAAAAAAAATGCCCCTCAACTGAAGAATAGATACAGAAAATGTGGTCCCTTTACACAATGGAATACCATTCAGCTACTAAAAACTAGTACAACATGAATTTTGTGGGCAAATAAATGAAACTAATAATATTATGCTGAGTCAGGTATATGAGATCCAAAAGTACATACATGGTATATACTTACTAATTAATGGATATTAGCCAAAAATTACTGAATACCTTGGCTATAACTCAATGACCATAAGAAGTATAACAAGCAGAAAAGCCCAATTGAGGATATTTCAGTTCCTTCCTTATCAGTATAAGGAGGAAGGAAATAATCACAGGAGTCAGAGGGAAGGAGGGATTTAATGGGAGAGGTGAAGGGGAAGAAAAAGGAGAATCAATTATGGGAGGCAGAAGAGGACCAAGGGCATTAATGGAAATAAGCAGCATCAGGAGGTGGAAGGTGGGGACCCTCTAGAGTGTCAGAGACCAGGGAGATGAGAGACTCTAAGGACACAATGGGAGTGACCTTAGCAAAAATGCCCAACATTGGGAGAGGGAACTCGAAGAGTGCACCTCTAATAGCTAGACAGATCCTCAGGGACATGGTTACTAAACCACAGTCAAAATTTCTGACCCAGAACTATTCCTATCTAAAAGAACTGCTGGGACAAAAATGAAGAGACTGAAAGAAAGGCAATCCAATGACCAGTCCAAATTGGGTTCCCTCTCATGGGGGTGTCACCAAGACATTATTATTTATAACTGATGCTATGATATGCTTACAGATGGGAGCCTGGAATGGTTGTCCTCTGAGTGGCTCTTCCAGCAGCTGACTGAGACAGAAGAAGATACTTATACCCAACCATTGGATTGAAGTCAGTCCAACTATGGTTGAATTAGAGAAGGATTGAAAGAGCTGAAGGGGAGAGTTACCTATAGCAAGACCAGCAATCTAAACTAACCCAGACCCCAGGGAGATCCCAGAGACTTAGTCACCAACAAGAAACATACACTGGCCAATATGAGGCCCCTGGCACAAATATAGCAGGGGTCTGCCTGCTCAGGCCTCAGTGGAAGAAGATGTGATTAAACCTCAAGAGACTTGAGGCCCCAGGGAAGGGGAGGCCTGGTGTAAGGGGTGGGGACAGCCTCTTGGACGCAATGGGGGGGGGATGAAGAACTGAGGAGCAGAGACTGTGAGGGGGCAGCAATGGCTGGGATGGAAATCAATGAAACAGCAGCAGTAATAATGGATGTAATTTCTCAGCTATGCAAAATATAAGGATGCAAAATGATTTATATGAGGGTCTTTATGAATCTAAAAGGACAAAAGCAGCTCTACTGTGAGCCAACTTGTCAGAAAGATACTAAGGAAGGTGATAAAGAGACTTGGGGAGTGGTGATTGCAGGAGATCCAACTCAGCTAAAGATTTTTATTTCAAAGGCAGATTCAAAGGTAGTTCAAGGTCTGTTTGGGACAGAGGGAATTTAGGTCCATTGCTAGGTCAGGCATGGTAGAAATGGTAATTTCAGGGTGGGGTTCTACCAATCAAGGTTATCATCTGTGCTTTACAAAGGCAGTCAGATCTATGAATACTTTTGCAATGTTAAACAAACAAAAATGTGTGCTTGTTGTCTTCTAAGAATTACGGGGCTGGGTCATGCAATGCTGATTTATAGGGTAATCAAAATTAAACCTGGAATAAATGAATGGATTAATATGTAAAATATAAGATAGGGCTTATAACCTACAAGAGATGAGCTATCCAGGGAATTTTTTAGAATGGAAGGAAAGATCTCCTTGGAGAACTGGCTTGAGCAGAAACTAGAAAGAGAGTGTTGTTTGGAGTTCCCCAGAGAAATCAGAACAGAGAGAAAGCAATCTGGAAAGCTGTCTTGAGCAAACCTAGAGCAGGGCAGACCCTGCAGCTGTATGACAGAGGGACAGACGGACTCTTTAAGTCACCTCATATCCTCTCTTCCAGGACCTGGACTAATGTTAGAAACACACACACACACACACACACACACACACACACACAAATACACACACATTGTGTGTGTGTGTGTGTGTGTATGGATATATATATATATATATATATATATATATATATGTGTGTGTGTGTGTGTGTGTGTGTGTGTGTGGAAATAAAGTATTTATTTCAACAAACTCATTTAAAAAGAGAAAAAATTAATAAAGATGGAGGTTCCTATGTATCTTTAAAACACTAATTAAGCCTCATTCCATTTTTAAGAGGAATGCGTCTTTCTATGACCTGAGAACAAGTGTCTCTTTTAAATATACTCTCATATACGGATAAGGCCCTTCATTTTCTTTCAGTCTCCATGGGATAGAATCAGATACATAATACCCTGGTCACTGTATAGAAATTCTTGGACTCTGAATGTGTTAAGGCTCTTGTTTTAAAAAGTAATTAAAAAATCTTATTTATATGGCCAAAAAAATAAGGAACATTCATACAGGTTACTTTAACTCACAGCTTAAATTGTAGCTTATAAGGTAAAAGAAGGCAGGGTCCCTTAAAAATTAAACATTATGTCCATCTATATTGGGATTCCAAGTTCTTCCACAGATGAGAGAGAGAGAGAGAGAGAGAGAGACAGAGAGAGAGAGAGAGAGACAGAGAGACAGAGAGACAGAGAGACAGAGAGACAGAGAGATACAGAGAGAGAGATACAGAAAGAGAGAGAGAGAGAGAGATTGTAAGACCTACTGTAGTTTACAGGCCTCTGGATAGTGTGATGGACCTCCTAAAGTATTCTAGAAACACACTGATTATTCTCTGTTTAATGAGTCACCTGCAAAATAAATTTCTCCCTATTTAAAAAAAAAATCTGCTCAGATGTGTAGAAAAGCAGAATTCAAGAGGGCTTTCTATCTAAAGCTATTTCTAAAATTAGAAGAAAAAAATGACCTGGGGGTTGGTATGGGTTGACTGACAGTTGTTCTAAACCTATCTCTGCTCTCTAATGGAAGAAAGCTTTCTTAGGCCTACAAAGACTGTTCAGTAATAGGATTAAATGGAATTAGAATAATTTGTACTACAGCAGGCATAACAAATTAGGCATTTTATAGAGTGTTTTTATTAGCTTTCCTGCCTCCTTGTAATGGTGAGATAGATCAACCATCAATGTCCATTCAGCTTTCTTAGGTGAATTTCTTCTTAGAATTAAATGCATGACCTAAGGCTTTACTGCTAGGACGTGGTCTATCCTCTCCCAGAGGGTTTGCTCTGATGTCAGGCTCACTAATACATATTTAGCTGGCATAGAAGGTTTGAAATCTCCTGAAATAGAAAGGTTTCTGCTGCTGCTTCTCTGACCACTGACAACATATTGATTCTGAAGAGGTTTGGTTCTAAAATTAGGAACATTTTCATAATATATATGAGAACTGAACACAGATTGGAAACTAATTCTATAATATGACTTACAATGGGCTATATCTGTGATGCAAAGCTCACATTTGTTGGATATTTTTAATATAGTGCCATTTTTTTCTTTTTATTCAAGGATTCTTTGTTGCTCTCTAACTTTGTGGGTAGCACTTTTCAGAACCTTTCATGTCTACCAAAAACCACAGTGACTCTTAACATAGCCGGCTTGAAGATGCTTTGATTAAGTAGCTTGGCAACACCAGGAAAATCAACACTTTTTAAGAGAATCTACTTTGAAAGAGACCCAGAGGTGAACCTGGCAGACTCATGAGCAAGAATTCCTTTTAAGGATAAAAGGGCAGAATCTCAGTTTTGAATTACACTGTCCTCTAAGTGTTTTATGACCTGCAGAGAGGGAACACCAAAACTTTAGTTCCAGACTTCTATAAATGACTGTTAGCACAGATTGCAAGATTAGCCTCGTATTTCTTTTCATTAGTGTGGTTTTATAAGACCATTTGTTATCTGGCTAAATGTTAGAAACAGCATGTTTGACATGTTCAAAATTTATTTTCTCAAGGAAAAAAAAGTAAAATAAAATGAAACTGCTAAGAAAACTGTAAATAAACACTGAAGTTTAGATATTCTAAAATATTTAGCTGAAAACACTAGTTCTCATGGCAGACTAAGTCCATTATTCAGGAAGTTAAAATTTGGATAAATGAATGCAGTTCCCATCTATCTTCTTTATTTTATAAGATATTTTCTTTATATTTCAAATGCTATCCCAAAAGTTCCCTATACCCTCCCCCCACCCTGTTCCCCTACCTGCCCACTCCCACTTCTTGGCCCTGGTGTTCCCCTCTACTGAGGCATATAAAGTTTGCAATACCAAGAGGCCTCTCTTCCCAATGATAGCTGACTAGGCCATCTTCTGCTCCATATTCAGCTAGAGACACAAGTTCTAGGGGTACTGGTTAGTTTATATTGTTGTTCTACCTGTATGTTTGCAGACCCCTTCAACTCCTTGGGTGCTTTCTCTAGCTTCTCCATCTATCTTCTAAGAGTGGAAACAGAGAAGAAATTTTAAACTCATTATGTTTTACAGAAAACAACAGGTAAAACGAGCTGCTAATGTAACCTAAATAGGAAAGGTAACTCAGTTATAAGGCCATTAGTATATTTTTTGGGGAAAAATGTAAGATATGCAGATATGTTTCAAGAAAACTGTAATTAAGAATTATTACTTCGAGCCGGGCGTGGTGGGACATGCCTTTAATCCCAGCACTCGGGAGGCAGAGGCAGGCAGATTTCTGAGTTTGAGGCCAGCCTGGTCTATAAAGTGAGTTGCAGGACAGCCAGGGCTCTATATACAGAGAAATCCTGTATCAAAAAACAAAACAAAACAAACAAACAAACAAAAGAGTTATTACTTCATTCTCTTTTAGCATGGTCATGGTGGTCACACCACAACTATCTATAGAATTCATGATACCTCATGTAATTGGGATTTCCTTGATTCAGCTGAAATAGTCCAATCATAGCCAATGAGCTTTTCATGTCATTTTTTCTTTTCATCTGGTGCCTATGAATACATGTTTCTAGGGATATTGTAACATTTCTGAATAAATGAGTATAAAATCAGCTTCATTTATATGCACATATGGGCAGGTCAAAGATGTTCATCTGTAGTGAGATGCAGAATATGCAAATAAAGAATGCCCAGACACTTATTCAAGTAGACCTAAGTGGTTTAGCGATGTGACTCAACAGTTTCATGTGGGTACTGCTTTTGCAGTTGATTCAGGTTTGGCTCAGAATTGTCTGTAATTCCATCTCCAAGTGGATTCAATTCCTCTGGCCTCTACAAGCATATACTCACAAATAGACATGTACATACAGTTAAAACTTAAAAAAAAAAAAAAAGACATAGAACACTGCCTTATGATCTGCATCAACAACCAGGATGCAAACCCCAAACATGTGTTGCTTCCTCCCAAAAATTCTTCCTCCACAAAGACTAACATGAACAGTGTCTTGAATTTCTGTGTCCCAGTTCCAACCAAAGAAAAATGTTCCTGACTTACTGTTTGTTCTCCTTCTCCTTCTTAGCTTGCCCATAGCTTGCAGAAACCTGCATGTCTCAACAAATATATGCCTTTTCTGTTTTGTTTTGTTTTTTAAGATTTATTTATTTTATGCATACTGTAGCTGTCTTCACTCCAGAAGGGGGCATCAGATCTCATTATGGAGCCACCATGTGGTTGCTGGGAATTGAACTCATGACCTCTGGAAGGGCAGTCAGTGATCTTAACTGTTGAGCCATCTTTAATACTTCAGACATTTTAATGTTTATTTGTTTTATTTTATTAGGTATTAATGCTTTTCAATTTATTCCAGTCAGTTGTTCAAGGTAGGCAGCAAAAAAAACTTACCATTTGTCATTGTTTCAAATCTATTATTTTTAAAAATAAAATGAACCTAAATTTTGATAGATGTAATTGCAACTCATGATATTTATAATCATAGTCTCCTTCTAGGTATCTTCGCTACAAAAAGAATACAGTGGATTGCAAATTCAGAGTAAGTGCATTTGTATGGGGGGGGGTTGCAATCACTAATCACTATGACAAATTTTAATCTTTAAAATCAAGACGTCGAGCTGGTGAGATGGCTCAGTGGGTAAGAGTACCAACTGCTCTTCAGAAGGTCCTGAGTTCAAATCCCAGCAACCATATGGTAGCTCACAATCATCTGTAACGAGATCTGATGCCTTCTTCTGGAGTGTCTGAAGACAGCTACAGTGTACTTACACATAATAAATAAGTAAATCTTTAAAAATAATAATAAAAATAAAATTAAGACCTCAAAAGTAACCGAGAAATCAGAAAAGTTCACTGTTTCTGATATTCTAGGTGGACTAAGGAAAATGTCCTTAGGTACTGTGTTAACTCTGAATGTAACGCTTTCTCTTAGCATTTTCTCGTCTGAATATTTTTTCCTTAATTTGGAAATTAACAATCAGATCACTGAGTACATTATCACAGTGATTACATTATCTCATGCTCACCTTCCTCTTTGGCACAAAGCTGCTTTAGGAACATATATGTCCCTCCTATGTTTGGCTCATTTTTCTATTCATCGCACCAAACAGAATGCTTTGCCTAAGGTAAGTGCCTGTTTTAGGATTGATGCCACAGTATAGAGGAATGGCAGGGTATGAGGGTGGGAGTGAGTAGTTGGGTGGGTGAGCACCCTTATAGAAGGAGGGGAGGGGGGATGGGGAGGGGATTTCTGGAGAGGAAACCAGGAAAAGGGATAACATTTGAAATGTGAATAAATAAATTCCAGTTTAAAAAAAAAGAAAAAAATATATCTGGGTGGCAACAAGTCATTTATTTTCTGTCTAGAATCCCCAGTATTTCCTCTTTCTTATTTTATGTGTGTGTGTATGTGTGTGTGTGTGTGTGTGTGTGTGTGTGTGTGTGTGTGTGTGTGTGTAAAGTTAGGCATTGTATTGCCATTTTAATTCAGCAGGGACAGCCAAGATAATTGCTACCAATAAGTATACTACCACCTATGAAGTCTTTAGTATTAAAATTATTAAGTTTAATGATTATAAATCTGAGACCATAATAGTTTATTCCTCAAAGGATAGGTCCCAAAATATCTCCTGGACACTAGACCCTATTTTCAGAAGCATTATGCCATTCTAATTGAATATTTTAAAAATTATTTAAGTTATTTGTTCAGTAAGCTTGTCTAATTTAAGATGTAGGTTTCACTTGCTACAGCAGCTTTGATTCTAAAAGAAACTGTACTAATTGCACCTATACAGACAACGAGGGTGATAACTCCACACAGCTCAGCGCATGTCCCTAGACTGAGAGGTGTTTCATTCCTTCAACAAGTATACTTTCAAACATTACTGTGAAAATTACTACAAACAGATGCTGAAAAGTAGCTCCAACCACAAAATTGCAATGTGAAGTCTACAATTTGAGAGCGTTTTGATGGAAGGAGTGGGAAAACAGAAAAGTCCCTATTGAAAGTCTGAAAGGATCTTGTTGGAAACCCTGGTGTACATATAATTGAAAAAAAATCACTCTACATAAAACTGCAAGTATGTGTTGTAGAAAAAGTGTCCAATTATCCCAGGAATTGGAGTTTTACAGGCATCTCTATATCTCACCACAAGCACATCAAATTAGGTGACGCAAGCATGGCAAACACAAGGAAGTCAAGCAGCAGCAGCAGTGTGGAAACTGCTCATTAAGGCCTGAGCATGAAATCTAATATCATGGTTACTGATTACACTGTTGAAAGCCCCAGAAGGTTCACTACTTAGCCCCACAGGAAGGGCCTACTACTGCAGAATTAAATGGCTTGTTCTACCTGAATTGCTGGTTTGTTATATTTGGGTTTTAGTCTATGTATGGTTGTGTTTTGAGTTGTGTGTTGTGGATTTGAATATGTGTGCATGCGTGTATGAGAGAAGGGAATAGAAGACAACCATAGATGTCAATCCCCATCTTGCACCTTAAGATTGAGTCGTTTGTTGCTTAGACAGTGCCATCTTCCATGTGTATCCTGTTCCTTCTGTATCTCATGGTAATAAGAGTGCTGGCATTATATTTGCTCACCAACAAGCAGACTTTCACAAGTGATCTGGGACTATTAACTTAGAAGGTTCTCATGCTTTTCTTGCAGAGGTGCCAACTGAGCTATCTTGCTATCCTCATTCCTGGTTTTACAGTAGGATAGGTAAGACTGGTGACATGGGATATGAAAAAAGCCATGGTAAGGATGAACATTTCAGAGATAACACCTAAAGAACCTGATTAAAGCCAGAACTTACAGGTTCTAATTGTAATACAGACACTATGAAGACTCCTGGGGGATATTTATCCTCATCTCATATCAACTTATTTCTTCTTTAACTCTGCAGTACCATGATTACACGGTAAATAGAAGGCATAGCAAAGTGTAAGACCTTGGAGCATCTGTACAATTCATTCATAATGACTGTGACCCTAAGTGAGTTTTCAGGAGGCTGACTAAAATGAACAACTTCAGCCTATACACTCCAGTCTTATATCACTCTACAAACATTTTACATTAAAGATTTCCTGCAATGTTTGAGGTAAATCTTCATGTAAACTATGTAATTTAAAAGTTATTAGAAATGTTTTCTGTGACAGAAGTCAAAACAGTTTATGACTTTATAAGTCGCTGGTATCTTTTAAGAACTAAGAACACAACCAGGCTAATGGGCAAGTATATTTTGTACCACAACATATTGTTTATTCATGAATATGTGATTTGAGTTATCATTAAATCAATAAGAGAATTTTAACTGTTGATTTTTATATATTTGTGAAATTGGTACATGGTCCTACTACTAAATTTATTTGTTTTTATGGCATCAGACACTTTCCCTAAGCTAGGAGATTATGATAGAAAATTGTGTATTAAATGTGGTTAAATAATTGGTACAAATACATCTTCCTACTAAATGTTTACATCATGTACATAACACTCAGGCCTTTAATAAATAGACAACATATGCAAGACTGTAGTACAGTAAATAATGCATACCACATTCTTTATAAATATGTATAATTTAATATGCTTGTAAAATGAACATGATTATTACACAAGCATGCATACTATAGTAAATGTGGAATGTGAAGGGAGTGGAATAGGAAAAGCTTATAAATAGTTTATATTTTGCATATGCTTCTATACTGAGTGTACTCGCTATTTTTGTGTCAACTTGTCAGAGGCTGGAGTTATCACAGAGAAAGGAGCTTCAGTTGGGGAAATGCCTCCATGAGATCCAGCTATAAGGCATTTTCTCAATTAGTGATCAAGGGGGAAGGTCCCCTTGTAGGCGGTGCCATCTATGGGCTGGTAGTCTTGGTTCTATAAGAGAGCAGGCTGAGCAAGCCAGGGGAAGCAAGCCAGTAAAGAACATCCCTTCATGGCTTCTGCATCAGCTCCTGCTTTTTGACCTGCTTGAGTTCCAGTCCTGACTTCCTAGGTGATGAACAGCAGTATGGAAGTGTAAGCTGAATGAACCCTTTCCTCCCCAACTTGCTTCTTTGTTATGATGTTTGTGCAGGAATAGAAACTCTGACTAAGACACTAAGCAATGTTTTTTTAATTGAACTATTAGTTGCAAACATAGTGTGCACATGATCCACAAGTTGTCCAAAACTTACTTTTACATATCTAAAATTTAATAGAAATACAATGTAAACCAATGTACTTTAAACACATTATTTTAGTTTCTGATAAGCACAAAGTTCAAAATATTTGAATCACAATTAAATGCCAAGAATTAATTTCCCATAGCCAGGGAAACTCCTTAGCATGCATTTTTTTTCTCTAATTATCTTTTATTTAAAGGCTGTTTTATCTGTTTGAGAATGAAATTATAGACAAGATATCTAATATCTGAGGTTCATGCAACATGGTAATTCTTTCATTTTGGTAATTTGTCTCTCTGTTTTTATTTTACCCTTTTGAGTATAGATATCTCAATAATAAGTCTCATTTCATTTATGGGATGAGGTAGGTACACACAAAAATACACCTAGTTTATTCATTTTTCAATTTGGCTTTAAGGACATTAAACACTGAAACAAGAATCAGAATGAGTTGATGGCAACACTTGATAAGATCCTACTAGGCTATTAATAATTTCAACATGTATTCTTAATCTATATTATACTAGATTTTTCAGTATCCTGTCATTCTGTTGAATCTTTAATTATTTATTTCTGATTTAATTATTTTGTGTATTTTGTTAAGAAAATTTAAATTTGAAGTCCCCAAATTCTTGTTTTGAAGCCATAATTGGAAATGTATTTTAAAGGTATCTTCTATGCATTTTTTTTTTTTTTTTTTTTGTTTTAGGAAGTTGGGAACACTTTGCTCTGTAAAATTTAACCTAGTACAAAGCAGGTAGGATGACAGAGAGACACTACTGATTGAATGCATGCATACTTTTTTTTTTGTTGTTGTTGTTGTTGTTTCTACACTATGTTTTACGTCCTTTAAGTTATTAGAATCCAATCATGCATAGAACATTATGGTATGTTTTAGTTAATTAACATAATCTTGCCTTAATTTTCCTACCGTTTGCTTCTTTTTTTTTCCTCTCTTTATTAGATATTTTCTTCATTTACATTTCACATGTTATCCAGAAATTTTCCCTTACCCTCCCGCGTCCCCGCCCTGCTCCCCTACCCACCCCCTCCCACGTAATGGCCTTGGCATTCCCCTGTTCTGCGGCATATAGAGTCTGTATGACCAAGGGGCCTCTTCTCCCAATGATGACCAACTAGGCCATCTTCTTCTATATATGCAGCTAGAGACATGAGCGCAGGGGGAACTAGTTAGTTCATGTTACTCTTCCACCTAGAGGGTTGAAGACCCCTTCCGCTCCTTGGGTACTTTCTCTAGCTCCTACCTTGGGAGTCCTGTGTTCCAGCATATGCTATAGTGTTTATTTTGGTGGCTGATTATGGGAGGGATCNAGGAGTGTTCCCCTTTCTCCACATCCACGCCAGCATCTGCTGTCACCTGATTTTTTGATCTTAGCCATTCTTACTGGTGTGAGGTGGAATCTCAGGGTTGTTTTGATTTGTAAGGGATTGTCTCTATTTCACATACCTTTAAATCTTGCTCATCATTTCATACCAACATCTTATTGATCAGCAACTACAGTAAATTTCCCAAGACAATATCCCATTTGGTCAATGATGTCACTTTTCCTCCTTAAAATAGGAACAGTTTCCTTAGATGAGCATACCCGCTCTACTTTGAAATGGTATCTGTGTGAGTAGGGGGTGGGGGCACAGCATACATCAGGACACTGGATGACACTCTCATGTGAAGACATTAGGGACGGTCTCTTCCTCTTCCTCTCTCTATTTCTTTAAACAGCACAAAGCAGAATGCTGAAATATTGCTGCAGAACACACAGCAATATTTTATGTCACTGCCTTAACCTCCAACTTGAAGGGTCTTCTTTGCAATCTATAAGTGACACTGCAGAAATGTAAGCCTACTAGAAAACAAAGCTTAGTGTAACAGGGGACTGCCTGAAGCACTCACTTTAAATGAAGAGAAGAAAGGGAAACTGGTGCTCCCAGTGCTTTTTAATTCCATTTGGAACAATTCTAGATATTTTGAAAACAAATATAAATTTGTTATTCAAAACTGAGCTAAAGAAAGAATTTTCACCTGAGGAATATTTAATGGATGAGAAGCACCTAAAGAAATGTTCAAAATCCTTAGTCAACAGAGAAATGCAAGACAAAACAACCCTGAGATTCCATCTCACACCAGTCAGAATGGCTAACATCAAAAACTCAGGTGGCAGCAGATCCTGGCACAAATGTGAAGAAATAGGGACACTTCTCCATTGCTGGTGGGAATGCAAGCTTGTACAACCACTCTGGAAATCAATCTAGTGGTCCTTCAGAAAATTGGACATAGTGTTATCTGTGGAACCAGCTATACCCCTCCTGATCATATACATAAAAGATGCTCCAACATGTAATAAGGACACATGCTCCACTATGTTCATAGCAGCCTTATTTATAATAAGGAGCTGGAAAAAGCTCAGATATTCTTCAACAGAGGAATGGATACAGAAAATATGGTACACAATGGAGTACTGCTCAGCTATTAAAAATGATGTATTCATGAAATTCTTAGCCAAATGAATGGAACTAGCAAATATAATCCTGAGTGAGATAACCCAAAGAAAACACATAGTTTGATCTCACTAATAAGTGATACTTGCCCAAAAGCTGCAAATAACCAGGATATATAATAATTCACTGACTACATGAAGCTCAATAAGAAGGAAGATCAAAATATGAGTGTTTTGGTCCTTCTTAGAAGCAGAATAAAATAATCACAGGAGCAAATATGGAGATAAAGTGTAGAGCAGAGACTAAAGAAAGGCCACCCAGAGACTGTCCCACCTGGGGATTCATCCCATATACAGTTACCAAACCAAGACACTATTGTGGATGCCAAGAAGTTCATGCTGACAGGAGCCTGACATAGCTGTCTCCTACGAAACTCTGCCAGAGCCTGACAAATACAGAGGTGGATGATAGCAGCCAATCATTGAACTGATAATAGGGTCCAAAATGGGGGAGTTAGAGAAAGGACTAAAGGAACTGAAAAGATTTGCAACTCCATTGGAAGATCAACAATATCAACCAACCAGAGCTCCCAGGGTCTAAAGCACCAACAAAGGAGTACACAAGGAGGGACTCAAGGCTTCAACCTCATATGTAGCAGAGGATGGCATTGTTGGGCATCTATGGGAGTAGAGGCTCTTGGTTCTGTGAAGGCTCTATGCCCCAATGTAGGGGAATGTGAGGGTAGGGAGGCTGGAGTATGTGGGTGGATGGAGCAAATCCTCATAGAAGCAGGAAGAGTGAGGATAAGAAAGGGGATTTTTGAGGGGGGGATTGGGAAATGGGATAGCATTTGAATCATAAATTAATAAAATATCCATTTTTTAAAAAGATGACACTAAGTACCTCCAATGAAATTGATGCTTAAAGTCTGAGTTCTGAATCATTGACCAATTAGATTACAGGGCCAGGAATTACATAGGTTTTAAAGTTTTACAGTTATGGAAGGTATATTGTAGAAATTTTACATTTCAGTATGTTAACTATTTAGTCCCTCCATTTGCTGAATGTTTTAAAGCTGTTCAGATTATTTCCAACCAAATTCACAATCTTTATTATCTTCAACAACAGCCATAAAGAAAGGTTATTGGTTCTCCTCATGCTGTGGAGAACACACTGAAAGGTAGTAATTCTTTGAATTTGTTCACTGAAAGATTTTCAGACTGTAGTGATTTAAAACAAAACAACTTTATCAAACTACCCATTCTAAATGTTTTCTATATGCCTTTCTATTTACCTAGAATTGCAGTAAAGGAAGCAAAGACTACAACACTGTAGTATCTACATGGTATGGGCCCAATTTGGTTTGGATATTAATCAACATTAAGATCCAACAGGGTATTATATGAAAATATCATCAAGCATCCAAACTCCTGTGACCATCTATTTCCTCATTTATTGAATGTAGATATTATTATGTATTACAGAATTGTTCTAAAGATTAAATACAGTGATGCATGCAATGGAGCTAATTCTTGGCAGAACTCAATAAATGAAATTATTGCTGTGTGTTTCAAGTACAAGAACAAAGGTGAATGTTAAAGGCACCTTGCTAATCGATAAATGGCTTTTACAAACATGAGTGTTAGAAGCTTGAAAAATTGCCGAAATAAGAGAACTGACACAGAGGTATTTAACATCTCAAAGAAAAAAAAATGAAGTTCAATGGCCAGGGAAATGAGAAAAACCCATAAAATATGTTTGCCCAGTAAAAAGGTTATTCAATGAATACTGCAGATGACACTTCTATATAGCCCAAATTATTAATGCAATTAATTCAATTCATCATTCCTCACTTGCTGAAACTCCAAACTGATTCTCAGACATCTATTTTCTAAAGTTTTAGAGGTTCAAATAAGATGTGGGCTTGTGTCAGACCATTCCCCAGAACATGGTTCAACATTCTGTATAATTGTGGACTTGCTAATCATCTGGATTCACTATTCACTGCTCTGTAACCCTCTCTGTAGATTTTTTCACATGCATATATGAATGTCACTAGATACTGGGAGATAAGACAAAATAAGAAGGCAACAAGAATTAGGGATGGTCTTTCATTAGGACATTATACAACCAGTAGCTTTTTGTCAAACTTCCCTGTAGTAGTGTACAGAGGCTGGACTAGATATGCCTTTCAGCCTTTGGATAATGCGTCTTGCCTTCTTCAAGTCACAGAATTGTGAGATTGTAGTTCAAAGGTCTATTATGACACATATGCTACATTCCTCATTCACAAACACATTTTTAATTAGGTCTAACATTTGGGACTTGTAAGTCACAGTAGAAATTTAAAATTAAAAATTCCCTCAGGTATCAGAAAAAACTACAGAGTTAAATATTATATGCATATTAATGTTATCAACATATTTCTAGATAGCTTTGCAAAAGTAAAAATTTATCCTCAGCAAAGCACAGTACTATCACTTTGAGAACCTCTCTTGACACTTCAGAATTTTATGTAACACACAGGTTACACAGAGAAAGAGTTCCTACACTAGACCTGGTTCCCTGACTTTTATTTGTCAATCACACAGCTCAGAACTAGTCAGTACTCTAAATGACTTTCTTAGATCAAATCATTGTTAGAAAGACTGCATAGGGCCACTACACAAACTACTAGATAGTCTTATTAGGATACCTTATATTCCCAAAGCTATGCATTATAATAACATACACATTAGCCCATCTGGTCTCTTTGTGCTGCTATGCCATCATAACTCTATTGATATTGCTATCATTCAAAAGAATTTTGGAAGTTACTAGTTTAAAACTCTCTACTACACTGGAGATAGGATTATTTTTTTTTTAATTTATTTTATTTATTATATGTAAGTACACTGTAGCTGTCTTCAGACACTCCAGAAGAGGGCGCCAGATCTCGTTACGGATGGTTGTGAGCCACCATGTGGATGCTGGGATTGGAACTTATCACCTTCGGAAGAGCAGTCGGGTGCTCTTACCCGCTGAGCCATCTCACCAGCCCTGGAGATAGGATTATTAATAATCACATTTTTTAATACTGAGTCTATTCATTTATCACCTACACTATTGGCCAAACCTTACTGTTGATTACTCAGAATTGTTTTGTACATGGAATTCAGAACCTATGTACAGCAATTTGTTACTCTATGAGTTTAATAAAACTTCTACACTTTGCTCAGAATGAATCATTTGTCTATGACAATCACATTCTACTTCTCACACCTCATGACCTTGTGCTTGATAGCTAATGAAGGACCTAAAGTTTGCTTCACCCTTTAATTTTCATATGGTTTCTGAAATTTTTATTAAAAAATGACATGTCAAAATGACTATGACAATAATTACGACAATAAAAAATACTATATGAATAAGTTTGCTAGAAAATCAAAATCAGTTACTAAACAAACTCACATCAAGGTTATCAGTGATGTTACTGAAGGAGTAAAGCATCTGGCTGAACTTGGCTGTGTATCTCAACTACAGTGGCCTGTGGGTCTCAACTACAGGCTTTTAGTGTTAAGAGAGCAGAATGCTTTCTGGCATTTACACATGACTCGAAGCCCTGAAATACTGCAATTACATCCATAAGTGGGGTTAATGTCAGCTAATAATAAAAACAAAAACAAAAACAGGCAAGAATATATTCATTGTTAATTCAACTGATTTATAGC
This sequence comes from Mus minutoides, assembly GCA_902729485.2. Lineage (NCBI taxonomy): Eukaryota > Metazoa > Chordata > Mammalia > Rodentia > Muridae > Mus > Mus minutoides. The sequence goes on along the minus strand of LR750502.1, from coordinate 275,845 downwards.
AGTTTGTAATTATAGATTTTTTTCTACCAGTTATGCTTTATTTTGCCCTTCCTCTAAAATTGATCATCCTACAAATGAAGACATATATAAACACAATCTTTTGCAAATAGTCACGGAAAAAAGATATTTTTGAACTTTAAAGAAGTAAATATTACAATGATAGCATCTTAAATTATTGCTATAGAGATCTTTATAATATAAATTCTTAAAACCTGAATTTCAATGTATTACTTAAAGTTATTTTAATATTTTGCTTTAAATAGCATTTAATATGTATATATTGAAATATCCACTAATATTCACAGCAGGAAAGGTTCATTAAAGCATACAATTAAAAATTCTCTTCACTTGCATATTATTAAACTTAAATAGTTATCTCCTTTTGAATATGTTAATATTTAGTAGTCAATAGTAAATGAAAATTTGTGTTCTGCAATCAAATTTTAGCAGTACCTCTATTATAATTTATAAAATTGTCCTTAGAATTTCTTTAGAGTTTCTTTTCATTAAGGTAATAATATTTGTTTAATAAGTAAAACCACTATTCTTACTAGGTTCTAAAAAATAGAAATTAAGCAATAAAGTTACTACTAAGATAACATTACTACACTTTGATATTGCATGCAAACTTAATTACTGAGTTTGCTCAATGTTATATTATAGTAGCCATAGTTCTTATCATTCCTTAACTGATATAACCTAATTATGGCATGACTCTGCTGCAAGTACTTTGATCCACTTTCAGTAAGATTCATGGAGAACACAGATTGGCTAATGTAGTCCATGATTTCTACATATATCTACTTCTTCAAAATTAGGTTTACAGATGTGCATTGCTGCATACCACTTTTAGATAAGTGCTGAAAATTTGAACTCAGATCCTCATGCTTGTAAGACCTAGCTATTTCATCAACCTTATGTAAAATATAATAAAAAATATTTCTCAATGCTGTAAGTTCGATCCTTAAGTGCTAATACCCAAGTCAGTAAATTATTCCTACAACTGCTTTTAGTCACAGGTTACTATTATCATTCTCACTATCAAAGCATTTTCAGATCTAGCACTGGTAATCTATTTAATCTAATAAAAATTGCATATTATGAAACATTATATTTAAAAAAACAATCACTACTCTAAGTTATTTTATCTTCGTTATTCATAAATATCTTCACATTTAGAATTTTTCTTTGTTTAAAGTTCACATGGGTAAATATGTTTATTTCATTTTCTTTTTATCTGTAGTGATTCCTTTTTGGATTTAATAGTCAAACTGTCTGAGGTGCACAGTCCTGGGTGGGATGGTATGACAACATTTTGACAATATGTCCCTGTGAAATAACTGAAAGCAGTAGTACTGAAAAAAATTAACACCAAGGAAATAGATAACTTGGTTCATTTACTAAGTTTCTTAGGATTCCGTTTAGAGTAAAACCCAGTTGTATGCAAGAATATGCATGTGGAGCCAGGCCTTTGCAATGTAAATTCTAGTTTCAGACTGGAAAATTCTTTACTTCTCTACTCATGGATGTGTTAAATCTATTCCATTTGAACTCCAATAATTTCAAAGAGTGGTAGTGGCTTGAACTGAACCAGACATTTAGTTACGCTTAGAAATACTCTAAGGAGTATGGAAAAGGACTTTTCAAGTTCATGATGAATGCATGTAACCATCCAGACTTTAAGAATCTCAACTGAATTACCAAGGCTAATGATTCTGCACTTACAAAATATTATAAAATATTTATAAAATATTAGGTATCTATCTAATAATCTCATGCCTATACATCCTCAAATTGAAACATATTGAAGATATAAGAAAATATATTTACATAATTTCTGGTATGATAAAAGACTATGCTGATAAAATAGAACAACATAAAGCAGTGAAGTGTAGGTGGAACACTGTGTCCTGTGGACCTGGAGACATGGGTACAGCCATTGTCTTTCTCCTGTGATACACAGGACTCAGCAGTACAGTAACTTTATCTTTAGTTTACAGAAGCATGAATATGGACAGCATCTTACATGGGAGTAACTGGAGTGAGTATGTATGTAAAGGATATATGAAGGTTAACCTTGCTTTCAACTGGATAGGAGGATCTAGCATCACAAGACTAAACAAGCCTCTGGGACAGCCTGAAGATAGCACCTAGATCAAGTTTGGCTCTAGGCCTGTCTGTAGGAGATTAGAATGAGTTCAGAAGCCACACCTTGACTGTCAGCAGCACTGCCTGGGGGACTGCATAACAGGAAAGCAGACTAAAGGTAAAGTTCACACTTTCCTGGCTACCAAACTACAAATGCAACCTGACCAGCTGCCACATGCATCTTCCCCCATGGTAAATTGCTTCTTGATCTGTGAGGTAAATTAAATGCCACCAACCTTACGTAGTTTTGGTGAAGTATATATGAGTGTCTCTGGAACTGGACCAGCATTTAAGTAACATTTTCAAGAGTATGTCAAATTAACAAATAGTTTGCCTTCCTATGACATGGCATATATTTTTATTTCTCCCTTTTTAGACATTTTAATATCTATATTCCCATATATTGTGCTAGACCAGTGATTTTCAACCCTCGGGTCACAACCATCAAAATCTCTAATCATAAATTTATTTTTGTTGATACTTCATAACTGTAATTTCCTACTGAGTGGTTTCTCGGTTCCTAAGACCACAGGAAATATGCTTTCTGATGGTTTCTACTCACAGGTTGAGAACAGCAACACTAGACCATGCATTTCTTCTGCAAAGATATTTTTGTTGTTGTTGTTTTGTTTTGTTTTTTCGAGACAGGGTTTCTCTGTATAGCTCTGGCTGTCCTGGAACTCACTTTGTAGACCAGGCTGGCCTCAAAATCCACCTGCCTCTGCCTCCCAAGTGCTGGGACTAAAGGCATGTGCCACCACGCCCGGCTGCAAAGAGATTTTAAATCTTCAATATCCAGCAGTCTCTAGAGCAGAAGATAGGTCCAGGGACCTGCACAGTCCTTTAGAGTTCTCAGAAGACAGAATCTTTTCACTGACACAGTCGACATTTCTTATGCAGTCGAAATCACATATGAACATTTTTATGTGTAGCCATGAAAGGCATTTTAAAGACACTCAGCTCTGAAAAGAGCAAAGCTTTCATGAAATGCAATGTTGAGGTTATAATACCTCTGAGCCTGTAACATGTTTAAGCAATTGCTGTAAACCTGACCACACTTCTACACTCTTCAGAGATCTTAAACTGCCAGGACCAGTAATGATAATGTTATATAAAAATAAGATTTTTTTCTTCATTAGCATTTTCCTTTCCTTTCTCAGTCAGGATAAAATGTATGTGAAGTCAATCATTTTAATTTCTGTCTTCTCTATCCTATATCTTCCTTGAGTCTTCATGTTGTCCTGACTTATCTGACCTCAAGTTTTAGAACGTTTCTGTTTCTACTTATTTGTTACATGTTTCTCTGAGAAGTCTTTGCTGAGATGATGGCTTGGATTCTCCTGACATGGACATTTTCTTGGTGAGAAAATTAGAGTGAATACAGCCTTCTTTTATTTCTCAGGAACAGCAGCTGCTGAACTACTAAGCGAGAGTCGTTTATATTTCTCATGGGTAAATTACAATTCATATTAATTGGCTTCACGCAAGAAAATGGTATTACAATGAAGATTGCTGAGCTTCAGCCTTAAACTCCAAGTCACAACAAGCATAAAGCAATAGGGTACTCTCTTCCTATTAGTAGACAATTCTGCCTTGTGGGCACCATTTCAAGTTCATGGTCACTGAGCCTAGATATACAATGAAATACACTTTTAATCTTAAAAGCCATGTTCAACTACTATGATGTCTTTCTTTTGGAGCCACACATTTGTGAGCCGTCTGGGCTGCATATTATCTCTTGGTTTTTCAAAAGACAATGGTTTTCTGTCAAGTATATGCTTTTAAAAATAGTGACCAAGATGAATTGCAGTAACAATGCAACTAAAACCTTCTTTCAGGCTGACTCTGTAGGCCTTTACCTATAACTCCTGGTGTGCTTTCCACTGTCAAATGACATCACAGGGCCCTAGACATGCAATAGCATTTCAGATGCATTCAAAAAACCCAGGAAGGCAACAACACCCCCTTTTTACATTTCAATCGACTTTCATTGAACTATGTAACAACTGTAGGTGAAATAGTGAGTGTCTTTTGCTTTAAAGTGGCCTGTTTAATATTTCCAGTTTTGAAATATATATTTATTAGACACACATAAGTTCACACACAAACACAAGCATAAACACACTCAAAGCCATATCCCCTGCAGAGTATAGAAATATTAAAACAGCGCTGCCATGTAACTCTTTAGTGGTCCAGTTACAAGGATTTCTCTATCCCTGCAAATCTTAAAAATTCTCCATAAAATTCCTAACTGACTCATTCTTCCAGTCAAGTCTAATTTAACTGTGAATATGTAACGACAGCTGAAGACCGCCTATTCAGGTAACATCGAGACCTAAAGCAATTATTAAAGTGATTCAAGCAGAAAAATGTCCTACTGAGGATGAGATAATGTTTGCTTGAACTATTCAGATTGGCCATCTATAATAATTAAATGCAGTAACTTCTTCCTCACTCTGCTTTCCCTGGGAAGAAATAGACTGTTTTTATTAAAAATATAACCACAATTATTTTCCAGTTTACAAAATGCTCTGATTCCATTAGAATAAATTCACACATTTAAGAAATTTCCTATTCTTCAGAATTAGACAGTGGTTCCAGGGGAAGTAGAAAAGATAAAAAAAAAAATCAATAAGCTACACGAGAGCTTTGCTTTTCTCTAAGTTACTCTTATATGGGTCTTTCATCATAAATAGCTATATTTGTATTCAAATCTGTAAAGAAAACTTTTGCTCTTTATTTTAAAGGATTGATCACTTTTTTCATAGTTATTTAATATTATTTTAGTCGTTGTTAAATAATATGAAGTGTGTGTTAATATACATGATTGCTGTATAGAGAGTAGCTTGAATATGATCATTTGAATATCTTAATTTGTTTTATTTATCACTAACCATGTAGTTTCTATATTATTCAGCAATTGTTCACTTGTTACTACCTTGCATTATTATCACTCATTGGGAAGCTGTACCACAGACTTCCTACATTCCATTTTTTTCAGCCTTGTCTTCACCATAAACCTTCAACAGCATAATTGTTTAGTTTAGTGACCAATTTTAGTCATGATGTAGACTATGATGTTTAATAAAGATCTATTTTTAATTTTTAATTATATACATGTCTGTATACAAGTTTGTGCATATGAATTCAAGTACTTAAGTTGGTAGGAGGAATCAAGTGCCCTAGAGCTGGAGATACATGTAGGTGCTAGGAACCAAACTCAGGTATCTTATAAAATTAATACATAGACTTAACAGGTGGCCCTGGTTTTGATGTTTCTTGAAAAGGGGTAATAAAGAAACATCCTTTCTGGAAACAAATTTGAAAACCCTGCTCATGTGATCATGTGAGTTTTGTTTTTCTTTGTACTACCAAGAAGAGGGTCATTAATTTAGATTTAGGACATCAGCTGGGAATATGGAGAAACAAAACAATTCCAGGTGAAGGGCCTAACAGTCTGTAGTCAGTTCTGAATTTCCATACACCCTGGTACACTGTAGATGACATGGAAATAATAATAAAAGAGATTAATAATAAAAATAATGTGACTTGGTCTCAGGGGTGGCCCATTGCTCTACATGGAGTAGATACTATTAGCGGAGTACAGGTTGTTCTTAGATGGATGAACTTCTCTTCATATACTGTTTCCAAACCAGGATCTGATGAACAAGGAAATACTGGACATCATGAAGTTCATCATTTAGAATCACATGTGTTCTCTGGTGCTGCTTCTAGGGCATCAAACATGTGGTTTGAGAAAGGTGTGTACTTATGCATTACAATACTCAAAAACTGATCAACATTTAGGACTTAAAAAATTCAATCTGAGAATACAAGTTGTGTTATTTCTGATGAAATATAAAATTGTGTGCATACATTTTTAACTCATATATAATGATATACCATTTAAGGAAGGCTTGATATACAAACCTTCCGGTATAGCAAAAGAACTTACTTAAAAAGTAAAGAACTTTGATAACAACCTCCATCAAGCCATATTCAAATTTATGGTGGTACACTGGAATTATTGTAAACCTTTACATTCTTCGTTGTATTGAGGGGAGAGAAAGATATAGGAAAAAGAAATAGCTTTATTATGAAAAAACAAAAGAAATTGTACTTGAGAAAGAATAATGAGTTATTTTATTTGTTAAAGCCAAAATAAATAATGCAGTTATCAGAAACATTAGAGGAAACACACGGACTACTGTGAGTATTCATAATGATAAATGTCAATAACCAGCTGGGTGGTGGTGGCGCATGCCTTTAATCCTAGCACTTGGGTGGCAGAGGCAGGCAGATTTCTGAGTTTGAGGCCAGTTTGGTCTACAAAGTGAGCTCCAGGTCAGCCAGGACTATACAGAGAAACCCTGTCTCAAAAAAAAAAAAAGTCAATAGCCATATGTCTGATCTTCAAATTAAGTCAAACATGGAAAATTTCCTTTTCTAACAGATATAGATTCCAGAGCTAGAAGATGAAGATGTAAAATATGTCACGAGTTACTACTTAACTCCTCAGTGAAGCATTCCACCTCTCATTCAAAGAACTGTCCTCATGCTTAAGTTAGGAACAGTGTGTTCTCCATTTACATGTAGCAGTGACACTTCACTTTGTCTAATGCCTGATCTATTTCATCGAGTGAAGCAAGCAACAAAGCTCACATTGCCTCGGTTGTCAAAGAGGGAGGCCCAGGATGTCCAAAAGAAACATAAAACATTTTTTTGTTATTGTTGTTTGTTTTATAAGACAGGATTTCTCTGTAGAGCCCTGGCTGTCCTGGAACTCACTCTGTAGACCAAGCTGGCCTCAAACTCAGAAATCCACCTGCCTCTGCCTCTGCCTCCAAAGTGCTTGGATTAAAGGTTATTTTTATCATTTACACACAATAGTTATCATATCTAAGAGAAAGTTATAAAGAGCTTTCTTTTATTTCCTTGAGAACATTCTATGGGGCAAAAAAACCTCAAAATTGAAGGATATAACCCTGTAAATTCCTTTAATGGGTACTTTGAAAATTAGCATGTAATTTTTAATACACAGATTCAAAAATAAAAGAATGGCAATAGCAGATTTAAATAAAAGAATGTTCTAGATATCATGTAGTACGAGCAAAAAATGTATGCAAACCTTTCTAACTATGGATTAACCAGTGACCTTCATTCAGAACCCACAGGGTATTATTAGTAAAGCTTTAGATGTGTATAGAGATATTTAATCATAACACCTCCAATGTAATCTCTTATCACAGATGATATCCATTTAGAAGGTTTGGCAAAGCAGACATAAAGACACAGCACAGTAACTGTTATCTGTGGATAGAATCTCTTATGATCACCACTCATCAATAAAAAAAGCCAACAGCCAATAAGCTGAGGCAGGAAATAGGAGGTGGAACACTGGCACAAAGAGATAGGATTCTAGGAGATAGCACAAGAACAAAAGAAGATGCAGGGAGAGATTAGACCCAGGAGACAGACATAAACCAGCAGGCAAGGAACTCAGGAAGATGCTGATGTTTGGACTTCTGATTAAATGCTACTTGAAGTACATTGAGTTAAAGTTATAAATTATTTTATGAATCCAATGGGTTGTAAATGATAAATGTCCTGAATTCTGATTAAGGAAGAGTGAATTGACTGTGAAAAAACATATTTTAGTGGATCCCACAGTCAAGAGACTTTTAATTGTAAAAAGACTGTATTTTAAAAGATATTGAATATTTTTAAAGGATTGAACTTTTAATATGTAAAGATTGTGGGACTTTTAAAGTTGTTTAGATCTTGGGGATGAATAAGAACTAAGGGTTGAGGCTTACTAGTGATGTGTTTCTGTGTCAAGTTGACAAGGGGTTAATTTTACTGGCTGGTTTTGTGTCAACTTGACACAGGCTGGGGTTATCAAAGAGAAAGGAGCTTTATTTGGGGAAGTGCCTCCATGAGATCCAGCTGTGGGGTATTTTCTCAATTAGTGATCAAGGGGGAGGTCCCCTTGTGGGTGGGACCATCTCTGGCCTGGCAGTCTTGGGTTCTATGAGAGTAGGCTGAGCAAACCAGGGGAAGCAAGCCAGTAAAGAACATCCCTCCAGGGCTTCTGCATCAGCTCCTGCTTTCTGACCTGCTTTAGTTCCGGTCCTGACATCCTTTGGTGATGACCAGCAGTATAGAAGTGTAAGCTGAAAAAAACGCTTTCCTAAAATAAACAAAACAAAGCAAAACAAGCCCCCCCCCCCCAAAAAAAAAAAAAAAACAAACCCAACCAACCAACCAACCAAGCAAACAAACAAACAAAAATATATGCAGTGTGAGTGAGGCTTCATTGGTGTAGCTATAAGTGACACAATTTCACAGCAAGCTATCAAGGACAACACCAGAAGATGAGCTAACACAGAATGAGGAAAGCTCAGAAAGCCTCTATCCTAGAGCAAGGACTAGAGGTAACTAAGTCTTTCCCAGGGAAGAGCACAGCAAATGGTTATGCAATACCAAGTGGTCAGCTCTGAAAATAGCACACAAGTAACATTACTTGGACTGAACAGGTTGCATTTATGTATTTAGGAATACATAAACATGTAAACACACACACATAAACACAGAATACATACACATGTAAACACACACATTACATGCATGAATGCCTTCATGCACATATACACATGGTCACACACACATTCACACACACACAATTACAAAAAAGAGGCCACAAGATGATAATACAGCAAGGTGAATATATCAGAGGGTTTGAAAAAAGGAATGGAAGGCAAGGGAGACCTGATGTAATTATAATCTCAAAAATGCATAAAGTAAAAAAAAATAAAATAAAATCCAGTCAACTAAATCATTCAAAATAAAACTATCAAAAATAAAAAAGTAATGCAAACAGCAGTGGCAAACTAACAATTGAACAATTGATCAGAATATATATATATATATATATATATATATATATATATATATATATATATATATATAATTATAAAATATATATTATATAAATATTATATATACAGGTATATATAAATAAGTAAGTGGGCAATCAGAGATTGAGCATCTGAAAAAAATATGGTAAGGTTTGTTTTTGCCTTTCATTTTTGTTTTTCAGACAAGTGGTTTCCATCCTGAAATTTCTTTGTAGATGACAATGTGGATAACCTGGTCTAACTCCTGAGCACTGGGATTAGCAAATCTCACAACTGTTTATGTGATACTGAGTATCAGACCCTGGGATTCATGCTAACCAAGCACTTTTTCAACTTAATGTATTACCAGTCCCACATCTTTTTAAAAATTAATTTATTCTCTCATATATTACATCCTGATTGTATTTTCTACTTCTTTCTCTTCTTCCAGTCTCCAACCCCCTACCTACCCCCTTCCCTGTCAACTCCTCCTCAATTTCCCTTGAGAAAAGAGCAGGCCTTCCTAGCATATCAATCAAATATGGCACATCAAGTTTCAGTAAGACCCTTCAAATTACTGGCCCAGGCAACTCAGTAGGAAGACAAGGGTCCCTTATTCAGGGAAAATTTTCAGAACCCTACTCCTGCTCCCTCTGTTAATTGTCCCACAAAACACCAAGATATATTTATAAACATAACATATGTACAGAGGCCCTACATTAGACCCACACGGGCTCTCTGAATGCATCAGGGAGTCCCTATGAGTCCAAGTTTGTTGATTCTATGGATTTTCTTCTGGTATCCTTTACTCTTCTGACTCCTACAATCCTCCCTCCTCCTCTTTGGCAGGATTTCCTGAGCTTTGCCTAATATTTGGTTATGGGTCTCTGATCTATTTCCATCAGTTTCTGGATACAACTTCTCTGATGCTCCTACATAAAAATCAGATACACTGAACCATGTGGAAGAGGAAAGTAGAGAATAGTCTTAAACACATTGGTACAAGAGACAACTTCCTAAACTGTACACCAAAAGCACAGGCACTAAGATCAACAATTAATCAATGGAACCTCATGAAACTGAAAAGATTCTGCAGGGCAAAAGACACAATCAATAGGACAAAACGGAAGCCTATAGAATGGAAAAAGTGTTTGCTTTTTTTTTTGTTGTTTTTTTGTCTTTTTTTTTTTTTTACCACTTCCACATCTGACATAAGGATAATTTCAAAAATATATAAAATTTTCAAAAATCTAGATATCAACAAATCAAATGATCCAATTTTAAGATGACATACAGATCTAAACAGAAAGTTTTCAACAGAGAAATCTCAAAGGGCAGAGAAGCACTTGAAGAAATGTTGAGCATCCTTAGCTATTAGGGAAATACAAATCAAAATGACCCAGAGATACCATCGTATACATGTCAGAATGGCTAAGATCAATGACATGAGTGACAACTTATGATGGTGAGGAGTGGAACACAGGGAACATTCCTCCATTGCTGGTGGGAGTACAAACAGGCACAGATACTTTGCAAATCAGTATGGTGGTTGCTAGAAAATTTGGAATTAATATAATTAATACACATCAGAATCTAAGTATGATTAATATAATTAATACACCTCAGAACCTAGGTATATGAGTATATACCCTAAAGATGTTCCTTCCTACCACAAATACCCTTGCTCAACTGTGTAAAAGACTGCTATTTTTAACACCTTCCAAAACAAGAAAATGATGGGTATAATCTGTAATTTAAACAGGTATCAAATATCACAATATAGGCAAGCCCTCCCTCAAAATTCTTCAGAATTTTCATAGTAACAATTAATTTCCTTGGTAATGAACACTTACTATAATAATGTGAAGGTAAATGTATGAATTGTAACCTGTGAATACCTTCACACAACTTCAGTTTCCACCTATGTGCTGATGGAAATTATGACAAGTCTGAAATACAACACAAGGAAGGCAGGTTCCTTGAGAAGAGCCATTATTGATGAAATAATTTGAATGTGTTATCTGCTCATGCCTCTCCTACCAGTAACCTTAAATTGAAATGTTTGTATTTTGTATGAAAGAAAAGTTAATTAAAATTATTTCAGTAATTTTCTTTAACCTATCCAACAATAAAAATCATTAATATTTCTACCTAGTTGAAATTTAAACTCTACTGTTAACTCCAAATCTATGGCTCCATTCAAAGATGACTCTATCCATACAAAGCCCATGATAAACTAATTAAAGAACAGATTCTAAGGATTAACAATAGAGTAGGAATTTGGTTTTGACACAAATGATATTTATCGATATCCTTCATTTTAGACAATCTAGCTTCCTCATGTTTGAAAGGAAATTCTGTTAAGTACAACATAAGATACTTCTCTGGTGTGAGCACAATGAAGTCTTAATCTTAGAAGGAGCTATACATAGAGCTGACTGCTTAAAGAATTAAGTGGGTAAGAAAATATGAAATTAATAGAAAAGACTTGGTTGAACAGAGGTTAGAGAGAAAAGAGCTGTTACAAAGGAGAGAAGCCAGCAGGATCATCCATAAGCTATATCTGAAGGAATATACCTATTTCTCTAAAACTCATAAATAGGACTCAAAAATGACGGCAATTCACCTATCAGCATAAGGAAGGGAGATCTTTCAAATAAAGCAAACATTTTAAGAAAATATGTAACCAACATAGTTTGCTTATCTGAAAATGGGTGCTTCCAAGCAATCTTGCTAATTTTGCATGACAATCATTACTTTTTATAAAGTGTAAGTATATCACACTTATGCCAGTATATCCTATTTTATGAATATTTTAATTCCCCTCCCCAGCAAAATATTTTTATTAATAAATCCTATTTACAGAGTGATATTTGGGGATCCACGTAATTTTGTTTGGGATTTCATTCCCTACCCTACTCTGTATATTTTTGCTTTTGCTTTTGTTTTTTGTTTTTCTTTTGTTTTGTTTTGTTTTGTTTTCAAACTTTTTTATAAATCATAACTGACTAATTTTTCTATTACTAACTGGGTCTTTTGAAGTTCAGATTTTGTAATGAGCTCCACAGGAGGTTAAGCAATTTACTTTATCTATCTTCTTCTAAAGCTCAAAAGCAAGCCAAAGCCCAGCGCCTTTTCCTCTTTGTGTAGCTGCCAAGTATAAGCAGTCTTGATGGGTGGAGGTTTTCATTCACCAGCACTCTCATTTTCCTTTGTTCTTTCTGTTGAACCAAAAGGATGAGAGAGGAAGCTTCCATTTAGTAGCTGACCACCTCTGCAGAAAATCAGCAGACTAAGCCAGAGTGACCGTTTATGAGCACTGTTCATTATCAGGTATTTGTGGGACTGATGCTCCCGGTGGCACTAAGACAGAAATGTGTTTCTGGCAGTTTCCACTAAGCACCAATAAAAACGCAGTACAATTTCTAGAAATGATTAACTCTTGACTCCATTTCAAGTTTCAGTTCACGACCATTCCCTTGCCTCAGCATGTTGTTCTACTTGTTTCAGTAATTAAAGCTGTGTTAAATACTGAACTAACAGTGTTCCAAAGGTGGAAAATGATGACTTTTTGTAACAATTCAATAAAAGAAATCAAAGATGAAAAGTTTAACATAATGTCCTAAGCAACTTCATAAGGAGAAATACTGTATACTGAGAAAATTAAGACAAAGAAAAAATACTTATATAATGTAAATTAAATAATTATGCCATTCATTTTTAAATGATTAACTCCAGAAAACTATTAAGAGTAATTACCATAGAGATGGCTCAGGTGGTGTATGCCTATATTTCCAGCAGAGAGAAAGCAGAAGAGACAGGATAATCCTTGATACTTTTTTTCTAGCCACCCCTACTTGACCTGAATCAGTAAACTACAGGTTCAATAAAGGGCCCTATCTCAAATAGTAAGATTATGAAGGCACTGAATTAAGCTCAGACTTACACATGTATATACACATCTGTAAATGTCCATGCATACATGTATAACCTCCCATACAATTACATATAAATAAATACATAAGCACAAATAGGAATAAAATTATTAAATTAAATTCCAGAGTATCGGGAGATACCTTAGCAAAATAATTGCCTTTACAAGCATGGGTCTGAGCTTCATTCCCAAACTGGCCACCAGCCCAAAACAAACAAAAATATCAACCAAACCAAACAAAAACCATATGTGGATGAGCACATTTATAATCTTGGTGATGAAGAGGCATAAGGTACATGATAAATGACATCCAAGGTACCTCAGGTTGATCTTTGTCCACCATTTACATTTACTTTACACATATAGACATTCACACATATAAATGTACACATACTCAAACACGCACAAATTATTTCCATTGCAAATGAGGACACAAGTTTAAATTTGGGTAATAATGTTGTTTGTAAACATATTTAAAGTATAGTAATAAAGTATATAATTAGACTTGTCACAAAAATATATCCTTTTATATTTTAATTTTTAAAAGTAATTTATTTTTTATGCTCCATCTTCCATTCCCCACCACTTCCATCCATCCTCCAACTGCTCCAAATCCCACATCTCCACCTTACCACACCCTGTCCCCACCTCGGAGCCCCATCCCTGTTAGGAACTAAAAAGGGGAGCGCTTGGGAAGAGAGGAGGAAAAGACCAATGCCCTGCCAGAGTTCTCCCTATACTCTAGTCAAGCAGATGTGTGAGGGATGCCATTTGCTCTCCACTCAGCCCCAGGGGGGCATTCAAGCCTTGGACCCACTCCTGTGGGAGGGTGAACAAGGGGCAGCCGATCCTGGCAGCTGCAGTGCTAGTTTCCTAAAGTCCCAGGGTTATAGGAGAGAGAGAAGGGGAGGTGAGAGGTTCCCACACTGGCAAGAGTGAGCTCAGAGGATCTTGGCTAGAACACAGGAAGGCCTTCCATCTGGAGATTAGAAAAGGATCATTAGGAGAAAGCCTATCCTGTCCTCTAAGCGCAGTGGGCCTTGAGGAGCAGAGACATTCTATGGTTTGAGAGATTTATTATAGAAATGCAGGGAGAAAGAGAGAAGGTAGAAAAGAGAGAGAGAGAGAGAGAGAGAGAGAGAGAGAGAGAGAGAGAGAGAGGAAAGGCGAGAGAAAAAGAGTAAGAAGGAGAGAGGAGATGAGAGGAGAGAGGAGAGGAGAAGACAGAGAGAAGAGAGGAGAGAGAGAAGTGAGAGGTAAGAGAACAAAGGACTGGGAGAAAGAGAGGAGAGGCCAAACAGCCCCTTTTAAAGAATTCTGTCTTATCTTGCTGTTACAAGGTAATTAGGGAGTAGTTTAGCCTGAAGGTCAGAAGCTTGGGACATTGCCTACGTGACTTCTAGCCATGCTTCCCTTGTGGGAGCTGGGGGGCGATAACTTAGGCAGGAGCCAGAGTTCCAGAATCATGAGGGAACGCCTACCATGTCATATAGGTGAATTATGACCATTCCAGGGTTCAGACCTCAGGTCAACTGGAGACCAGCCTGTCTATGCATAGCCTAATGCCCCACACATCCCCCACCCCACCTGACCTCTAAACTACATGGGGCCTCCAATCTCTTGAGGGTTAGGTGTATCATCTCTGAATGAACACAGACCTGGAAATCCTCCAATGTATGTGTGTTGGGGGCCTCTTATCAGCTAGTGTATGCTGTCTGGTGGTACAGTGTTTGAGAGATCCGGGGGTTCAGATTAATTGAGACTGCTGGTCCTCCTACAGAATAGCCCTTCTCCTCCGCTTCTTTCCACATTCCCTAACTCAACAACAGGGGTCAGCTGCTTCTTTCCATTGGTTGGGTGCAAATATATGCATCAGACTCTTTCAGCTGCTTGTTGGGTCTTTTGGAGGGCTGTCATGATAAGTTACGTTTTGTTAGCAGTCTAGCTGAAGTACCCAAGTGAGGACACCTCATTCCCACTTGGGAGAGAAAAGAAAGCAATCACAATTGGGGAGGGAGGGAGAGACCTGGAAGGGAAAGTGGACAGGCCGGTGGAGGGGTTGGGGGAAGGAAAGGGGGCCAGATCCGGTATTGGGTGAAGGAAAAGGACTGAAGCCCTGAGGGCCAGCAGAAAGAATGGAAACAGGCAACCTCAGGAAATTGGAGGTTGGGGGGACTATCCAGAATGCACCAGAGACCTGGGAGGTAAGAGAATATCAGGATTCAAAGGTAGGGACCTTAGATGAAATGCCCAAAAGTAGGGAGAGGGAATTTATAGAACCTGCCTCCAGCAGGAAGACATGGCATCAAGTGAGGGATGGGGTTGCCATCCCACAGTCACATCGCTGACCCATAATTGTTCCTGTCTGAAAGAACTACAGGGGCAGAAATGGAGAGAAGCCTGAGGAAAAGAAGGTCCAGTGACAAAACCAAAGTGGTATCCAGCTCAAGGAGGTCCCAAGGCCTGACACTATTACTGAGGCTATAGACCACTCACATAATGGACTTATTCTTTTATTTTAATTAGTAAAGAACTTATACATTCCTAGAAATTTGATAATATTTTAAACTTTGCCGCTTAAATAGATTGTAAAGCTGAGGCACTGTTGTCTAGGTCCAGACTTGTTTGGGGTTTCTGGTCACTGACTTTTTGTGGCAAACCTGAAACTTAGTCTAACAGCTGAATATGCACTATGAACTCCTAAGTCACATGACTTCTCTTGTCTGCACACAGCAGTAGGTATTATATGTTCACATCATCTAATCAATAAATGCAATTTTAAGAAAAATTACTTACAGCCAAAGAAACCTTATTACTAGGTCTACCATGTTTTTTTCTAGAAATGCAGGTTTATTCATATATCCAACTTACAGATATATCCATGAAAGAATTATAGTGAAGATATTTTAATTCCCCCAAATAAAGAAATCTTCAAGTATCACAAAATAAATAAAAGAAAATGGAAAGAAATAATTTGCATTTTCAACAATATGGCACGAATTAAAATAAAAATAGCTTCATGTATGTAAGTATTTAAGAATATTAAAATCATTCTATAATTGAGTTATTTGTTGACCTAAAAGTTGTCCTTTTTAAGCTTATTTTTCTGTAAACAAGGTAACTCTTAATGTTATATGTAATATTTTTCAGATACATCATACTTCAATAAGATTATATAAAATTAAAGAAATAAAATAATATGACACTATTTGCAATATGCTAGGCCATTTTTATAACAATTTCCAATTGATAATGGTAGAGAAATACTAAACCCATTCCCTCATAATGTCATTTCGATAGAATGTGTGTATCTTACAGGACTGAAAATTTGTTCATGGGGAAAAATGTAGGCACTGGAAGTCTACTTAACTATTTTAATTATTACCTGAATACAAAAACAATTTCAAGATCAATTTGATTATATAAAATTTTTCTGAAACTTTGTTTTTACTAAACATATGCATAAAGTCAGTGGAAAGAGTTCCAAAAGGGAGGTGATAATAATATGATTTGCCTAAAAAAACATGTAAATAACAAAAGGGGGGGAAAAAAAAAAAACAACCTCTGAATGCAATGCCCAGCAGATTTTTTTTCAGCATTTTTTATTAGATATTTTCTTAATTTACATTTCAACTCCTATCCCGAAAATCCCCTCCCCTCCCTCCCCTGCCCACCCACTCCTACTTCTTGGCCCTGGCATTCCCTGTATTGGGGCATATAAAGATTGCAGTACCAAGGGGCCTCTCTTCCCAATGATGGCCGACTAGGCCATCTTCTGCTACATATGGAGCTAGAGACATGAGTTCTGGGGGTTCTGATTAGTTCATATTGTTGTTCCTCTTCTAGGGTTTTGTTACTATGTGTCATATTATTGACTAAAGCAATTACAAACATTGTGCAGGGTATTTCAAACGATATGTGCACTGAATCACTGCAGTGAATCATGGCTTTGATGGGATCACTTTAGAAAGTATTCACTTACATCATATTGCAACCCTGAAGGAAAATTTAAATTCTTTCTGCTGAGCCGAATTTAGCATCCTCCAAACATAAATAAGAAAAACTGATTCATTAATGCCTTTGCCCCATAGTCTTTCCCAGTTTGGGTAATGCTGGTAATTATCAGCTTTTTACTGTCTTAAGGAAAAAAATAATACTAAACCAACTGACTACATTCTAAATTAAGTGTAGTTTTAAATATTTTATGGCTACAATATTATTTGATTCATAATTTGAATAAAAGTGCATGCGTATCAAGGGGTTATTCTAAAGAAAGATGGATCCTTAGTATGGTCTTTTCCAATAAGAGATAACAAATGTGATAATCACATCATACTGATCGGTATGGTCAAGTACTGAAAGCACCTTAGGAGACTGTGTGCTACAGCTTTATAATTACAAAACCTGTCATATGATCTCACAGTTGGCACTAATTGGGACATATGTTTACAGAAAAAAATCAACCCTAATAATAATTGAAAAAACAGATAATGCATAGCTTATATACACTACATACATTTCCTTCTATGTTCATGATTGAAAGCCACATATAATAATGGATTTGCCTTGGTTTATTAATGACTAATGGGTAGTGGTATTTTATCTGTTTAAACCACAAACTATGAAATCTAAGCTTCTGTTCCCTATCCATTAAATAATAATGATACAAACCAAAAATAAGGACTATAAAACATGTTCTAACTGTTATATAGATTGACATGTGAATGGGATCTAGAAATTGGAGAGGAGGAATACCTGGGCACGATTGGGAGAGTTTTCCAGATTTATTCAACCTTGGTGGGAAAACCCATCTCAGCTCCTGGACTGAATAAAAAGAAGAAAGTGAGCTAAGCTCTAGCCTTCCTCTTCCCTTGCGTTCTGACAGCTAAGCAATGGGACAGGCTACTTCTACAAGCTACTGCTGCCATTATAGACTGAACTCTGGCACTGCGATCCAGAATCCACCCTGTGGACTGTACACTGGCACTGTGAGCCAGAATCAAGCCTCATACATAGTGTGTAAGTAATAAATACTATGAAAAATGTTGATTATCAGACGATTTGTATCTGAGAAAAGATTATAAAACCATAAACTCATCAGCACTGGAACATTTGTGGTCACTCTATCAAATGGAAAATTGAGGCTATCTAGTAGTTTTTTCAAACATAAATGTGTTGTAGGCTGTATGAGTGTGTGAGTGTGTGTGTGTGTGTGTGTGTGTGTGTGTGTGTGTGAATGTTTGTGAATATTTTTGTGCATGTGTGTGCGTGCACAGGTGTGTGTGTGTGTGTGTGTGTGTGTGTGTGTGTGTGTGTGTGTGTACAGGAATAAATACAGCTAACCCTACTACTAAAGCAATGGTTAGTAAGGAATAATGATCTGTGCAAAGGGGAGAGTAATCGTAAGTAGGATAAATTGTATTAAAGATTGGGCACACAAACAGTATAAACTAAAAAAAGAAAATATAAATTTTACTCTTTCTTTAATTTTTTCTTGTGCTGCATGACTATTGCTATCTATTCTGAACTCACTTAGAGAACTCTTACCTCACTCACTTGTGGTATGGCTGCGGTTATTAAACAGTCTCATTTTTGTTGTTGAAAAATGAAAAGCTCTGAAAATACAGTAAATGCTGAATGTGATATGGAGTTACATTACAATGGTATTCTTATAGTCATCGTAATATAGTGAACACTTTCTCATAAAAAAGATCTGTAGCCACAGCACACAACTTATCAAAGGCCCAATGGCTTTCTTTCTGATAGCTCCATAGACCAAATTCCAAGTATATTAGGACATTCTTGTAACTTTGGCAGCTATGAAAGTTCATTGGAAAGAATATGGGTGCAACAAAGATGAAAATAATCTGTTTTCTCCATCCCTCTGAGTAACTATTACTATAATAGATTCCAACACGGGGTCACCTAATGTTCAAGAAGCAATTCTTTCAGAGGAATTATAACATTGCACATCAAAGGAGAATGTGGCATTAAAGTAATGTTATTGTGTCCAGGCTGTGTAATAAGAAGTGCAGTTTTTACATTGTATGTTGAAAAGGCCAGCATATTCTTCAGCTAAGTTCTTCTGATACAAGTAGATATCTCAGTTTGTAGAGATAAGGCTACCAAAGACCCTCAAGGGACAAGAAAAAGCCATGTCTATTTCTCTATTTTCAGTTCAGTGGCTTCTGCTGCTGCATCAGGACACACACATTGCTTAGGACAGTAGCTCATTCTGATCTTATTCTAGCTCTGCCCCAGCATCAGTAAGTCTTAGACTTGAAGACAAAGACATCACACCAGTAACAGACAAGATCATCACAGTTTCCCACCGCCTGCCCTGACTCTCTATCTCCAGGCTAACTAGGAAATACACACACTTTATTTCTTGAACTTGGAAACGTCAGTGTGCATCTTTCTTTGGATATTCATCTTAAAATATTTGAAGAGTAAAATACTTGGATTGAAGCATTTCAAATAAGAAATGTGTCTTCTTCAATTCTTTCCCTTGGTTCTACCAGATCAATAGACATAAGAGTCACTGTTTTCTTATAAGAAGCACTTGAAAAACTTAAAATTAATTACTTATTATTATACTTGTCATATTAAATTTCCAAAAAAAAAAAATAAACCCATCACGATTTATGTATATCTGAAATTCAAACACAGCCATGGGAAAAACAGTCAGATTAATGTGTTTAGATAGAATTTAGTATTAAGGTTTTACCCACTTATCTCTAGACTTCAATTTCCCATGCCCTCATAGAAACAGAACTTGTTTTTATTTGCATAATTTTAAGATTAGTATATATTTTAAAAATTTCTACCTTAATTTTTAATATATTCCTAAATATAATGCCTCTGTCCATATAATGTTACTTTTATGTTATGTTTTCAGAAACAACAGCTTGACACTGGACACTCAATTGGCATACTCTCTCCTGGAGAAGACTAGCCCTCCCACTCCCGATTTCCTGACTTGCCTATAGATCTTTGTGTAGGGTTGCTTGCTCTGGGCTTTCCCTTGTGCAGGTTTGCATGTGTGTTCATTTCCTCCTTCTTCTTATAGCCATCCTCTTCGCTATGCTGTTTTAAAAGGTAATTCATATGGCAGTTG
Organism: Mus minutoides; assembly: GCA_902729485.2. Lineage (NCBI taxonomy): Eukaryota > Metazoa > Chordata > Mammalia > Rodentia > Muridae > Mus > Mus minutoides. Next base: position 255,750 of record LR750502.1, on the reverse strand, counting down.
TAAAAAGTTTCAGATGTAAGATCAAGTTAATAATGAATGATATCTTATTTATCAGAGTTCCATATAGTTGTATTCCATGAATTATATCTGGTGTCTACCAAGCTAAGACCAAAAAGAGCATGGAATCTGCTCCTTCAACAGGTTCATGTTATATGCTACAGTAAAGACACTTTCCATTCACAACTCACACTAAATTTTTTCAGTTTATTCTAGTATTTAGATACGGCTAAATTTTAAGAATATGACCATTTCAAGATTTGATTTTGTTTGCAATATGTGTATGTATGTACCCATGTGTGCATATGTACATTTGAGTGAAGATGCTTGAAGAAGTCAGAGGAGGGTAACTGACATGCTAGAGCTGGAGTTACAGGCAGCAAAAGTGGCTTCTGGGAAAAAAAAAAAAAAAAAAAAAAAAAAAAAAAAAAAAAAAAAAAAAAAAAAAAAAAAAAAAAAAAAAAAAAAAAAAAAACAAACAAACCAACAAAAAACCCTCATGTCTCTGAAAGAGAAACAAGCATTTCAACAGCTGAATAATCCTGCCAGAACCAGATTATGAGGTTTTAAACAAAAGCATTGACAAGAACTAGGAAATATTTTAGAAAATATTAAAACGATGATAGTATAGATATAATGAGTTTACATATTTGAATACCTCGAAGTAGCTAGTGGATGAGTCTATGAAACTGAGCTCTTTCTTTGGTTTCTTCTCTATTTGTGAATTTCATTTTCTCTCATGAAAATTGAAAACCTAGGAGAGTGCACAGTAATGCTGTTAAGACTCATTTCAGCCTCTGCAATTTACCTGCTGTGCTTATTTTATGGAGCAGCAACACGTGAAGCACCTGAGAGCCACACGCAGCAGCCCTACACTATGGAAGACAGGCTTGGATCACACAAGGCAGCCCTCCACTGTGGAAGAGAGACTTGGATTGCATAGACCTAAATTATGTTCTTGGCACTTACAGTTGCCATGTTTACTATTGTGAAAAAGGATTGTACATTTTCCAAAGTTCTTTTTTCTTCTCTGCACTACTGGGAGATTATCATCTACCCATTTCAGGTACAGCAAATGGAGGGGTAGTAAATGTTTGAAAATTACATATTAAGCATTATTTTGTCTATCACTAGGATCAAAAACAGAAGCATAAATATGGCACTTTATGTTAACATGTTTTAATGATAACAAATCAGAATTTATATTGTTATGTAATTGTGATAGAAGCAAAAATATACATAAATTTCCTCTGTATTTAATATAAATCCTCTAAGGACATCAAGACAGTGACTTTTAAAATATTTATCCCTGAATTTTTTATCTTGATTGTATTTGGATGTTGTTATCCTAAGTGCGAATGTAGAGATATTGATGAGCAATTGTTTCAAGTTGTGGCTCTATAATGGTTGTTCAGTTACCTTGCATGTAATTGTGATCACACCAATCTCATTTTCGTACTGTAAGCTTCCAATTCCTCTGGGCTTACATCATGAACATGATGGATGAGCTAGACTGTTGTGTCTGCCTGGGCAGGTGTGAGATAAATTGCTGGGCAGGCTATGATCTTTGGGTAAATTACTCTCCTTGACTACAATATATATCGATGAGATGTGTCAGGGCTCATATACAAACTTGTCAATTGCATTACCCAGGTGATGAGAATACAAGTTAAGGGATCATCGAAATGAAGAGGAAAAAATTCAGTGTGTCATAAGAAATTAGCGAGAGAACCCGTCACCTTAAGCTGGAAATGTGATGGGGTAAAACCTTCCATAGCTTTTGATAGAGAAAAAAGTTCAAACCACTTAGTCAGATATACATAATTATATGTCTCCTCTTCAACATAGATTAGTTTTACTTGATACAAATGAAAGTGAACATGATAATAATTTATGTTTTCTATGTGGCAACAATCAGGAGAAAGGCTTATAATTTAATATCAATAAATATTAACTACTCATGCAAGTTAATAGTCATTTCATATTGAGTTTTCTTTAATACAAAAATATTTCCAGATGAGAAGGGGCCATAAATATATCAATATTTTATGTAGTATCTTATTAGCAGATGTCCAACCAGTATCTACAGTAAAGACATACTAATATATAGAAGATAAAACCTATGTATACAGGTATAAGGAAAATTGCATGCTTTTACATATATAAGAGATAAAATCAAGACTCAGAGATGACTTCCCTAATGGTGCTTTATTATGTTTATAAAATGTCTGCATTTTTCTGGTTATTAATGAAAACAATAATAGCAAGCACACGCACGCACGCACGCGCGCGCGCGCACACACACACGCACACACACACACACACACACACACACACACACACACACACACACACACGCATACACTTCTATCCAAGGAGAAAAATTATCCAAACTAACTCCAGCCACCCCTGTAATATTAACAGCCTAATACAATATAGATCAACCCTTCATTAATTAGGCCAAGCTAGTTAGTTAGGAAAAGTGAGTTAGGCTAGAGTCACAGAAACAAATTATTGGTAAGCAGGAAGGTTTTTAAAAAGAAATGCACAGTATCCCCAGTGGAGGAGTTAGAGAAAAGGATGAAGGAGCTGAAGGGGTTTGCAAACCCATGGGGAGAACAATATCAACCAACCAGAATCCCCAGAGTCCCCAGGGACTAAGCCAACAGTCAAAGAGTACACATGGAGTAACCCATAGGAATCTATGCAATCAACAATATTCCAACACTCAGGTATAGGAGGAGGGATGGAAGGTGCTGACAACCCAGTTCCAGGAGAACAGACAGACCAGTGAGACATAATATGTATCAGTGTTAAAGACCTGAATTCCACAATGGCCATCCTCTCTGAAGTCTGCAGGGGAGGAGTATGATTGAGAGGACAAAGAAAGTGAAGATGACACCTAGGGCTAGCAACTACCACAACGTCAATGATGTTGTAACTTCAATGGCCGATTTCAGATGGCCAGAGAACACTAAACTACAGGAGGGCAGAGACAAAGCAGCTGATCCCGATGCTAAGAATTCTTGTGCTCACAAGTCTGAGCATGGCATAGCTAAGTGAATTTTGGCTTATATTCTCTACCACCATCTGCTTATTTATCCAGCAAAAAGACATAAATATGAAACTCTAGCTCAAAGAGATTGGCACAGATTGCAACTAAAGACTGTTGGTCTATTTAGCATGTTGTTTTTATTATTTTTAGGTAAAGATGTTTTGGGGTAATGATAAACAACAGATTTTTGTTTGTTTTTAAAGCCTGTTTTTTGTTTACTTTTGTTTGTTTGTTTGTTTTGTTTTGTTTCTTGTCCTCAAAGCACATTTAAAGGTTTTAAAACTAGTTAATGTCTGGTCAAGATGAGATTATATAAACTTCATTTTTAATTTAGAATAAGAACTTAAAACTTAATAGTCAACAAACTCCAAACATCTGTCAGTTGAGGTTTTAAAATAAATAAATTCATAAATACATACATACATATGTGCAAAACTATCTCCATATGTGTAAATTAAAAGTTTCAAGTTATAGAGCAATTGCAAATTTAAAAAAGAAATAAACTTTATTACATTCATATGAAGATACTTCTGTATTCAGTGTTTCACAAATTTTTCTGATATCGTAAAGTGGTGAATTTTACTTTAATCCTATGATACTTTTTCATAAAAAGAATAGCTTTACATAATTATGAAGGAAAATTTGCAAAAAAAAAGACTTTTAAAATCATGAAAAAAATGAACCCAAGTGAGGCTCTGAGAATGGTTAAATAAATTTGAACAACAGTTTACTTTACAAATAACACTGATCAGAGCTTCAATCAAAGTGAACCACAACTGAGTACTGTGCCTGGACCACATGGCCCTGTCTGCCTTTCTCTTGGAGATGAACAGATCACAGATGGAAAATCAGAATAAAACATTCCTTTTCATACAGATGTTATTATTCTATTCTGTTCTACCCTATTTCTGTATTGATAATCAAGAGTAGTATAGCTTTATCATATATCATACACTAAAGATACATTTTGACTTTCCTTTTTCGAGACAGGGTTTCTCTGTGTGGCCCTGGTTGTCTTGGAACTCACTCTGTAGACCAGGCTTGCCTCGAACTCAAAATCCTCTTGCCTCTGCCTCTGCCTCCCAAGTTCCAATTAGGATTAAATGTGAGTTCCACCACTCCACCACTGTCTGGCTCATTTTGACATTTTTTTTTTTTTTTTTTTACAAAATTATTGTCCCCTATCATTTTATTATTTTTCCAGTAATTAAAGATTAATATTATGTTTTATATTGATCCACTTTTACTTTAAATTTGTCATTGGCAGGGCTGTGGTCTGAACATGCATACCTTAAAACTCATGTTATATCTACTTTTTAACTGAAATAATGTTGACAGTTGTAGCAATAAATAAGGATATAGCACTACATAAGTTGTAGCACTACATAAGACTACATAAGGATGGAGCCCACATAATTTGATCTAGTTTCCTTAACAAGAAGTCAAAAGTAGTTTGCTTGTACTCCCTACCAGATAAAATAATTTAAAAGAAACAAACATGCTTACAAATAAAGGCAGGCACCAGGCATCATTTTCAAAGCAGAGAGCAGAACATCTTCTGGGCTTGGACCTTGGTTTTTACGTCTCTAGCTACATATATGGAAGAAGATGGCCTAGTTGGCCATCAATGGGAGGAGAGGCCCCTTGGTCATACAGACTTTATATGCCCCAGTACAGGGGAACGCCAGGGCCATTATGTGGAAGGGGGTGGGTAGGGGAGCAGGGCGGGGATGGGGGAGGGTAAGGGGAAATTTCTCGATAACACTTAAAATGTAAATGACGAAAATATCTAATAAAGAGAGAAAATTAAAACAAAAAAGAAAAATAGAATTAAAATAAAGAAGTCATAATTACAATAAAAAAAAAAAAAAAAAAAAAAAAAAAAAAAAAAAAAAAAAAAAAAAAAAAAAAAAAAAAAAAAAAAAAAAAAAAAAAAAAAAAAAAAAAAAAAAAAAAAAAAAAAAAAAAAAAAAAAAAAAAAAAAAAAACAACTCTGAACCAGATTTGTTCCTGTCTGAGAGAACTGCAGGGAAAAAAAAAAAAAATGGAGAAGAGCCTGAGGGAAAGGAGGTCCAGGGACAGGCCCAAATTGGGATCCAGCTCAAGGAGATACCCCAAGGCCTGACACTATTACTGATGCTATGGTGTGTTTACAAACAGGAACCTAGCATGACTGCCTCTGAAAGGCCCAACAAGCAGCCAAAAGAGTTAGATGCAGATATTTATACCCAACCAGTGGACTGAAGTTGGGGACAGCTAAGGTTGAAATAGGGAAAAGCTTTAAGAAGCTGAAGAGGAGGTTGACCCTGTAGGAGGAGCAGCAGTCTCAACTAACCTGGACCCCTGAGATCTCTCAGAAACTGGGCCACCAACCACACAGGATATATCATATCATACCAACTGTGATGGTTTGTATATTCTTGGACCAGGGAGTGGCACAATTTGGAGGTGTGGCCTTGTTGGAATAGGTGTGACCTGGTTGGAGTAGGTATGTCACTGTGGGTGTGGGCTTAAGACTCTCACCCGAGTTGCCTGGAAGTCAGTCTTCCACTAGCAGCCTTTGGATGAAGACATAGAACTCTCAGCTTTGCCTGCACCATGCCAGCCTGGATGCTGCTATGCTCCCACCTTGATGATAATGGACTGAACCTCTGAACCTGTAAGCTAGCCCCAATTAAATGTTTTGTTTTTATAAGAAAAAAAAAGAATTATAAGCAATCCTATTCTGAGATATTTCATATTCTCAGGCAGACTAGCACCAAGCTGAAATCTGATTTCAATTTCTGAGACACTTTCATAAAACCTAGCAAAGAAAGTATGAGGAATTCTCCCAGCACATGAAGGACATCTGTTAGATGCCTTCTTACTACTCGGTTGGGATACACAGATATAAGTATATATTAAATTTTACAAAATGATGAGTTCATCAGATTTACTACCAAGAATAAGTTTAAAGTTTCTATGAAAGACCTTAGTAGTAAAACACTGAATTTAATTAAATAAATTGTACAAACTAGGATGTTTGCTTTTTTAAATTGCAAAACATTGAATTTATTAGTGAAGACTGCTGGTGTTCATTCTGTTTGCTTTTCATTGATTCAACATTTCAATAACTAAAAAGCAAGCAAGGTGAGCTACCAGCATTTGAAGAAACAGCACAGAGAGACACACATACTGAAATGTGACTGTTAATTACTAAGGAAAAATATATTTTCAAAATTAAATATAAAATCAATTTCTACTCTTATATGTATTTTAAATATAAATATTTTCCTTATTAATTAACAGTCACATTTCAGTGTGTGTTGAATAAACCTGTGGGAGATATCATTTACACATGAATAGAAAGTAAGAATGGGGGGGGGCTGGGATAGGAATAATAATATATATGTAGTAAAATAATTTTCATAAAAGATGTAATCAATGAAAAATTAAATTTCCCTTATATTATTATGATTGATCTAATGAGTTATTAAGAAATATTATACTAAAATCATTACATAGTTATTAATTTTTTAAATTAAACTTTGTACTTATAATCAAACTCTGTGAAAGACATCACTATTTTGACAATAGTAAATACAAATCATAAATATTAATTAAACTTTTAATACATATGAGATATAGATCTTCAAATCAACCTAATGTGTAGTAAACAGTATTATCAGTTCATAGAGAAATCTAGAAGTAATTTGATAAGTTAAATTTCCTTATGTGATATGTTCATTCAGGTCTCTGAATTCATGAGGATATATATTTAAAATGTGGGTAACAGCATTATATGCATGTGTTTGTGCGTGTATGTGGGTTTATAAGCTTGTATGTATTTGTGTATGGGTTTGTGCTTATGTGCATATCTGAAAATAGTCATATAGTATTTTGGGCTATATCCAATGATGACATTTTTATGAGATATTAAAAATGATTACATAGTTCATGTTAGAAATCATTACTCTGACACTTTTTTTATTAAATGAAGATTGTATGCAATTTTACATAATTATATCTTTAATGACAATAAATTTCAAAATTAAGTATAAAATCAATTTCTACTGTTATATATATATATCTTTTAAACCTATGTATACTCAAAAATTTATATCCTTACCAAATATGAAACAACAAAAATCACTTCTGAATGCAGAGTACTTCTGTTTATATGTTGTTCGACATTTTTGAATGAAGAAAATCTTGTCAATTTCTAACCTAAGTCAATGTTTTATAAATTAATATAATAATTTTTATATTCCTCAAAACTAGTTATCCACAATATCTATAAGAAAAGTAGTTATGTCTTTAGGTAGGCGCCAGTGCCAGGACACCTTTAGCCTGAACTAGGCAGACAATCCCATATCTCCAGAGGACTTTCCACCCCACAGGCCCAGGATCTTAGGATCACTGGTGAGGGGAACACAACACCAGTTCCAATAGATTGAGGGTGCCTGGGGCCAGGTGGAGCACAGACACAGGAACCCCACAAGACCAGTCGCTCTGGTTCATTCTGGTAGGCACCAGCATTAGGCCACCTTGGCCTGAAATCAGCCAATAGTCCCAAGGTCCCTAGAGGACTCTCCACTCCCAGGCACCCTAGCAGGCCCAGGATCTTAGGATCACTGGTGAGTAGAATGCACCATCTGTTCCAACAGAAATGGGAGTGCCTGGCGCCAGCTGGAGCACTGACACAGGAACCCCAGTGGCTCTGGTGTACCTTGGTTTCAAACACTGTGGTCAGCCCCACAGTCACCAGAGGAGGTACCACTTCCAGGTGCTCTAACACGCACAGGATCTTAGGATCCCAGGATCCCAGCATCCCAGGAGCTTGGTCACACTAGGATCTCATTGTCTCAGAGGAAGCTTGACTTCCAAAAACTCTGAAACACCCAAATCTCAGCATCACAGGATCCCAGAATCTCAGGATCACAAAGAAAGCTGGACTCTGAGAAGTTCTGAAAACAGTGAAACTAACAGAAGTTATGAAACAAATGGATTTAACTGATATCTATAAAACATTTTATCCTAAAACAAAAGGATACACCTTTTTTCGCACCTCATGGTAACTTTTTATAAGTTGACCATATGATTGGTCACAATACAGGCCTCAACAGATACAAAAAATATTGAAATAATCTCATGCATCCTATCAGATCACAAAGGACTAAGGCTGATCTTCAATAACAACATAAATAATAGAAAGCCCACATACATGTGGAAGCTGAAAAACACTCTACTCAGTGATAACTTGGTCAAGGAAGAAATAAAGAAAGAAATTAAACACTTTTTAAAGTTCAATGAAAATAAAGGCACAACATATCCAAACTGATGGGACACAATGAAAGCAGTCCTAAGAGGAAAACTCATAGCACTCACTGCCTCCAAAAAGAAGCTGGAGAAAGCATACCAGAGCAGCTTAACAGCACACATAAAAGCTCTAGAACAAAAGGAAGCAAATTCACCCAAGAGGAGTAGATGGCAGGAAATAATCAAACTCATGGCTGAAATCAACCAAATAGAAAGAAAACGAACTATACAAAGAATCAATCAAACCAGAAACTGGTTCTTTGAGAAAATCAACAAGATAGATAACCTTTAGCCAGATTAACTAGAGGGACCATATCCTAATTAACAAAATCAGAAATGGAAAGGGAGACATAACAGCAGAATCTAAGGAAATACAAAAATTCATCAGATCCTACTACAAAATGTTATAGTTAACACAACTGAAAAACCTGGATGAAATAGATAATTTTCTAGAAAGATACCAGGTATCAAAGATAAATCAGGATCACATTAATGATCAGAACAGTCCCATAACCCCTAAAAAAATAGAAACAACACACGCCTTTAATCCCAGCAGTTGGGAGGCAGAGGCAGGCGGATTTCTGAGTTCGAGGCCAGCCTGATCTACAAAGTGAGTTCCAGGACAGCCAGGGCTATACAGAGAAACCCTGTCTCGAAAAACAAACAAACAAACAAACAAACAAAAAAAAAAAAAAAAAAAAAGAAAAGAAACAGTCATTAATAGTCTCCTAAAAACAAACAAACAAACAAACAAACAACAACAATAACAACAACAACAACAACAAAAACCAGAATCAGATGGGTTTAGTGTAGAGTTCTATCAGACCTTCAAAGAAGACCTAATTCCAATTCTCCTCAAACTATTCCTCAAAATAGGAACAGAAAGTACTCTACCTAATTCATTCTATGAAGCCACAATTACTCTGATACCTAAACCACATAAAGACCTAACAAGGAAAGAGAACTTCAGAACAATTTCCCTTATGAATATTGATGCAAAAATACTCAATAAAATTATCATAAACTGGATCCAAGAACACATCAAAAGAATCATCCATCATGACCAAGTGGGCTTCATCCCAGGAATGCAGGGATGGTTTAATATATGGAAATCCATCAATGTAATACACTATATAAACAAACTCAAAGACAAAAATCACATGATGATCTCATTAGATGCTGAGAAAGCATTTTACAAAATCCAACACCCATTCATGAGAAAAGGCTTGGAAAGAACAGGAATTCAAGGCCCATACCTAAACATAATAAAAGCAATGTACAGCAAACCAGTAGCCAAAATCAAACTAAATGGAGAGAAACTTGAAGCAAACACACTAAAATCTGAGACCAGACGAAGCTGCCCACTTTCTCCCTACCTATTCAATATAGTACTTGAATTCCTAGCCAGAGCAATTCGACAATGAAAGGAGATAATGGGGATACAAATTGGAAAGGAAGAAGTCAAAATACTCCTATTGTCATACTATATGATAGTATATATAAGTGACCCTAAAAATTCTACCAGGTAACTCCTAAACCTGATAAACAGCTTCAGTGCAATAGCTGGATATTAAATTAACTCAAACAAATCAGTGGGCTTTTTCTACACAAAGGATAAACTGGCTGAGAAAGAAATTAGGGAAACAACACCCTTCAAAACAGTCACAAATAATAAAAAATACATTTGTGTGACTCTAATTAAGGAAGTGAAAGATCTATATGATAAGAACTTCAAGTCTCTGAAGAAAGAAATAGAGGAAGATCTCAGAAGGTGGAAAGATCTCCCACACTCATGGACTAGTGCAATTAATATACTATAAATGGCTATCTTGCTGAAAGCAATCTACAGATGCAATGCAATCCCCATCAAAATTCCAACTTAATTCTTCACTAAGTTAGAAAGGGCAATTTGCAAATTCATCTGGAATAACAGAAAACCTAGGATAGCAAAAATTATTCTCAACAATCAAAGAACCTCTGGAAGAATTACCATCCCAGACCTCAAGATGTACTACAGAAAAAATTGTGAAAAAAAATATCCTGCATGTTACTAGTACAGTGACAGAGAGGAAAATCAATGGAATAGAATTGAAGACCCTGAAATGAACTCACACACCTATGGTTACTTAATCTTTGACAAAGGAGCTAACACAACTCAGTGGAAAGAAGACAGCATTTTCAACAAATGGTGTTGGCTCAACTGGCGGTTAGCATGTAGAAGACACTGAAACTTATAGAGGAGAAAGTGGGTAAGACCCTCAAAGGTATGGGCACAGGGGAAAAATTCCTGAACAGAACAGTAATGGCTTGTCCTATATGATCAGAATCTACAAAAGGGACCTCATAAAATTGCAAAGTTTCTGTAAGGGAAAGGCCACAGTCACCAAGACAAAATGGCAACCAACAGATTGGGAAAAGATCTTTATCAATCCTAAATTTGATAGGGGCCTAATATCTAATATATATATATATATATATATATATATATATATATATATATATACACATACACACACACACACACACACACACACACACACACATGAAGAACTCAAGAAGTTAGACTTCAGGAAACCAATTAACTTTATTAGAAATGGGGTACAGAGCTAAACAAAGAATTCTCATCTGAGGAATATCGAATGGCTGAGAAGCACCTAAAAAAATGTTCAACATCCTTAATTATCAGAGATATGCAAATCTAAACAACCCTAGATTCCATCTCATACCAGTAAAAATGACTAAGATCAATATCTCAGGTGACAGCAGATGCTGGCAAGAATGTAGAGAAAGATGACCACTCCTCCATTGCTGGTGGGATTGCAAGCTGGTACAATCACTTTGTAAATTAACTTGGCATATCCTCAGAAAATTGGACATAGTTCTATAGGAAAATCCAGCAATACCACTCCTGGTCACATACCCAGAAGATGCTCCAACACATAAGGACAGACACATGATCAGCCTCATTTATAATAGCAAGAAGCTGGAAAGATCCCAGATGTCCCTCAACCGAGGAATGGATACAGAAAATGTGGTACATTTCTCAATGGAGAACTACTTGGCTATTAAAAACAATCAATTCATGAAATTATTAGACAAATGGATGGATCTGGAGAATATCTTCCTAAGTGAGAAAACTCAATCACAAAAGAACACACATGATATGCACTCACTGATAGGTGGATATTAACCCAGAAGCTCAGAATACCCAAGATATAATTTGCAAAACATGAAAATCAAGAAGGAAGACAAAAGTGTGGATACTTAGATCCTTCTTAGAAGGGGGAATAAAATACCCTTGGAAGGAGTTACAGAGATAAAGTTTGGAGCAGAGACTGGAGGAATGACCATCCATAAATTGCCCCACCTGGGGATCCATCACATAAACAACCACAAATCCCAAACACTATGACAGATTCCAACAAGATCCTGCTGACAGGAGTGCAATATAGCTGTCTCCTGAGAGTCTCTGCCAGTGCTTGACTAATACATAAGTGGTTGTTCACAGTCTTCCATTGGATAGAGCACAGGGTCCCCAATGAAGGAGCTAGAGAAAGTACCCAAGGAGTTGAAGGGGTCTGCAGCCCCTAGAAGCAACAACAATATGAACTAACCAGTAACCTCAGAGCTCCCTGGGACTAAACCACCTACCACAGAAAACACATGGAGGCACTTGTGGCTCTAGCTACATATGTAGCAGAGGATGGCCTAATTTGTCATCAATGGGAGTAAAGGCTCTTGGTCCTGTGAAGGTTCTATATCCCAATATAGTGGAATGCTTGGTCCTATAAGCAGGATTGGGTGGGTTGGGGAGCAGGTCGTTGGGGAAAGGATATGGGATTTTTGGAGGGGAAACTAGGAAAGGGGATAACTTTTGAAATCTAAATATAGAAAATATCTAATTCAAAATAAAGAAAAAAGAAGAATAGTTGTGGGATCATAAGAGATTCAGTCTAAAAAATTATATGTTTTTATTGACTAAGGGTAAAAGTGTGAGAACATATTTCCTCAAGCCAGATATTTTGCTACACAGTATATAAGTCTCCTGAGAACCAAAGGGGGGTTTTATATGGGGGCTTTTTTACTTGGGATGAATGACCCATAGCAAACATTGATTTTAGATTACATAATCCATAGCTGTAATAGCAAGCATGGAATAAATATAAGAAAACATCTTTAACGTTGAAGTGAATGACAAAATGTTGATTTCACTCAGTTTAGCAATACAATTACAGAGAGTAGTTTTCTAACTTATGATATTGAAACATTTATGATTTATCAGTTACCTGATGAATCACTTTTGTCTTCAGAAAATGAATAACATCTTCAAGCACACCTATTTGATTGACCTCTTCAGTCAGGATTTTAACTTGGCAACAGTGGTAAACAAAATAATTTTAATGTCTTTATTTATGAAAATGACTATTGCTTTCTGAGTCCTTATCAGTTTCTCTTCTCATCCTCCCTCCCATTAATAAGCAAGTAGATTCTTTGCGCCATTCCAATAAATACTCTCATTTTATTCAATATCTTCATTCTACAAATTAGAGGAATATGATAAACAATAGAAAGATAAAAATTCTATAATTTTACAGAAACCAAATGCTATTTTAGTTTAATTTCTCTCAAACTTATATTTGGGGGTCTTTGCATATTTCTATTTATAACTTAATGAATTAACCTTCAAATTGCCATATGATCACATTATCATTTAGTCCTATCAGTAATTATACAAATTGTGCATTTAAATATACATTGTTCTAAACAAAAAATTATGATCTGATAGGTTTAGTGGAATTTAACCTATGTTATTAAAAAAAAAAAAAAAAAAACAGTCTCGACCCCAAGATAATCACATGCTGGCACTCTCTAAAGTAAAGATGGATTTAATATTTCTGATAACCTTGAGTAAATTATCAATCAGGTGAACTTTTACTTTCTGCTCATAAGAGGATACATCAGTATTTGTTTTGTTTTGTTATGTTTTTTTTTTTTTTTTCAGTACAATTGGAGAAGGTCAGGACAATAAAGCATAATGGCACCTAGTGCGTTGCTCTAGAACACTGTTGGTGCTGGTTATGGACATGTGCCACTGTCCTGAGGTTGGCAGGAATACATTCATTTAAAATATTGATTCTGTTGTATCATGAAGAAAGTAGAGAGGCAGTCATGTCACAACAAAACATTTGCTACTTGAGAGCAAAGTGATTAATTTAAGAGTGGTAGATAGATAGTGTCTATGCTACTTTTTCTCCTAGACTAGTGAATTTTCTATACTTAGTAATTCTCCAAAAGGATACTTATGCCTTTAAAAATATGCCTGTTTAGTGTTACATGCTCAATAATATTTAAATTTCACACAAGATGTTTTTACTTGTGATATTTCATCTAAATATTAAAAGGAATTTTAAAGAGATCAAATACTATCCATTGCAGTGAAGTCTAGACACATATATGCGTTTCTAGGGCTGCTTATTCTCAGAAGGTTTAAAATATAAATTAATTATACCTTAATTAAATGTAAATTTCTGCTTGGCAGAAATTGTTCATTCACTTCAATTGAGAAGTGAATTTCTATGGTGTTAGATATTTTTAAAAACCTATGCATTTTTTATAAATGAATCTCAGGTGATCTGAAGGCAGATGTCTAAATTTCACTTACACTGTTGCAATGTGACTATGTTTGACTACAAAATACCCATGGACAGTGTCACTGCCAAAGAGAATTTTCATGTACTATTTAGGCTGGCAGAGAGGCACAGCAAGCATCATGAATAGTTAATGTGTACTAGTCAGCATTCTGAGAGCTGTAGCCTTGCTACAGGATTAACTTGCTTTGAGGTGTTATCCAGATTGCTGAGTGGCAAAACTATTCCTGGGAAGAGGCAACATATCTACACATCCCAGCTAAGGAAACAAGGACAAACCAAAGTATGGATATCAGCAAAGTCCAACTTGGTAAACTATAAGTTTTAGTATAAGAGGAACTCACAGCTTTTATTGTTTACTCTAGCAGAGAGAGTCCTAGTGAATCTGAACAATTTGCGGGACTTCCTGAAGGTATCTTGAGGGTTTTACCTTCCTGCTCAAGGACCATCCCTGAAGGTGGAATATTTCAATCTACTAGGAATCTCTTACCCAACACAGGTGCCTTCAGATAAGCCATTTCAATCTCTGGGTTTTACCTACCTCTCCATAACCAGGGGTGGCATGCACAATTTCTCAGGCTACTCTCCCTTGCCAAACAGATGCCAGAGCTGTGTGACTTAAAATACACAAGGATTATTTGATTCACTATATCACTGTTATCTAATAGTAATTCTTATGGACATGTGTTTTAGTTATTTTATTGCTATTAAGAGACATACCAAATGAAAACAACTTGTGAAAATAAAGCATATATTTAGGTATTTGCTATACTTTCAGAGAGTGTGTCAATTATTGTGAGAAGCATGGCAGCAGGGAGGCAGACATGGCACTGGAGGAGGAAGCAAGGCACACAGCAGAAAACATCAGAGTTCATCCAGAGTGTTCTACCCCCTCCAACAAGGTCAAATCTCTCAAATCTTCTCAAAGAATTCTACTAACTTGAAAACAAACATTCAGAAAAATATATGAGTCAATGGAGATGATTATAAACCAAACTACCACAAGTGGTGTCAACAAATTCCTGAAAATGTAAATGAGAAAATTATGACACTCTATATGTATATGTATATGTGTGTGTGTGTGTGTGTGTGTGTGTGTGTATCCAGTAGAGTACAGTGAAATGGTTATTCCTCTTCTTAGTCTTATCCAGTACTCTAATTTTCCAATGATAAAAATAGAAAAAGTCTGAGCATGAACTTCTTCATCAGTGTTGTCATTAAGAATTACAGTATTATATGGTAAATTATAATAACCTGTGTGATTTAGGACTAAAACTGCAATGGATTTAGTAAATATTTTTCTTTTTTTTAAAGATTTATTTATTATATGTAAGTACACTGTAGCTGTCCTCAGATACTCCAGATCAGGGCATCAGATTTCATTACGGATGGTTGTGAGCCACCATGTGGTTGCTGGGATTTGAACTCTGGACGTTCCGGAGAGCAGTTGGCACTCTTAACCACTGAGCCATCTCGCCAGCCCAGTAAATATTTTCTAATAGATATTCTAGTAATGTGAAACTCACGTTTTAGGTGTAGGATACCAAGCAAAAATATCACATGTACATCAAATCTGTCATATCTTCATAAACACACATGGAGTCTTAATTTAAAATTATCTTTTATTAAATTCAAAGATGAAAAATATGAGCAATGATAGGTAATATCTACAGAACATTTTATAGTTCATTTTATCAGAAAAGTTGAGACTACTACTAGGGGATGCAAGGAATACATACAATAAAATGAGAAGTGCAATGTACTCATGTAAAGAGAACTTTCCTGAGATCTTCATAGGTGCAGGGTAGTACCTCATGGGATGAGAGAACAAAACCAGTCATCTTTGCTATCTCAGTGAGGATTGATCAAATATTATTAGACTGTTTAAAAAATTCTTAAGTCTAAGTGAATCAAAGACCTCCACATAAAACCAGAGACACTGAAATTTATAGAAGAGAAAGTGGGGAAAATCCAGGGGAAAGATTTCTAAACAGAACAGCAATGGGCTGTGCTGTAAGATCAAGAATTGACAAATTCCAAGAATTGACCTTATAAAATTGCAAAGTTTCTGTAAGTAAAAAGACACAGTCAGCAAGACAAAAAGGCCACCAACAGATTGGGAAAGGATTTTTACCTATCCTAAATCTGATAGGGGACTAATATCCAACATCTACAAAGAGCTAAAGAAGCTGGACTCCAGAAAAACGAATAACCCCATTAAAAATGGGGTACAGAGCTAAACAAAGAATTCTCGGGGGTGGTGAGATGGCTCAGCGGGTAAGAGCACCCGACTGCTCTTCCAAAGGTGATGAGTTCAGGTCCCAGCAACCACATGGTGGCTCACAACCATATGATCTGGCTCCCTCTTCTGGAGTGTCTGGAGACAGCTACAGTGTACTTACATATAAAATAAAATAAATCTTTAAAAAAAAAAAAAAGAATTCTCAACTGAGGAAAGCTGAATGGCTGAGAAACATCTGAAAAAAATGTTCAACATCCTTAATCATCAGGGAAATGCAAATCAAAAAAACACTGAGATTCCACCTCACACCAGTCAGAATGGCTAAGATCAAAAATTCAGGTGACAGCAGATGCTGGCGAGGATGTGGAGAAAGAGGAAGACTCCTCCATTGCTGGCAGAATTGCAAGCTTGTACAACCATTCTGGAAGTCAGTCTGGCGTTTTCTCAGAAAATTGGACATAGTACTACCGAAAGATCCTGCAATACCTCTCCTGGGCATATACCCAGAAGATGTTCCAATTGGTAAAAAGGGACACATGTTCCACTATGTTCATAACAGCCTTATTTATAATAGCGAGAATCTGGAAAGAACCCAGATGTCCCTCAACAGAGGAATGAATAAATAAAATGTGGTACATTTACACAATGGAGTACTATTTTGATATTAAAAAATGAATTTATGAAATTCTTGGGCAAATGGATGTATCTGGAGGATATAATCTTTAGTGAGGTAACCCAATCACAAAAGAAGTCATTGGATATGCACTCACTAATAAATGGATATTAGCCCAGAAACTTAGAATACCCAAGATACAATTTGCAAAACACAAGAAAATCAAGAAGGAAGACCACCGCGTGGATACTTCATTCCTCCTTTGAATAAGAAACAAAATACCCATGAAAGGAGTTACAGAGACAAAGTTTAGAGCTAAGACTAAAGGATGGACCATACAGAGACTACCCCACCAGGGGGAATCCATACCATAATCAGTCACTAAACTCAGACACTATTGCATAGGACAACTAGTGTCTACTTAAGGGACCCTGATATAGCTGTCTCGTACAGAAGTGGATGCTCACAGTCATCTATATGATGGAACACAGGGCTCACAATGGAGAAGCTAGAGATAGAACCCTAGGAGCTGAAGGTGTCTGCAACCCTAGAAGAGGAACAACAATAGGAACTAACCAGAACCCCCAGAACTCATGTCTCTAGCTCCACATGTAGCAGAAGATGGCCTAGTCGGCCATCATTGGGAGGAAGGCCCCTTAGTATTGCAATCTTTATATACCCCAATACAGGGGAACACCAGGGCCAAGAAGTGGGAGTGGGTGGGCAGGGAAACAGGGAGGGGAGAGGGAACTTTCAGGATAGCATTTGAAATGTAAATTAAGAAAAATATCTAATAAAAATAGAGAAAAATTCTCAATAATTTAGACTTATGGAGAAAATAATTTCCAGTCTTAAACTATCTTGTTTATTTTTTTTTACCTTTTTATTCCTCTATACAATGCCCAATTTAATATATAAAACTCGTGATTAAGAAGCAAGATTTTATTTTTCGTGCCACTGAGAAATAACTGAAAGTAGTTAAAACTTTTGTGTATATTCCCATGAGTGGTATAGCTGAGTCTTCATCTAGATCTATTTAAAATTTCCTGAGGAGCCTCCAGATTGATTTACAGAGTGGTTGTACCAGTTTAAAATCCCACCAACAATGGAGGAGTATTCCTCTTTCTCCACATTCTCGCCAACATGTGTTGTCACCTGAGGATTTGATCTTAGCCATTCTGGTTGGTGTAAGGTGGAGTCTCAGGGTCATTTTGATTTGCATTTCTCTGATCATTAAGGACTTTGAACTTTTCTTTAGGTGCTTCTCAGCCATTCACTATTCTTCAGTAATGAATTCTTGGTTTAGTTCTATACCCCATTTTTTGATTGGGTTGTTTGTTTTTTGGGTTATTAACTTCTATCTATCTATCTATCTATCTATCTATCTATCTATCTATCTATCTATCTAGAATATAGAATATAGAATATAGAATATATGGATATTACCCCTCTACCAGATGTGGGGTTGGTGAAGATTTTCTCCCAATCTGTAGGTGGGACTATACCCAAAAGATACCCCACCATACCACAAGGGCACATGTTCTACTATGTTCATAGCTGCCTTAATTGTGATAGTTAGAAGATGGATACAACCCAGATATCCCACAAGAGAAGAATGGATTCAGAAAATACGGTTCATTTACACAAAGGGATACTACTCAGCTATTAAGAATGAGGACATCCTAAGTTTTGAAGGCAAATGGATGGAACTAGAAAATATTATCCTGAGTGAGGTAACTCAGACATGCATGGTATGTACTCACTAGTAAGTGGATATTAGAAAAAAAAATTATAGAACACCCGAGATAATGTCCACAGAACTCAAAGTGCTCAATAAGCTGAAGTGCCCAGGTGAGGACACCTAGGTCCTCACTTGGGAGAGAGAGAAGAAAGCTATCACAGGTGCGGTGGGAGGGAGAGACCTTGGAGGAAATGTGGACAGGGAAGGGGGCATTGGGAGAGAGGGGAACCTGATTTGATATTGGGTTGAGGGAAAAGGACTGAAGCCCCGAGGGCCAGCAGAATGAATGGAAACAGGCAACCTAAGGAGATAGGAGATTGGGGGACCCTCCAGAATATACCAGAGACCTGGGGGGCAAGAAACTCTCAGGACTCAAAGGGAGTGACCTTAGATGAAATGCCAGACAGAAGGGAGAGGAAACTTGTAGAACCCTAAGGGGTGCTGTCGCCATCTTAAAGTCACAACTCTGACCCATAATTGTTCCTGTCTGAAAGAATTACAGGGATGGAAATGGAGAGAAGCCTGAGAAAAAGAAGGTCCAGCAACAGGCCTAAAGTTGGATCCAGCTCAAGGGGAGGACCCAAGGCCTGACACTATTACTGAGGCTATGGAGTGCTCACAAAAAGGGACCTATCATGACTGCACTCCAAAAGAGTGCAGTTGAAAGAATCAGATAAAGATATTTGCACCCAACCAATGGACAGAAGCAGCTAACCCCTGATGTTGAATTACGGAAGGCTGAGGAGAAGGGTGATCCTGTTGGAAGACCAGCAATCTCAATTAACCTGGACCCCTGAGATGGCTCAAATACAGGAACATCAACCAGGCAGCATACACCAGCTGATATGAGGCCTCCAACACATGTAGAGTAGAGGTCTGCCAGGTCTGTGTTCATTCAGAGATGATGCACCTAACCCTCAAGAGACTAGAGGCCCCAGGGAGTTTAGAGGTTCAGGTGGAGTGGGGGTTGGGGGCATCCATGCGGAGACAGGTGGGTGGGGAGGAGGTATGGGATGTGGATCAGTAGGAGGGTGGATTAGGGGGAAGGGAGAATAAAATATGGAGTGTAAAGAAATAAATTAATAATAAAACGAAAAATAAACAAAGCTAAATCTTTCAAAATACCCTGCAAAAAAATTATATTATTTTCTTGATTTTGCTACTACAAAATGAGTGTTAT
Organism: Mus minutoides; assembly: GCA_902729485.2. NCBI lineage: Eukaryota > Metazoa > Chordata > Mammalia > Rodentia > Muridae > Mus > Mus minutoides. The sequence continues at coordinate 235,976 of LR750502.1, read as the reverse complement.
TTAAAGACAATTAAGCTAATTTTCTATTGACATTTTAGGCCTGGTGCCTACTACAAACCATGAACTATGATATAGATCAAGGAGCAAATATTAAGTAGAAAATGCGACAGCCAACAATCAGCAGAAACTTTCCTTCTTCAGGGCCACTCTCTGTTTTGTTTCCATTTGTTCAGCTTTGATTTGATCACAACACAAAAATAAAAGGAGTTATGCATTGGCTGTCAGTGTCTTCTATGTGATATTTCACTGGAAGTACTTCTGTCTCATCTTTTATACAATTTTAAGCTAATGGTAAACAAAATTATGTGCACAATATGAATACTTGATGTTAAATAGGAAACATCTCAAATGTATGTGTATGTTGTCAAGGTTATTCTATTCTATTGGAGAAAAACACCATCACACCTTAAAATTCCACTGAGTTGTAGGAAAAACACGTATAAGCTCACAGTGGTTATTCGGATCCATAATTTTTTATATTCTAAATCACAAGTGACTTTAATGCCCTGTTTTAATGCTCTCATTCCCTCAGATTAGCTGTGATAAAACTTCTCTAGGATGAATTAGAGTGAAATCAACTAGTCACTTTCCTACAAAAGCTGTGTTTATAGATTGAATCATTTATTCATTAAATACCTTGTACTTGTTCACAACTTTGATAAAGAACATTTAAGCATGTTACAAATACTGGACATGAATTTTCTACTTTTTTTCGCAAAGTTATTTCCTATGTTCCTGGTACTTAATAGAGAACTTTCTTGTAGCATCTTAATCCTTACCCTTGATTAATGAATTAATTCTAGTCAAGTTCAGAAAGAAGACGCACTAAGCTCAAGCTAGTATCAATTTAAATTACTGATTTAGTTTAAATCCATCAAATCAATGCAATGCACAGAAGTGGACTATAAAGAAAATAATAGCAATAAGATATCCTTTTTTAAATAAAACAAGAAAACAAATTCCCACTTGTTTAATTAATAGAGCAATGGCACAGATATTACAATAAAATTATTCTACGGATCGTAACATTATTTGTATTGAGAGGAAAGGCTGGAGTATAGAAAAGTTAGGAAACTTAGATAACTTCTCTCAGGCAGTATGAAGCAGGCTCAGGCATCATTTAGCCTTGGAAAGGGTCTTAAACAAGATGTACTATTTCATGGGAAATTTTCAAAGGAATGTAGGCTTATGTGGACAAGGACTATGAGTAATTAATACAAAGTACTCTTTCCCTGAAAAGAGAAAATTCACAAATCATTTGAGGAATAATAATAATAAAAAAAAACAAAGAAGACATACAAAAAATTACTCAACTATTACTTAAATTATCTGGACATATATCTCTTAGGCAAGGGCATGTTGATTTTTCACATATTTTTACTGTGGTGGGGCACATGTGCCATGTTGGTCATAGAGTCCAGAGCACAACTTGAGGGACTCAATTGTTTCCTTCAATGATATCATCTGGGGGAATCAAACTCATGTTTTTAGACTTGGGGGCAAGAACCCCCAAGTTACCAGGTGAGACATATCCAAGGACCAGAAGAGAAAAATACAATGTTAGCAAATCTTTGAGATAATGTTTACTGAACAAGAATTTTCTCCATTTTCAGTATACAATACTATGCTTACACCTTTCTCTTTGTCTTGGGGTGTGTGTGTGTGTGTGTGTGTGTGTGTGTGTGTGTGTGTGTGTGCATATAGATACACTCTTATTATTCATTCTAAATGAACCTAAAACCAAGGATTCCTTCTGAGTGATCATAATCCTCCTGCCATGGTCTTATGACACCTGAAATTATAGATATGAACCCTTATACAAGATTGTTCACCTTAAATAAATTTATAAGGAAACTTCCCAACCTCTACTGTCCAGCACTAGAATATTTCCATCATTTCTTCAACATCTCTTTACTTGCATTTGTGTGATATGTTGTACATCTCACAAGCTCCAAACCCCAGCTCAAGTCACTTCTATTCTTGGCAACTATAAATTTGTCTTTTCTACTCAGAATAATATAGTCAAGAAGTAGCCCATTGTGTCTTGTTTCTTTTTCATAGTTTCTGAATTTCACATACTAAGGTATAAACCATTAAGTTATAAATAGTTTTCAATTACTATGTAATACTAAGTTGTATGGATACCTTTTCTTTGATGGAAATCTTGTTTGGTTGGTCTATTTTGAATAATGGAACTTTGAATATTTGATTTCATGCATTTCTGTGGACACACTACTCATTTTTACTATGTAAATTTATAGGAGTAAATTTCTTGGGTCACAGAAAAACCCAGCTTTTTAAAAACTGGCAAAATGGATACCTAAAATAACTGTGCAAAGTTATATTGAGAAAGAGTTACTTCTTGTTTCCCAGTTAAACATAACAAAATTTATGTATTAATAGAGTAAGCATTGCTAATCTTTAGGTCACAAGCAAAAAACTCGGGTTTTGTTTTTATCCAAAACTCTTATCTTAATACCTTAACTGCCAGTGTGTGTACACTAGCAGATGGGACTTTCGGGAAAGATGGATTCCTGCATTGAAAAGCTTACGGGATAGACACCTGAACATTCTGATCTTGGCCCTTGCAGCCTGTTACTCTGTCTACACACTATGATGAGAGGCTGTGAAGCTATTCTGGGAGAACTTAGACTTCTGGGAATACAGGGCAGTGTCTTCACAAGACACATCATCCCCTAGCCATTGACCTTAACCACTAGCATACAGAGCTAAGATAAAATGAATTTCTAGCACTGAAGCCATCCATCCTGTGACTCTTTCTACAGGAGATTCAAGAAAAGTCACATAAATACCAACAGTGTATAAAGTCTTGGTCTTGACAGAAATGGAAAGAAAGAAGGATCTGTTTTCACTAACATTCTGACTCAGCCAGTAGAGGCTTGCAATCTACAAGTTCCACTAAATTACAGCTAAAGTATTCTTTCAGTTTCTGCAGAATTCTTTTTGCCAAAACAAACAAACAAACAAACAAACCATCATTAGTGTAAAGAAAAATAAGCAGATTGTGGTTGAAGACATCATGTTAGAATAGAGCGAGTAGTTAAAATACCAAAAAACAAGTTTCTGATGCAAGATCTGTAGTTGTGGTCCATCTGCATATTTTTAAAATATATTATCTTCTTCTCACAGGCATCCAACTCAGTAATTATGTGCAAACAATAAGAATCAAACTGCTGCCAAAAGAATTAGCTCTGTAGCCAATAGCAACTGCCTTTGGCTCAACATTTCTGCTCAACAGTACCAAAACATTTAGTTTTTATTGCTGAATTAAATATGTGTGTCTAGCCTGAAATAGGAACAGCTAAGGATATGAAGAAAATTCAAAGGAAAAATGACCATAGGCAAAGTATTTGATTCTTCTTATCAGAAACAAACAAAAAAAGCTTAAAGTTATTATTTTTGGAGTTTGATTGTATAAAGAGGAATGAAATATTTTTCTGTTTTTCAATTTATGTCTCATTCAATAACTGAAATAACGCTTAGTGATTATGTTTCAGAAATAGAAGGTTTAACATCTAGGAAAAGTTCTTTGGAGAATACATCAATTGGGCTCGATATCAGAGAATTTCATTAAGAGAGCTGTTGGAAACAAATACTCTAGGAGCATTTTCTGGCAAAGAATAAAGTAGTGTGTGTGTGTGTGTGTGTGTGTGTGTGTGTGTGTGTGTGTGTGCATACATGTGTGTGTGCATGTGCATGTATGTGTATTCAGAAGTGATATCTCCTTCATAGTCCAATGATAATTTGAATATGGATAGGGAAGAAAGCAAAGAAAAGTATCTATGTTTCAGGATGTTTCATTTGAATTATTTCCAAAAAGAATGATGCCATTTGAAACTATGTTTGCATATTTTCAATGTGAATTACATCCAGCTTTTTTACAGTATTTTATATAGTGTGCACAATCCTGGTATAGATATTTACACAGATTATATCATGTCATATTTTAATCAGTTATTCAATATCACCTGAAGCCTATTACTTCTCCACATTTTATACCTATTGTATTCTTTACAGAAGAGAAAAACAGGAAGCACTTAAAAAAGAGAAAGTAACGTTCATTTTGTATCTATAGCACAGTAAATGTGGCAAAGCAGCATAAATATAAACAATAAATTACTATTGGTATCCATAGTTGACTTTCTGACTCTGCTTCAGGAACCCATTGTGCTATTTCTTTGAAAAGTATTTAACAATACTTGATATTTAGTTAGATGTATTGGGAGATGAAAAGCTATCATGAACCAGAATGGAAAGATGAAACACGGCTTTGGTGCTTTCTACTTTGTGTTGAATGCTATTACAAAGCTCTACTGGGGGCACACCAGATCAAGACCAAATCAGTGTTTGTAAAGTAATTGCTTTGCCTCTGACTGCTTGAAGGGAAATCCATAGACAATAAACACAGAGTGCTAACAAGCCCAAGAAATGCGAGCTAATGGTTGGAGCATTCTGCTCTGGCCTGATGCCACAGTAACTGTCAGGAGATACTGCATGAGCAGTAGTCTAAGTGATATAAAGGCTTCTCTCACTCCATGCTTACATTTTTATAGGGCTTCTGATCCAAAGAACTTTGCAAACCACAATTGAATCACTGCGCTTCCTGAGATTGTTCTATCTGCTCTAGCTTAAGGTGAAGATAGATCCATACAAACCACTCAGGTTGCACTCTCAAGATTTCTTAATATATCCTTGAAACTTGTATCATAAAAAAATATCTGTAACTACATATTTAAAGTGAATTCAATACCACTGGAGATTTGGAAGGGCAAAGGAGAGGAGATGAGAGAAGAGAATAAGAAGGGATAATAGAGGAACATATACGATCCAAGTACATTGGTTGCAATGAATTGTCATGTCCTAATAGAATCCTTTACTTTATACAAAATATGTGAACTAATGATGAAGGTAAAATAATAGGTAAGTGAGTAATCTCAGTTTAGCAGCAGATATAAAAAGCAGTACACATGTATATTTGCTATAGAATAACTGAACTAAACTAGATTGCTATATATTTCCAGTTCATAGGACATTTGCTTATCAGTTGAGGTAATTCTGTAAAGCTAGGCAGAACCTTAGAAGCACATGGGTGAAGCTGCATGTTTTAGCTTTCAATAGCTTAGGAAAAGTTAACCTCTGGGTTTAAAATAGTGTTAAATATTATAATAGTATTGATTCTCAATGTGACAGGGTCTAGAATCGAGGAGGAGAGACCTTCCACTATATCTGTGAAGGCAGTGTCCAGAGTTTATTTTTCAGTCTATCTATGAAGAGTAATCTAGAGTAGGGTAGTAAGTAGAAAGTCATTTTAAGTATGGATAACATAATTACATGGACTAAAATCCCAGACTAAATCAAAAGATCTAAGTCAAAATTTAGCTCATTCTTTCCCAAGAGAGATGATTGCTAGCATTCACTGTTCCCATCTTCCTAATGGAATGCACTGAGCAGTTGGCTTTCTGGTCCCACTTCCATCCCTATCCCATTCCAGATAGAATGTGTGACCTCAAACTATAAACCACAATAACATACTCTTTTCTTAAGATGCTTATGTCAAATATTTTAGCAATGAAATGGGAGAAGTGATGACTACAAATACCAATTTCTGATTTGAATAATGTTTAGCATAACAATTTTAAGATGTTAAAGAATGCTTTCTAAAACTAAATAAATAGCATTTGTGAGATACTGTTTACTGTCTTAAAGTGTAGGATATAACAATTAAAACTCTTAATATCTCTTCTTAATGTAAATTTTATATTGAATAATCAATAGTCATTCTATAATCAATATGGGTTTCCAATTTCAAATAGTTTACCTCCTTCAGAAAATATTCCTTACGTAAGATAATATTGTCACACATTATAGGAAATAAAGAAAAACCAATTATTTTATGGCACTATAAGACTGTTTCCCTAGATACAGTTACAAATTACTTGGTTTCAAGTATGATCAGAAAGTCTGTTCAAAGATACAAGATATAGGACAACAGCTATTCATAGGATCTTGCCACAGAGTTTAAAATGCTTTGTTTTGGGACCTCATAAAATTACAAAGCTTCCGTAAAGCAAAGGACACTGTCAATAAGATAAAATGGCAAACACCAGATTGGAAAAATATCTTTACCAATCCTATATCTAATAGAGGGCTAATGTCCAATATATACAAACAAGTCAAGAAATTAGACTCCAAAGAATCAAATAACCCTATTAAAAATTGGGTACAGAGCTAAACAAAGAATTCTCAACTGAGGAATATCAAATAGCCAAAAAGCACCTAAAGACATGTTCAACTACACAGTAATCAGAGAAATGTGAATCAAAGCAACCCTGAGATTCCACCTCACTCCATTCAGAATGGCTAACTTCAAAATCTCAGGTGCTGGCGAGGATGTAGAGAAACAGGAACACTCCTCCATTGCTGGTGGGATCACAAGCTGGTACAACCACTCTGGAAATCAGTCTGGCAGTTCCTCAGAAAACTGGACATAGTATTTCCCGAGGACCCAGCTATACCACTCCTGGGCATATACCAAAGAGATGCTCCAACATATAACAAGGACACATGTTCCACTATGTTCATAGCAGTTATTTATAATAACTAGAAGCTGGAAAGAACCCAGATGTCTTTCAGCAGAGGAATGGTTACATAAAACAATGAATTCATAAAAGTTTTAGGCAAATGGATGGAACAAGAATCTATCATCTTGAGTGAGGTAATCCAATCACAAAAGGACACATATGGTATGCACTCACTGATAAGTAGATATTAGCCCAAATGCTCGGAATCCCCAAGATACAACTCACACACCATATGAATCTCAAGATGAAGGAAGACCAAGATGCTTTAGTCCTTCTTAGAAGGGGTAACAAAATACTGACCAGAGCAAATATAAAGACAAAGCATGGAACAAAGGACTGAAGGGAAGACCATCCAGAGACTGCCCTACCTGGGGATCCATCCCATAAGTGCCACTAAACCCAGTCACAATTGCAGATGCAACGAAGTGCTTGCTGATAGGAGCCTGATATAACTGTCTCCTGAGAAGCTCTGCCAGAGGTGGACGCTTATAGCCAACCATTGGACTGAACACAGACTCTCCAATGGAAAAGTTAGAGAAAGGACTGAAGGAGCTGAAGGGGTTTGCAACCCCATAGGGGGAACAACAATATTAAACAATCAGAGACCCAAAAATGTCCAAGGACCAAACCACCAACTAAAGAGTACACATGGAGTAACCCATGGCTCCAGACACATATAGAGCAGAGGATGTCCTTGTGAGAAAAGAGGTCCTTGGTCCTGTGAAGGCTCATTGTCCCAGTTTAGGGGAATGCCAGGACGGGATGTGGGAGAGGGTGGTTGAACACCCTCATAGAAGCAGGGTGGGGGTATTCTCCAAAGAGGAAGAATACACAAACAAAGGGTTGCATAGGGTATTCTCCAAAGAGGAAGCTAGGAAAGAGGATAACATTTGAAATGTAAAGAAAATACCTAATAAAAAATTTAAAACAAAAGCTAAACAACAATAATAACAAACATATAAAACCAGATTTGAAAAAAAAAAGATTAATGGTCACCATGAGTTTCTGCTGTTCTGAGTATGATTTAATAATTTATTTTATTGACATCATGAAGTAGAAATTAAATTTTTGGAATCATAATATTTTAATTAAATTTTAAGTAACTGATAATTTGAAAGTCTTTCTTAAGGAATATAAACCATTCTTTCATGACTATGATAACTCAGGTTCTAACACATGGCTCTGAGTAAGTAAAACCATGGGTAGTATTTTCTGGAAACAAGAAGGACATAATAGCTCTGCATGCATTCACTCTCATCAATTGCTCAATTGTAAATGAAGTGGTGATATTATAACCAGGGCTGACATGGCTGTAGTAGAATATAATGTTACCTGGGCATTATCTACATTACATTATAGAGAAACACACACATAATATGTAAAAGAAATCTGGTTACTATTTTCCAGATGCTGTAGAGTTAAAAAGAAACATATCAAATGAAACCGCAAATCCAGAAAATTAAATAATATTAGAAACAATTTTGTTTGCTTCACTAGATGATAGATGATAGATAGATAGATAGATAGATAGATAGATAGATAGATAGATAGATGATAGAATACACAAACAAACAAATGGAAAGCCTTTATAGGAGGCTTAGTGAAATGCAACATAGAGCCAACAATCCCATTCTGTTTATGAATACATTAACCACCAAAATCACATACAAGAATCTGAAAAATGTCAATATAGTGTATATTGTTAGGTAATCATTATTCTTTGAGCAAAAAGTAATATTGAATACTTAGAATTATATAGTTCTTGTGTTAATATTAATTACTAGTTCACATTAAACACACACCTGTCCACAAAAACACACATACACACACACACATATATGCTGACATACTAAATGTAAATCATTAAATACATTCTGTTCTCATGAAAAGAACTGTCATTGTACTGTTTCAAAATGTTATGGAATGTGTAACATAAAGTCAGACATTTTTAGTAAAGACAATAGAACATAGGAATTTTCCCATTTTGTTTATTATTATATCATATATATGTGTGCTTACCATTAATATCAAATATATTAATTTTAAACCAAGGTCAGTTTAAGACCTTAAAAATTAATAAATGCCATTTTGACTAGGATTTCCATTCTCTACATCCTTCTAGATCTTAAAATTCCAATCATTGTCAAAGCATTTATCTGTTTTTCTCAGTCATGGCAGCTCGACTGTCAGGTGCTGTTTACTGTCTCATGGAAATCAATACAACTGGTCATCATCATCTATTCTAAAGAACATAAGTATTGATTTGCTCCCTCTCTCTCTCTCCTTCTCTCTCTCTCTCTCAGACCTTTCAGAATTAACCTGATTTCCTTCAAAAATAATATGAAGTACATCATATTTTAATGATTATTTTAGGCTTCACTCCACTCTGTATTCATATCAAGAATATACATTTTCTCCTGTCTTTGTTTGTTTCCTCAAAATTAAGTGGAAGAGAGCTTTGTAAATGGCAATGACCTTCATGCTTATATCACTATATCATCCATGAATCACTGCTATTTCTTATAATATCATTTGTTTCTTATTGTCTCCAGTGTGTAATCCAATTAACGACTTAGTCCTACAAGTAAAAGAAAGATTAAAGCCATCTCCCTCCTACACATGCTTGGGCTTAGGTACCCACCCAGGGCTGGCAGCCCTCCCTGGTCCACATGCCCAGAGCATAGGAGGAACTCTGGTCAGAAGTGGGCTATCCTCCCTCCCCCCTCTCTTCCCACCCCCTTTTAGTTCCCACAGTAAATAGACCAATGCACCTGAAGAACATAATCCTAACCAAAAGTCCAATCTTATGAAGATGATAGAGACTTTTAATGAAGATATAAATATCTCACTTAAAGAAATACAGAAAAACACAGTTAAACAGCTAGTTGCACTTAAATAGGAAACAAATGAATACCTCAAAGAAATCCAGGAAAACACAAACAGGTGAAGAAATTGAACAAAACAGTCCAAGACCTAAAAATAGAAGTAGAAACAATAAAGTCACAAATGAGAGGCAACCATGGAAATGGAAAATGTGGGAAAGCATTCAGAAGCTACAGATACGAGCATAAGCAACAAAATAAAAGAAATAGATGAGAGAATCTCAGGCAAAGAAGATACCATAAAAATATTGACACAATGGGCAAAGAAAATAAAACGTATAAAAAATCCCTTACCAAAACATCCAGGAAATCCAGGACACAATGAAAAGACCAAACCTAGGAATAATAGCAATAGAAGAGAGTGAAGATTCCTAGCTCAGAGGGCCAGAAAACATCTTCAACAGAACATAGAAGAAAACTTATACAATGTAAAGAATGAGATGGACAGATGATCAAAAACTCAGAGGACAGTGGATAGTAGGGACAATATGGAGAAAGAGGAACATTCCTCCATTGCTGATGAGATTGCAAGCTGGTACAACCACTCTGAAAATCAAGCTAATGGTTCTTCAGAAATTTGGAAATGGTTTTGCCTGAAGACCTAGCTATACCACTACTGGAGATATATCCAAAAGATGCTCCAACATATACCAAGGACACATGTTCCACTATGTTCATAGCAGCCTTATTTATAATAGCCAGACGCTGGAAACAACCCAGATGTGCCTCAACAGAAGAATGAATATTGAAAAATTGTACATTTATACAATGGAATACTATTCAACTATTAAAAATTACTTTACAAAATTTGCAGGCAAATGGATAAAACTAAAAAATATCCTATGTTATGTAACCCACACCCAAAATGATATACATGAATTGTTCCTGTCCAAATGAATCCCAGAGACAAACATTGAGGAAACAGTAAAGAAAAGGCCATCCAGAGCTTGCCCCAACTTAGGATCCATACCATTAGCAGACACCAAAGCCCAATACTATTTCTCAACTTCTTGCAGAGTATGATATGGCTTTCTTCTGATAGGCTCTGCCAGCAACAAACTAAGACAGATACAGATACTCACTGCCAACCATTGGACTGATTTCAGGGAGCCCAATCAAAGAGAAAAGGAAAGACTGAAGGAGATGAAGTGTATTATAGTCCCATAGGAAGAAAAACAATATCAACTGACTGGACAGCTTGAAGCTACCAGTGACTAAATCACCAAGTAAAGATTGTATATGTGCAGGTTTATGCCTCCTGCTACCTATGTAGTAGATTATTTCTGTATCTGGCATTAATGGGAGGGGAGGGGATTGGTCCTATGGAGACTTGTTGCTCCAGGTGGATTCTAGAAGAGTGAGGCAAGTGGGCAGGTGGGTTGTAGAGTACCCTCTAAAAGGCAAAGGGGGAAGGGGACGGGATGAGGGGTTTTGGAGGGAAGACCGAGAGGGGAAACATTTAACATGTTAATAAATAAAATAATCAATAAAAAAGAAAGATTAAATATTACTTAGAGAAGTTCAGTAAGTGATAATTGCTAAAGAACAAAACAATTACAAAACAGCAATTTTTGTTTTATAATGTTTTTATTCCTTTTTTAACCTATCTGACATAAAATTATATTCTTTTCTATTCTGATATAATATTTTCCTGTAGACAGCCATATTCTCTTGCATTTACCCTTTGTTTCCCCACTCCTCATCCATTACTGAACACAGTTCGCTGTGTTAGTCTGCACTGTGACTTTGTCCTGCTAGCTGATAACTAATCTGATTAATCAAGGCTTTCCAATCACTGTATATACAATATAATGGCTACTTGAAACTTTATACCTCATTCTATCTTGTCAGAGAATTGTCTCACATCAACATGAAATTCAAGCAATGAACATTTTCAGTGTCTTCAGAGAAAACATTAAAGTTACACTGTAAGTTTAGTATTATACAGTAGAAATGGAAATAAACAATGGTGGGTAGAAATATTTAGCTCACCAAACACAAGAAATAGTCACAATTCTGCATTTTAAAGGAAACAAATAGAGCAAGCTGCAATGGGTTGGAGGGACGAAAAGAAGGGGATAATCATGTAATTGTGTTACAATGTAAAAAAAAATAAAAAATAAAAAACAGACCTCAACAGATATAAGAAGACTGAAATAATTCCATGCATCATATCAGATCAATAGAGACTAAGGTTGGTCTTCAATAACAACAAAAACTGAAAGTCCACATACATGTGGAACCTGAACACCACTCTACACAATAACTTGGAAGAAATAGAAAGAAATTAAATACTTTTTAAAATTTAATGAAAATAAAGGCACATCATACTCAAACTTATGGGACACAATGAAAGCAGTGCTAAGAGGAAAACTCATTGTTCTAAGTGCCTACAAAAAGAAACTGGAGCGAGCATACACTAGCAACTTGACAGCTCAACTGAAAGCTCAAGAAGAAAAAGAAGTAAATATACCTAAGGGGAATAGAAAGCAGGAAATAATCAAACTCGAGATTGAAATTTAACAAGTAGAAAAAAAGAACTATACAAAGAATCAACCAAACCAGGAGCTGGTTCTTTGAGAAAATCAACCAGATAAGACAAACCCTTAGCCAGATTAACCAGAAGGCACAGGGACAGTATACAAATTTGAAAAATCAGAAATGAAAAGGAAGACATAACAACAGAAACTGAGGAAATTCAAAAATCATCACATCCTAATCAACAAAACTGGAAAATCTGGATGAAAAGATTTTTTTTATACAGATACCAGGTACCAAAGTTAAATCAAGATCAGATAACCATCTAATCGGACCTATAACCCCTAAAGAAATAGCTGCAGTCATTAAAATTCTCACAACCACAAAAAGCCCAAGACTAGATGGTTTTAGTGCAGAATTCCAACAGACCTTCACAGAAGACCTAATACCAATTGTCTTCGAACTATTCCACAAAATAGAAACAGAAAGAAATATATCTAATTTGTTCTATGAAGCCACAACTGCACTTATACCTAAACCACACAAATACCCAACAAAGAAAGAGAACTTCAGACCAATTTCCCTTATGAATATCAGTGCAAAAACACTCAATAAAGTTCTCGTAAAACCAACCCTAGAATACATCAAAACAATCATCCATCATGACCAAGTAGGCATCATCCTAGGAATACAAGAATGGTTCAATATTAAGAATGGTTCAATATATGGAAATCCATCAGCCTATTCCACAATAGAAACAAACTCAAAGAAAAAACCCACATGATCATCTCATTAGATGCTGAGAAAGCATTTGACAAAAATCAACCCTTCTTCAGGGTAAAAGTCTTGGAAAGATCAGGCATTCCTAAAAGTAATAAAAGCAATATACAGAAAAGAAAGAGCCAACATCAAACTAAATGGAGAGAAACTTGAGTTCTTTATATATATTGGATATCAGTCTCCTATCTGATTTAGAATTGGAAAACATCCTTTTCCAGTCTGTTGTTGGCCTCTGTGTGTTATTGACAGTGTCTTTTGCCTTACAGAAGTTTTGTAATTTTATGAGGTCCCATTTGTCAATTCTCGATCTTACAAGCCATTGCTCTTCTTATTCAGGAAATTTTCCCCTATTCCCATATCTTCAAGGCTTTCCCCTACTTTCTCCTCTATAAGTTGCAGTTTCTCTGATTTTATGTGGAGTTTCTTGATCCACTTAGACTTTACTTTAGTACAAGGAGATAAGAGGACTGGATACAGAAAATGTGGTACATTTACACAATGGAGTACTACTCAGCTATTTAAAAACAATGAATTTATGAAATTCCCAGGAAAATGGATGGATCTGGAGGGTATCATCCTGAGTGAGGTAATCACAAAAGAACTCACATGATATGTACTCAATGATAAGTGGATATTAGGCCAGAAACTTAGAATACCCAAGATACAATTTGCAAAACACATGAAACTCAAGAAGAACAAATACCAAAGTGTGGACACTTTGTCCATTCTTAGAATTGGAAACAAAACACCCATGGAAGTATTCACAGAAACAAAGTTTAGAGCTGAGAAGAAAGGATGGACCATCCAGAGATTGCTGTACCTGGGGATCCAACCCATAATCAGCCACCAAATGCAGACACTATTGCACATGCCAGCAAGATTTTCCTGAAAGGACCCTGATATAGCTGTCTCTTGTGAGGTTATGCCATTGCCTGGCAAACACAGTAGTGGATCCTCACAGTCAGCTATTGGATTGAACACAGGACTCCCAATGGAGGAGCTAGAGAAAGTACCCAAGGAGTTAAAGGTGTCTGCAACCCTATAAATGGAACAACAATATGAACTAACCAGTACCTCCAGAGCTCATGTCTCTAGCTGCATATGTAGCAGAAGATGGCCTAGTCAGTCATCATTGGGATGAGAGACCCCTTGGTCTTGCAAACTTTATATGCCCCAGTACAGTGGAACACCAGGGCCAAGAAGTGGGAGAGGGTGTGTAGGGGAGCAGGAGGGGGAGGGTATAGGGGACTTTCAGGATAGCATTTGAAATGTAAATGAAAAAAATACCTGATAAAATATTGGAAAAAGAAAAAAATAAAGAAACAACATATTTGGAATCAGAAGACACCAACTCTTCAATTTCTAATAAAATAACATAAGGTGACTTAAATCTCTTTCTATGATGATTATCTATTTACAACCTTAAATCAATCAGCATAGTAAATTCCTTTGTCTACAGAAGTCAATTTAAATGACTCCTATGGATGTCAGTTTATCTATGCCTTTCTAGAAACCAGCATTGTCTTTTCCTGTGTATGTGTAATAGTGAGATGTTTATAAATATGTGTTGACACTTGAGTGGGATCACTTGTTGGATATTTGTGGATGCCTGTGCCCGTGTAAACCCACCTTTCTCATTTAATTCTACCTCTGCTGTTTTTGAGGCAGAGCCTCTCAACCAAAAACAGAGCTCATCTAAACAGCTAGTGTAATTTGCCACTCTCTCTGTGTTTCTCCTCTTCACATGCTTAGATAGAAAGTGATGTTGGTTTCCACTCTCATGGAACATTTAGTGTATCCTCATATTTATAGTACAGGTATTTAACTATTAAACCGTTTCTTCAGCCCAAGATATTAGCATCCTTTTTTATTTTTATTTTTGGAAAACATACCTGAAAGGAGTCCATGTTTTGGTTTAATAGTGCACTATCACTGATGTAATATAGTACAACATAGCATTACAGAAAAGTCAATGCATTTCAAAACACCTTTCCTCATAGTGGAATTCAACTTGTTAACATTCAAAATAGGAGACAGATATAAAATTGCAACAGATAACAAATCCAGAGCTGTATTTGAAGGACTGATGAAATATATCTATTATAGATTTATCCCTATATAATCTATAGACTTTCTGTATAAGTATTGAACAAGATTGAGTATAGGTAATAAATAAGATAATAGCAGAAATGAATCCAATGTGTATAATTTTTGCCATTAAAAATATGGTTAAAATAGATTATGCTTTATTTTAGAGGGTAGAAATTTTACTCTATGAATCTCTATTAACTGATGTAAGGCTAATATAGTTCCAATCAGTAAAGTTCTATGAATTAATTTTGTAAAGGATATAATCAGTTAACAAAACAAAACACTAGGTTATCTGTATGAAATTGGAGATCTTAATGGAAGATGGAGTGGGCTTCCAAGAAGTAATATTGGAGGAGGTGAAAATGAATATCTCTGTCACTTATTAGTTCTTAACACATAAGCATCTGTGTGTGCACATGTACACATATGGCCAGCTGTAACTTCACTCACCTTTGGGACAATGGGGCCTACTTTCAAGGCACTGAACTCTTCAGATTAAATTCTATTATAGACTGCAAGAGGTTTCACAGGTCATCTTGATATGTAGTATTATATTAGATTTTTTTTTTCTTAATAAGTAGACAGTGCCTGGAGCTGTTAAATCTCTTTATTATATAAGTTTGCTTCAATAGCACTTTTTGAAAAGTCATTTGACCTTTCTCCATTGGGTTCATCTTTTATGCACTGGTTACTATGCTCTCTGTCTGCATACTTCTAAGTGACTTTGACAGTGACATTGTCTAAGACTGGTGTCAAAACACATAAATTCCTTCTCAGAGTAAATGAGTAATGTGGAACTCAAAACATAAATTAATTTCCAATTTCCTGATAGGTTCTGAAAATAAGAAACACATATGTACAAAGTGTCAAAATTGAATTATCACCAAAATTGTTATTCTACTTATTGGGATACTACATTTTGAGGTAGATGTAAAAAGCTTCTGAAATTCGTGTGTTGACCTTTAAAGTTATCACATTATTTATATTCATATTCATTTATCCTCATGTCATTATATACCTTCCAACGATATTTTACATTGCTCTTGTACTGATATTTTTGCTGTACATAAACAAATACAGGTTCAAATAAGAATTTTTCTCTTTGTTTATATGAAGCTTTATTTTTACTTTTATGCTTTTGCGGGAATGCATGCTTGTACATGTGTGAGGGTATTTGTGGGGCCAGAATAAAGGCAAGATGAAGTTATAGGTGCAGCTGTGATGCATAGTATGAATGGTAGGAACTAAATCAGGTTCTGCTACAAAAATCCAAAACAACCAATTAAAAACAACAACAACAACAACAACAACAACAACAACAACAAAAGGACACTGAGTCTTATCTCTAGCTCCTGGGGCTTGATTTTGATATAACTGAATAAATTATACACACTCAGAGAGTAATAGCCTTTTTAGTTTTATATCTTATAATGCAGAAATAATTCTTTTAACACACTGTAGCATTGATTACAATATTTATGTTGATGACTAATATTTTTAATAAAGAAGATTAAATGTTGAATATATTTTACATAATAATAACCTTTTAGGTAATAAAACCAAAACAACAAAACTGATCATCTCAGGCATTCCTTTAGAAACTAACATTTTTACAGTATAATGAAAAACAATAAACTAAACTCTGGCACTTAAAAAAAACATAGCCACAAAGCAATCTACAATTTCTGTAAATGAAGACATTGAGTTTAATTATACATTTGTTAAAAAACAAAACACCTATAATATTTCCTTCTCAAGGCATAAATGTTTGGTTTTAATATATTATTTCTCCCTTAAGTAGCTCTAACCCACAGTTTTCATTGCAACATGTAATTTCTGCATTGAAAATACTTCCCCAGGATATTATCTTTTTTAATGCATGATATGAAGACATGAAGTACAACTCCCCGCAGAGACACTTTGCATCTATTATTATGAAGTTCAAACGATATGGAACATTGTATATATATATATATATATATATATATATATATATATATATATATATATTTTCTTTCAGATTATATATTTGGAATAATTTCAAATATACACATGGGAATATAAATATATACATTGGGAGATTTTATATATATATATATATATATATATATATATATATATATATATATTCATATATATGGGAGGATAAATATTCCTACATTTGATTTTGTAAAAAGATTTATCCAAAAAATTCATGACCAACATTAGAGCACTTTGGGAAATGCAGACATTTGATGATTCAGATCAAAATGACAGACAGTCGGGTGCTGTGTTAGTTTTAAAACATATACTAGAATACTTCACCAGTTTCAAGAATAAAACGTGCCTTAGAAACCCAAAATGCCAAAACAAACAAACAAAAACAATGAAATAAGCAATTAAGTCACACATGACATCATAAGGCTTTAACCCACAAGGAATAACCCGAGGAGGGAAGCTTGCCAGTTATAGTCCAGGCTGGGATACTTAGCTAGACCATCTACAAAAGGAAATTAAGATTTCATCTCTTAAAATAGAATTTATATTTCAAGGTTCATATATTTAGAATAATAGCTAAGATGTTAAATTGTTAATCAATATAGTGGTAACTATTTTACTCAGAAAGGCAATTGATAGGCATATGCAGTTATATCATCTGAAATGTTGAAAATCAAAATATATCTGATATTTCTATCATTAGTAAAATTGCCACTAATTTTTTTTCACAATATTAAAAATTAAATTAAAAGCTATATCTGTGAAATGAGGTCAAATATTATTTTATTTTCTAAATGTAAATTATATAAGAATTATTAATATTGACCTCTAGCTTTTGCCCAATCATTGACTTACTCTAAACGTAATCTCGCTGAGAAACTTCACTGAGACATGTACATTAAGGAGAAAAATCACAATATTTCAACTACTTTTCTTTTTGTGATATTATATCACCAAAATATTTAACAAATGATCATAGTTAGACATTATTACAGACAAAGTAAAAATAAAACCAATTTCAAGAACAGTATATCTAATGATTCCCTTCTTATCATATTAGATGTCCTGCAGCAGTATTAGATATCCTGAAATAATATTAAACATTCTGTAATAACATTAGATATCCAATAATAACATTAGATATACTATAATATCATTAGATATACTATAAAAACAATAGCTATCCCATAATAATATTAGTCATCATTTAACAATACTAGACATTTTATAATAATATCAGATATTCTGTAATAATTACGCCACTTGGGTTGACAAGCCTCCCCCAAAATGCAAGAAACTAACAAAACTTCCATATTAGATAAGGCAAACGTTTGAGTGGTTAGGGTAGTCTAAGGACTCAAAAATAATATAGATTATCACTATATCCCTTGCTTTAACTCTCAGGGGTCAAGGGTAAGACCCAATTGTTGAAGACCCTCCATACTCAAGACCATTGACTAGGATCCTTTGAGTTAGATTTTGTTTAAGAGCATTTTTGCTCCCCTCTAACCTCGAAGTACCAGAAAGCACCTTGCAGGTTCCTAAGGGAGGGAAGCAGGCTTACCCAGCTACAATGTCTCTGAACCATGACAATGACCAGTTTGGCAAGATATTCATAAAGGCATAGTAAGTTATATGGCAATGTTAACCAACAACTGTCTATTTGGTCATAAAGTCTTCTCATCAGGAGGGAAATCATTACAAAAAACAAAACAAAACAAAAACAAAAACAAACAAACAAACAAACAAAAAACTAGCCAGTTTCCTTGGGCTAATATGCCATGGATATTAGAAAATAATCTACTACCACCACTTTGCTTGACCAACATAATTCCAAGTAGTTACTGGCCTTCATACTTACAGAAAATGGAGACCCTCCCAGAAAACCACAACTGAATAATATTCACAGATCAATGAACTGGAGAACATAACCTCAATGAATACATCTACATTACAGCTTCTGCTTCTTTTGTTCAGGTAACATCACATAAGAGGAGATGGAAAGATTTTAAGAGTCAGAATACTAGAAAGTCTGTAAGAAAACAGTCTCTCCTAGAAATAGAAGTACCAACAAGACAGTGTAATACCAAATAAAAGTGGAAATAAAATGAATACACACACACACACACACACACACACACACACACACACACACACACTGTCCCACCTCTACACAAAGAACTATCTAGCAACTAATGAGTGCTTAGGAGGAGAATATGTCTCTTTCAGGCATGATCCCCTTTCTTGGTTGTACTATATAGATTAGTCAAAATGAAAATGGTATATAAAAATCTACTCAGAAGGTTTTATTTATATATTTATGTATTTGTACAAACACACACATATGCACACACACACACACACACACACACACATGCACACGCACTCATGCATGCATGGACACCTGCACTTAGCAATATTAAACAGAAGAAAAAGATACTATTTATTGAGATCAACATAGTGTGGGAATGGGTGATTTTTAAGGAAGAAAGAAAGAAAAAGAAACTATAGAGCTCTACTTCATTTAAAATCCAATAGTACTTTTTAAAGATATTTTTCATACATATTCTGTACAAACAATGAAAGACCAATTATTTGTTATTCATGAGTAAGCTCATGAGCAGAATTTATTCTGTGTCATTGTACCATATAAGGGAATTTTACTAATTATTGTTCACTAGTATCATTTTTCTTCAGACACAAATAATAAAATACCCACTATCTCACCTTTATTTACATTTCATGTTGTGCAACTTGATGGTAAAGTTGTTTAAAGTAGTTCCTCAAATTTGACAATTTTTTTTTTCTTTTAACAAATACATATCATGGTTTTCACACATTGTCACCAACATCTAATTTTAAATCACCTTCAAATGAACTCATGGATACTAAAGGTGAAATGCCTTAAATTTTTGAATGCCCCTTCCCTGGTGAATTATTCTCCATATGCCCTGGTCTGTCCTCTCTCTTCAATACTGTTATAGACCTGTGCATATGCCCTTTCAGGTTGAGTCTTTCCTCCTCTGCTTTGGTTTGTACTACTCTTTGCCCACATTACTATCTCTGTTTTTGGCATGTGACATTAAAACGTCTTCTAGATATATCCCTTTGAACCAACTTATGTGTGTTTATTGATTTTGTAATTCAAGTGATTTTACCACATGCTTGGTTTATTGTCA
Source organism: Mus minutoides (assembly GCA_902729485.2). Classification (NCBI taxonomy): domain Eukaryota; kingdom Metazoa; phylum Chordata; class Mammalia; order Rodentia; family Muridae; genus Mus; species Mus minutoides. The sequence continues at coordinate 215,987 of LR750502.1, read as the reverse complement.
ACTAAAAGAAATGCCTAGGTAGTTAATAACAATTTGTGAGATAATTATTGAAGATTTAGAGACATGGTAAGAAAACTCCTGAATATAGAAGGAGAAATAATCTTATTTAAAATATAAATACATGATGATTTTTAAATGTACTTACTAAAGGATTAAGCAGCTAGGATTCATATTAGTTTTTATTCATGCTTTAGTCTTTGAAGGAATTAGACTGCCTTTTATGATAACTCAGAAGCTAAACTGTGATTTGTAAGACACTGCCGCAGAGGGTAAGGAGAGCCTCCTCACCATCCATCTGGGTAGCTGTGTGGCCCTTCAGCAGCCTCACACAGCAGCACTGACAGATGAAGTCATGATGGATTGCAACTTTTGGCATCAATACTGAGTCTCATTCATTACATTCTTAGGTTGTGTGCTTTATAGGAAAAGAAAAATGCCAAGCAAGATTCAGAAAGAAAAATAAACCTTAAAGGGCAACAACATTGAAGACCTGCTTTCAAGGACTCAATTCACTCAACATGAATGAAGATTGCTGGCTTATTTTGAAATTTTGGTTAAATACAGAAAAGCACAAAACATAAATAGTTGCCATTTAGTATGTAGAAAATTTATATTGATATAAAATTATATTTGTATTTTTTATCAAAGTTCTAAAATGCAAAGAGTTACTTGCTGAGAGATGGTGATTGATTATATCACACATATTAATACACCATTTTGTTTTACATCAGTAGTGCTTGAAAATCACCTCTGACTGAAAGGATTTAAGATGTGAGCCTTAAAAGGTGACTACAGTTACATGAAAAATCTCAAAAATTCTTCAATATTGGCTAATGGTACATCACTGAGTAGTCATGTTAAATAAAAATATTTTAAACCAATACTAATCACTCTTTTCAATTTATATAGCATCTCTTGTACCAGATTTGTCCAAGTTAGTAAATAACAACATGTATATGTTTCTGTTTCTTAACTCAGATAAGTGTCATTTCACTGTAGTATGAAATAGTTGACAATAATACACTAAGGTCAAACCACTAACAGCAGATACAATATTATGACAACCATAATTATTCACACATTCAAATTTGCCCCCAATGTCTATATATTAAACATAGCACCATTATTTGTTTAATTAGACTAACATTATTTTTTCATGTTGAAAAACTATAAATCATTACTAGATACAGAGAGAGACAATAGAAAAAAAAAACTATTTTTTGGCTCTCACATACAAATATTATTCAGAAAATCCAGGTAAATAATCTACTTTAAAGACATTAGCTCATTATGTTTTAATGTTAAGAATATTAAATTTGTGGAGAAAATACTAACATCAGTCTTATTATCTCTGGTTTCTAGAGAGAATGAATATCATTAGTCTATTACTTTCTATATTAATAAAAAATTAAATTCAATCATAAAATATTAATATTTTCTAGTCACACTAGAACGAAAATTCATGTTATACATTTCCAAGCTATGTGTTTGTATTTTTTAATTGTTTTTATTGTTGATTATGATGATAATAAAACTGGATATTAAAATCATGTCACATAATATTAAATATTTTCTTTATAGATCCTCATTGCTGCTAATAATTATTTAAGTATGAACTCCAGAAGTACAATTTCTTCCCTTAGTCTATGTTTGAAATGTGAATGCAGAAACATTCAAGTTTTGAAAGGAGTATTAACATTGGGAATATAAATATATTTAAAACTTTCATAGAAATCTATGCTATGCTCTTACTTTGTTTATGATCCTTTAAAGGCAAGGAATTTGGTCTAATATTCCTGTAAGTTTCTAATAAAAATATATGCTTAGCATCTAATATAATAGAAAACACATGTAGAACATAAGGGAAGAAAAGTATGCAATCCATGTGATACTTATGTATACTCACATGGAGTACTGAACCTCTATAAATAGTCGGGCTGTGTTCCTAGCCACTTGTTTACTCACCCATCTTTTCCCAAAATAGTCCCTAAATTTCTAGTTGTTATGTGAAGTAAAATCCCAGCTACTGAGAATTAGTGTTCACTCATCCTCTGAAGTAAGGCCAAGCATTTTCTGTGTCTGGAGATTTCATCATCTCTACTACTACCCCCTTTAGATGTCTGATGTCAATTCAATCTCAAGTTGCTATTTCACAAAAATCTTTTATTTCTCTAATCAACAGAAAAGAAGAAATAGAGAAAAATATAATGATTGCATCATTTTATAATCCTATAAGAAGTTTCTTAAAAAGAGAAAACAAATGTAGAACAGGTATCCGGAGGATTAAGTGAATTGTCATGCATACGCTATATAAACAGATGAATTTGTATATAAATATCGATTTAAAGTCCTATACCTTCCTTTGTATATTCATATACAAATATATGCAAATATATGTAAAATGTATATAATATATAAATATTAAAATATACTTTAACTTTAAACGGTAAAGAAGGATCTGATGGCAACTTTTCTTTAGTTATAACTGCATAATAATGTAGAAATAAGATGAAGGTACTGGAAATGAATTCAGGCAACTGTAGTTGCCTGTAAAGGAAAACATAATAAATATTATGAGCTTAGATGAATTTTAAGTAGACTGTAATTCAAACTTCATTTTAGAAGTTCAAAAACTAAATTTACATATTTCTTAAGCATCAGAGACAAATATGGACTCCTAGGTTTCAATCCTGAACTTATGCAGTGGCCACATGCTGAGGCTCGCTCCTTTTACCACACTTCCTTTTTTTTAAAGGAGAAAAACAGCCTGTCATACTTTTCAAAGATTTAAGGATGACTAAATAATTCTAGTAAGTACATATAAATATGGATTATTTTAATGGTACTGAAATATCAATATATACTGCAAAGTCTACCCTGAAGAGTCAGGCTTTGACAGGTTAGAATAATAATTTGTAAATGTAAAAACTCATAGGATGCCATTTGATAAGAGAAACAATAAATTTATTTTCTCCACGCTGGAAAAATTATGTTTTTTTCTGAATAATAAAATTATGGCTAAAGATACTCAGTAGAAACGTGCCATATTATAAATGTAGTTCTTTACCCAATAAAGCAAGCTCTTCTTTTACTGAGACTAAATTATGTATGCAACAGACCCTGTGTGGTGGCTCAGTTTGTAAAGGTGCTTATTTGCCAAGCCTGACAGTCTGAAAATCATACACCAGACCCACATCATAGAAGGCAAGTATCAATTGACTTCAGAAAGTTATCATTCATACCACATGATCACATGATACATGTCTATTCCCATGTGTCACATACACATATGCATACAGATTAAATAATTAAAAGTGCAAGAAATAAATGTAGTAAAAGAAAATGTTGGACAGATAAGTTAGAAAGTTTATTTTGTTTTATGATCATCTGAATTTCCAGTCCATTGAGAATAGAAGACAAGGTTGATTTTAGGCTAAGGGCAAAAATATTTATTTTCTTGACACTTGGCTTGTCATAAATCCTGCATCCATCATTTCTCTTGAATGATTTTATTATCTCTTTCCCGTTTTCTATCATCCTTACTACTTATAAAAGCATTGTCTTGACTGATTATTCTCTTCTACGTATGGAAGACAAATAAACATATAACAGTAACAAAAAAAAACAAAAAACATGTTTTCATTCTATTTGTGCGTTCAAAGGGGGGTGCCCACCTTAGTAATGGCTTCATGGAGGCTGAAGGATGGATCAACTTCTTCAATTTTTGTTGCATGTGTAGGAAAAATGGCCTCAGAGAGAAAACTTGGACCCTGTGATGGAAAAAAGAAAAAGTCTTCATTAATTTTGATTTTCATATTTTAATTGGATTTTCTCTTTAAAAAAGTATAAATTGCTTTAAGGTTACTGCTGAGTGTGAGCTTCATCTGAATGATCTAATTATCCACCCCAGAATATATATTTATATAAATAGGATTATATTACTTTTAACATGCTATATGCTCATAAAATGGTATTTTCTCATCAAAAGGATAACCTTTTATATTTCTCCCATATTTACTCTCATTATAATTTATACTTACATATATAAAGGAGATGTTAGATTACAAAATCTCTATTATAATTCCTTTTTCTATTTTTATATATTCTGTGTTTATTTGCTAGAAGACAACAGTGGTTTTTGTTAAAAAAAAACTGCCTAAAAAATAGGGAAAACGGGCATGTCATGGTATTTTAAATATAATGATGGGATCATCAAAACAAGAAGAAGCAGGTAAAAAATATCATACGTGGATATACAGGCTGCCCAAAATTTCACTCAGAATAGTATCAAAATCTTATGTTCAATACCCTTTGTCTACATAACTTTACTTGTAAATGATCATTGCAATGGTCTCAATGAGGTTTCTACCTTCTGGTACTCTATCAATACTGGATTATCTCAAGAATTTTCCCTCAGATATACTGTTGTTGCCCTGGGTCACTTCCCATGCTTCAGCAGTTCATAGATGATGTAGTTGTTGAGGCGGGCCAACTCATAGCACTAGATCTGGGCCTGGGTGGTAGCTGGGTTGGTCAGCCTGGCATCTCTCCTGCACCCTGACTACCAGAGTGAGCTCTACAGCACTGCCTCAGCTAGGCTACCAAATGCTTAAGCCATCAAGAAACAGTGACAGCTCTCATGATTTCATGAGCCAGGGGCTACCTCTCCTATCTGCTGGAGTTAGGTAGAAGGAGAAGATATTAGATACCATAAAAAGATTGAACATTCCGGTAGTACTATGTTCAATTTTCTGAGGAACCTCCAGACTGATTTCCAGAGTGGTTGAACCAGCTTGCATTCCCACCAACAATGGAGGAGTGTTCCCCTTTCTCCACATCCACGCCAGCATCTGTTGTCATCTGAATTTTTGAACTTAGCCATTCTTACTGGTGTGAGGTAGAATCTCAGGGTTATTTTGATCTGCATTTCCCTGATGATTAAGGATGTTGAACATTTTTTCAAGTGCTTCTCAGCCATTCGGTATTCCGCAGTTGAGAATTCTTTGTTTAACTCTGTGCCCCACTTTTTAATGGGGATATTTGATTTTCTGGTGTCCACCTTCTTGAGTTTTTTATATATAGTGGATATCAGTCCCCTATCTGATTTAGGATTGGTAAACATCCTTTCCCAATCCGTTGGTGGCCCTTTTGTGCTGTTGACAGTATCTTTTGTCTTACAGAAGCTTTGCAACTTTATGAGGTCCCATTTGTCAATTCTTGATNCAGCACCATTTGTTGAAAAGGCTGTCTTTTTTCCACTGGATAGTTTTAGCTCCCTTGTCAAAGATCAGGTGAGCATAGGTGTGTGGATTCATTTCTGGGTCTTCGATCCTATTCCATTGATCTACCTGTCTGTTGCTGTACCAGTACCATGCAGTTTTTGTTACGATTGCTCTGTAGTACAGCTTGAGGTCAGGCATGGAGATTCCACCAGAGGTTCTTTTATTGTTGAGAAGAGTTTTCACTAGTCTAGGCTTTTTGTTATTCCAGATGAACTTGCTAATTGTCTTTTCTAGATCCTTGAAGAATTGAGTTGGAATTTTGATGAGGATTGCATTGAATCTGTAGATAGCTTTTGGCACGATAGCCATTTTTACTATATTGATTCTGCCAATCCATGAGCATGGGAGATCCTTCCATCTTCTGAGATCTTCCTCAATTTCTTTCTTCAGAGACTTGAAGTTCTTGTCATACAAATCTTTCACTGCCTTCGTAAGAGTCACTCCAAGATATTTTTATATTGTTAGTGACTATTGTGAAGGGTGATGTTTCCCTGATCTCTTTCTCAGCCAGTTCATCCTTTGTATAGAGAAAGGCCATCGATTTGTTTGAGTTAATTCTATATCCACCTACTGCACTATAGCTGTTTTTATCAGGTTTAGGAGTTCTCTGGTGGAGTTTTTGGGGTCATTTATATATACTATCATATCATCTTCAAATAGTGATTATTTGAGTTCTCCCTTTCCAATTTGTATCCCCTTGACCTCCTTTTGTTGTCGAATCTCTCTGGCTAGGACTTCAAGTACTATATTGAATAGGTAGGGAGAAAGTGGGCAGCCTTGACTGGTCCCTGATTTTAGTGGGATTGCTTCCAATTTCTCTCCATTTAGTTTGATGTTGGCCACTGGTTTGCTGTAGATTGCTTTTATCATGTTTAGGTAAGGGCCTTGAATTCCTGATCTTTCCAAGACCTTTATCATGAATGGGTGTTGGATTTTGTCAAATGCTTTCTCAGCATCTAAGGAGATGATCATGTGGTTTTTATCTGGAGGGTATCATCCTGAGTGAAGTAACCCATTCACAAAAGAACTCACATAACATGTACTCACTGATATGTGGATATTAGCCCAGAAACCTAGACTACCCAAGATACAATTTACTAAACACATGAAACTCAAGAAGAAGGAAGATCAAAATGTGGACATGTCACCCCTTCCTAGAATTAAGAACAAAGCACACATTGAAAGAGTTAA
>LR750502.1:173692-206379 GCA_902729485.2 Mus minutoides | reverse complement strand
CCAAGGAAGAAGGAGCTAGAGAAAGTACCCAAGGAGCTGAAGGGTTCTTCAACCCTCTATGTGGAAGAATAACCATGAACTAACTAGTACCCCCTGAGCTCATTTCTCTAGCTGCATATATAGAAGAGGATGGCCTAGTTGGCCATCATTGGGAAGAGAGGCCCCTTTGTCATGCAGAATTTATATGCCCCAATACAGGGGAATGCCAGGGCCAAGAAGTGGGAGCTGATGGATAGGGGAGCAGGGCCGGGAGGGGGGAGGGTATAGGGAACTTTCTGGATAACACTTGAAATGTAAATGAAGAAAATATCTAATAAAATTTGAAAAAAAGATTGAACTTTTAATGGTTTTAATTTTTTGACTTTTAAAGAATGTGAGGCTAAGTTATTTATATATTTTTTTCTTTTTTTTCTTTTTTTTTTCTTTTTTTTTTAGTTGTTTATATTTTTAATGTGAGATGTTGAGGATGATGGAAAGGAAAGGTTGTTGTTTAATGGTGTTGTGGTTATGTGTCAAGCTGTTAACAGTTACTTGTACAGATTTATGTCATTTAACCCAAGCTACAGTCATCTTAAAAGAGTAGCCTCCATAGTATATAGGTGTAAGGTATTTTCTTTTAATCTTTTTTATTAGATTTTTTAAATTTACATTTCAAATGCTGTACCCTCCCCCCTACCCTACCCCCCTACCCAACCACTCCCACTTCTTGGCCCTGGCATTCCCCTGTACTGGAGCATATAAAGTTTGCAATACCAAGGGGCCTCTCTTCCCAATGATGGCTGACTAGGCTGTCTTCTGCTACATATGGAGCTAGAGACATGAGCTCTGGGGGTTCTGGTTAGTTCATACTGCTGTTCCACCTATAGAGTTGCAGACCCCTTCAGCTCCTTGGGTACTTTATCTAGCTCCTCCATTGGTGGCCCTGTATTCCGTGATATAGATGACTGTGAGCATCCACTTCTGTATTTGCCAGGCACTGGCATTGCCTCTCTTGAGACAGCTATATCAGGGTGATGGGGATAGCCCAGTTCATTGTGGGTAGTGCCATCTTGAACTGAGGATTCTGTGTTCTATTAGAAAGCAGGCTGAGTAAACAATGTGGAGCAAGGCAGTAAGGAGCATGCCTCCATGGCCCCTGCATCAGCAGCAGCATCCAAGTTCCTGCCCTGGCTGAGTTCCTGCCTTCATTACTGTGCTAAATGAAACTGAGTAAAATAAATCCTTTCCTTCCTAAGTTGCTTTTATGTATGGAGTTTCATCACAGCAACAGTAAACCAAAGACTTTAATATTATAGGAAATAGAAATATTGGAACATTATATATATATATATATATATATATATATATATATATATATATATATGCCGAAGATGATAGAAGGATAGACAGATAAATAGAGACACAGATGCTTCTCAGCCATTCGGTATTCCTCAGTTGAGAATCCTTTGTGTAGCTCAGTGCCCCATTTTTTAATTTTCTAATGTGTACACCTTCTTGAGTTCTTTTTATATATTGGATATTAGTCCTCTATCTGATTTAGGATTGGTGAAGATCTTTTCCCCAATCTGTTGGTGGCCTTTTTGTCTTATTGACAGTATCTTTTGCCTTACAGAAGCTTTGCAACTTTATGAGGTCCCATTTGCCAATTCTTGATCTTACAGCACAAGCCATTGCTGTTCTATTCAGGAATTTTTCCCCAGTGCCCATATCTTCGAGGCTTTCCCCCACTTTCTCCTCTATAAGTTTCAGTGTCTCTGGTTTTATGTGGAGATCCTTCAACCACTTAGGCTTGACCTTAGTACAAGGGGACAAGAATAGATCAATTCCCATTCTTCAACATGATAACAGCCAGTTGTGCCAGCACCATTTTTTGAACATGCTGTCTTTTTTCCACTGGATGGTTTTAGCTCCCTTGTCAAAGATCAGGTGACCATAGGTGTGTGGTTTCATTTCTGGGTCTTCAATCCTATTCCATTGATCTACCTGTCTGTCGCTGTACCAGTACCATGCAGTTTTTATTACAATTGCTCTGTACAGCTTGAGGTCAGGCATGGTGATTCCACCAGAGGTTCTTTTAGTGTTGAGAATAGTTTTTGCTATCCTAGGTTTTTTGTTATTCCAGATGAACTTGCAAATTACCCTTTCTAACTCTGTAAAGAATTGAGTTGGAATTTTGATGGGGATTGCATTGAATCTGTAGATTGCTTTTGGCAATATAGCCATTTTTACTATATTGATCCTGCCAATCCAAGAGCATGGGAGATCTTTCCATCTTTTGAGATCTTCTTCAATTTCTTTCTTCAGAGATTTGAAGTTCTTATCATATAGATCTTTCACTTCCATTGGGAAGAGAGGCCCCTTGGTCATGCAAACTTTATATGCCCCAGTATAAGGGAACCCCAGGGAGTGGGTGGGTAGGAAAGCAGGGCAGGGGATGGGGGAGGGTTTAGGAGACTTTCGGGATAACATTTGAAATGTAAATGAAGAAAATATCTAATAAAATTGGAAAAAAATAGAGACACAGAGAATCATTCTTTAAAAAAAAAATTAACATGTTTTGGCCAGCAATGGCTATAGGAAAATAATGATTTCAACCTGCTATTTAAAAAAAAAAATCATAGTATGTATTGTTGGTAACCAATGGCTGACCAGACTTTTTAAATAAATATATATGCTTAGGATTATGCTATCAGAATGCTTTGAAGATACACTGATGAAGAATAGAAAAGAAAATGAACTTTCTGGTAAAGAACATGAACTAAAAGGTATTAGTACCTACCAATCCTATTCTCATCCCTCGTTTCATCAGGTTGTTAACTGAAAACAAACGTGTTTAAATCACTCAAATCCCAATCAATACTAAGTTTGAAAAATTTTTTCTCAAATTATAGATGACCCAATATTTTGTAACTATTTTCTCTTAATTGAGCAGTATTACTGGAAGGAGGAGGGAGAGGAATGAGACTCAAGGAATATAATAAGTTGCAATGTTTTGACCTGCATGGCTTTGCAATTTACCTGACTGAGATACCAGGAAATGAAGAAACAACAGGCATAAACAGAAAGCTGGGGAGATGTGTGATATCCATTCTCATAAGAGCCATCAACACTATCCTGGAAACCAACAGGTTTATAATATATAGAATAAAGATAGCTTTAAAACTAAATCAGTATAGGTATGATAATTCCTTTGTAATATTCATTATAATTTAACAATTATTTTTACTCTCCCTGTTTCTCTGCCCTGTCCACTTTCCTGGTCCCCTTGATTTGCTCAAGTATTCCCCTTCGTGCCTTCATGTTTCTTTTTCCAAAATGAAAGTCTAAATACTTTGTCTATTTCTTTCATTATCTCTTTGTATAGTTTCTTGCTTCTTCTTTCTTTTACATTTCTTTCTTTTTCATTATAATCCCTGTTCACTTACACACACACACACACACACACACACACACACACGAGCGCGCACACACCTTTATATGTTATTCACCAAAACACTTTTTCTTTTTCTTTTTGTTCTTAACCCTTACTTTCAATAAGGCATAACAGCTTGTATAAACTTATAATCAAAACATTTAAAAATTTTATTGTTTATTATGAGGGGACATACATGCATGCATTCCACAATAGACATGTAGAAGTCAGATGAAATCTAGAGAGAATTGATTTGATCTTATTATTATAAGGGTCCAAGAGATTAAATTCATATCTTCAGGCTTAGTAGTTTAAATTCATATCTTCAGGCTTAGTAGTATACAGCTTCATCAGATGAGCCCTCATCATTTATATAATTGTTTTTGTTGTTGTTTTCCTTTTCCTTTTTCTATTTCTCTCTCTCTCTCTCTTTCTCTCTCTCTCTTCCTCTCCTCTCCTCTCCTCTCCTCTCCTCTCCTCTCCTCTCCTCTCCTCTCCTCTCCTCTCTCTCTCTCTCTCCATACCAGTTTATTTGAAACTGAATCTCTCTATGGAGCACTTGCCCTAGAACTCAGTGAGTAGACAAAGCTGGCCGTAAACTCATAGAACTTCACCTGCCTCTGCCTCTAGAAAGTCTGGACTGAAGGTAGACAACACCACACCTACTAAATTATATATATATATATATATTTGCTTTTTTTGTTTGTTTGTTTGTTTGTTTGTTTCTGTTTTTGTTTTTTTGAGACAGGGTTTCTCTGTATAGCCCTGGCTGTCCTGAAACTCACTCTGTAGACCAGGCTGGCCTCAAACTCAGAAATCCGCCTGCCTCTGCCTCCCAAGTGCTGGGATTAAAGGTGTGCGCCACTACACCTGGCTAAATTTATATTATTTTAAATGGTTTTTTAACATACAGAGTTTGTCATGGGTATTCCTTAAGTTTATGACAAAATCTTTCTTAATACAGTATTTGACTAATAGTACTTGAGGACATAAAAGACCCTTTATCCCCAAAGATGAAGACAGTATCATGTTTTCATATGCATGTAGATATAACAGTTATGCTAAAAATACAAATCATGATAACTGCCAGTTGTGCCAGCACCATTTGTTGAAAATGCTGTCCTTTCTCCACTGGATAGTTTTAGCTCCCTTGTCAAAGATCAGGTGACCATAGGTGTGTGGATTCATTTCTGGGTCTTTGATCCTATTCCATTGATCTACCTGTCTGTTGCTGTACCAGTACCATGCAGTTTTTAATAATGATTGCTCTGTAGTACAGCTTGAGGTCAGGCATGGTGATTCCACCAGAGGTTCTTTTATTGTTGAGAAGAGTTTTTGCTAATCTAGGTTTTTTGTTATTCCAGATGAACTTGCTAATTGTCTTTTCTAGATCCTTGAAGAATTGAGTTGGAATTTTGATGGGGGTTGCATTGAGTCTGTAGATAGCTTTTGGCAAGATAGCCATTTTTACTATATTGATTCTGCCAATCCATGAGCATGGGAGATCCTTCCATCTTCTGAGATCTTCCTCAATTTCTTTCTTCAGAGACTTGAAGTTCTTGTCATACAAATCTTTCACTTCCTTCGTAAGAGTCACACACACACAAAAAAATACAAATCATGTTGAATAAAGAAGTATCATCAGAACTGGCTGGTGAGATGGCTCAGCGGGTAAGAGCACCCGACTGCTCTTCCGAAGGTGATGAGTTCAAATCCCAGCAACCACATGGTGGCTCACAACCATCCGTAAGGAGATCTGGCTCCCTCTTCTGGAGTGTCTGAGGACAGCTACAGTGTACTTAAATATAAAGCAAAATAAAATAAATCTTAAAAAAAAAAAGAACCTAACAGAGTAGGGAAACGATGAAAACACAGTCAGTAAAATTTCAACAATGCTTACAATCACTATAGATGGTGCTTACTTCATAATATTTCATTGCTGAAGGACAATGGGGACTAAATTGTCAGTCATTTAGAATATGTTGTTGCTTAGAATAACTATTTTATACAATAATTATTTTTAAAGTTAGAGCATGAGAAAGATTGTTATATGGAACCTGGAAATCCTATCAGGAAGGTTTCAGATATGAATAGTATGATTCCTAGGTGAGTTTGTTTGCGGTCAGTTCAGATTGACCACATGTAAAGCTAATTATAATTAGTTCTATCATTTGCTTGTAGGTTATCATTTTTACTTGTCTACAAACCTCTTGTGAAATATTGAATTGTGTATATGTGTTTATCTGTCTATATCTGCTTGTGTGTATATATCTATATTTCTTATAATCCAGCATATCATGATGTATGTTGTCCTGACTTTTTATTTTGAATGACATTTCAATATTCTAAAAATATTAGCATTTATCTAACTCTCTCTTTATTTTAACTTATCTCATCATTTGTTTGATGGAAATATTCCATTCTGTGTCTGATCTGGAAATTGAGACAGTTCTCTACAAATGTTACCCATGGCTATAGTTCATTTAGCTTTTGCTTTCATTCCATGATCAATATATATCAAAGCCCAACTAACATGTACACCATCACAAAGCCATGTCGTACTCGTGATTAGTCACTTGTTTCTAAACTGTTATTTTCTGCTGAGAAACTCATTCATACTATTTTGTATTGTTTGTTTTTGCTACAGCAACATGTTCACCAAATCTTGACCCTAACCTTCCCTATGGTTTTATTTATGCTATTTTTCCTTCATCTTGGACTACCCTTTCTCCAATTTAATCTGTTGTGTTAGCAGAAATATGCTTTTGCATAATGAATTATGTATGTAATTTTGATTTTAACAATATGTTGCCTTTAAAGTTTGAAAACAATTCCATAGGTAATATAATTCCGTGATATTTGAAGGGTAGTTAAATGGAACATGTTATAGTTCCCGGTCTGCTTTGAATGGGAATATACTGATGTGTTTGTTGGGATATGAAATTGTTCTTTATATCTGTGTCTTACTATGTAGTCTTTCTTTCTTACTTACTTATTTACCCCAAACTAAGATACATGATTTAAAGAGCACTTTCCCTGTTTGCATAGAAGGACAAGTCACTAACATTCTTTATGATTCTAACATTCCTCTTTTGAATTAGATATTTTCTTTATTTACATTTCAAATGTTTTCCCCTTTCCTAGTTTCCCCTCTGAAAATCNAATGTATATTATGTTATATGTGTATATGTGCTTATGTGTGTATGTGTGTTTATATGAGTGTGCATGTGTATATGTGTGTGCATGTGTACACACCAATAGAAAAGTAGAGTGAAGGTGCTTCTATCTAGTAAACAAAGAGTCATAAATAGTGACTCTGATGTTACCCTGTACAGATAGCTTTCATGCCTGTGCAGGAAATAATAACTTGCATATTTATCCATAGTCAGGATTTTCTGGGGAAATTTTACTGTAACTCAGATTAAAGGATAATCCTGGGAAGTTTATGTTGAATAAATAGTAGCGAAAGAAACCTAAGGAAATTTATATTATTCCTGCAAGAACTTAAACATGTTCCAAAAAGCCTTAAGGCCTCAACTCTGGAATCTGACATAGCAGTACGTTACTAATGTCATACAGCATAATACCATTATACCCCAAAGAAGAGTCACAGGCTCTTATGTGACTTCCTTATTCCTTACGAAGAATAATGTTTATATAAATCATAAAATTTGAGTAATTCCCATTGAATCAGGTGAGTTTTGTGTCATGCACTATTGATAAAATACTTCCATTGGAAAATCTTCTTTATATTTTATACTCCTTCAAACTCAGCTCTCTTATATCTTTCTTCCCTTAAACTTTCCTTCATGCCTTTCATCCCTTAATCATGTACGGATGTGTGCTTTTTTATTGCAGTGCTGTGTATTAAATCTATGAATTGTCACATGCCATGCAGGCAACCACCTCCCCAGCCTATTTATCCAAAGGACCTTCTCTAGACTTCCTCAGCCACCCCCTGCACACTGCTTCCTGTCATAGTTTTACTTCCTACTTTGATTCAGGACCTGAATAAACTGCCTAAGCTGACCCAAAGCTCCTTCTTTAGTCTAAGTTGTTCATGAACTTAAAATTCTCTTCCCCCCTCAGTCTCCTGAGTAGCTTGATTTACAATCCATTTCTAGCCCTGGGATATACGTTTATCTTAACCTTTGTACACATCACGGATGGTATGAAGTGTTCAGTGTTCATCACATTTTTTCACACAGGATCTCACCCTGTAAGCCCTGGCCAGTGTAAAATGTTCATCAATTCTTTTCATGCCCATATTTCTGGGATTACAGGTATCTGCCACTGTACCTAGTGTCAACTGAAGGAGCAGTCTGACCTATAATGACATGAGAGGAGAAAATAGAACACTAACTCAGATGGCCTTTCCATGAATCAAAGTGTGTTTTAATCACAGAACTACTCTTGTACGAAAATGTTCCACACAAATTTTCATATTACAGTTTTTTTTATTTTATGTAGCAGATTTGAGGATAGATCACAGTTTTGTTCTTTTTTTTTCTTCCTCACCATACAGCTTTTTTTAATTAGATATTTTCTTTATTTACATTTCAAATGCTATCCAGAAAGTTCCCTATAACCCCCCCCCCCATACACACCGCCTTGCTCCCCTACGCACCCACTTCCACTTCTTGGCCCTGGCATTCCTCTGTACTGGGGCATATAATGTTTGGAAGATCAATGGGCCTCTCTTCCCAATGATGGCCAACTAGGCCGTCTTCTGCTACATATGGGGGCGCCCTGGTTCTTGCTAAGCCCTGTAACCTCACTTGTTTACCTCAGTCTCAATCATGCACACCTGTACCTTGTTGGAGAGGTTAGTGCAACATCTCGTGATTCAATTCTATCAGCCAGTCCTGCACACTACCTTGGATGTGTGCTTCTATGATTGGGTGGTGTGAGGTGACGTGAGTGAATGGAAGAGGATAAGTGTGGATAGTCCCAGAGATGAGGAGAGATATGACTGAGACTGATTGAGGATTGATGACTGACAGATGAGCTGGGGAAGCTGTGAGAAACCTCCTAATAAAGAGAAGCAGCTGCAGCTGCTCTGAACCTGCTTTTGGAGTTGGTGTCGTTTATTCCCACTCTCTGCTGGTCAGAGATTGGGGCTGCGACAATATTTCATTTGTTTGTTTATCTATTTGATTTTTTTTTCAACTTTTATTAGATATTTTCTTCATTTACATTTCAAGTATTATCCAGAAAGTTCCCTATATCCTCCCCCCTCCCGGCCCTGCTACCCTACCCACCCGTTCAGAGAGAGAAAGAGAGAGAGAGAGAGAGAGAGAGAGAGAGAGAGAGAGAGAGAGAGAGAGAGACATGGATTTGAGTGAGGTGAGAGTTGAAAAGCTACTGGGAGGAGGTAGATGTTAGGAGAGCAAAAACCATTATCAGAATATATTATAAAAATATTTTCAATAAATAAGCCTATTTTAAAAGGCAATAAAATGCATTGCCTGTAACCCAGAATATAAATTGTAGTATGTTAATATACACATTTCTGAAAATTCTTGCAAATAAATCTATTGTCACTTAATGTGTATACATAATCGATAATTCTTTTTAACATAATTTAAAATCTTTTCTCGTCTTGTATTTCCTTAAGTTTGAAAATTTTATCTAATCTATAACTTTAAACTCATGTTACAAGTATTCTATAATCTATCAAAAGATATATATATATATATATATATATATATATAGATAGATAGATAGATAGATAGATATAGATATATATATATATAGAGAGAGAGAGAGCAAGCACTAATATACTGTAGTTCCTTCCAGAAACTACACATAAATACAACTGCACATAAATACAACTCTGTTGTCACATGACATAGATGGAAGTAAAATAAATGAGAGTGTCCTACAATCTCAGCTATTCAGTGGTTAAATGTCGCTCTGTCTGTCATTGGGAAGAACAAAGTTCTCCCAAATACCCGAGAAAGTGAAAGACAACTATAAAATTATGTAGCATCCAGACATCAGGTGGAGTCAGTCTGATCATTGTAGATGATGGCAGGATTTTAGAAAGGTTAGATCTGCAGTTGATCATTAACCCCAAGGATATGTTACTCATAACTGACACAAGACCTTTGTTGAGTGGTAGAGACTTACATATGACACAGTGATATTGAATGTCTTGTGGCAACAGGATGCTAGACTTATGCTAAATAAGTTGCAATTCTTGGAAAAAAGAGCCAGTGTTCTCAGATCTCATAAGGGAAAGATGTGTTTTAGATAATGAGGATACCAAATTTTGACATGGTCTTTTGTACAATCTGGTCTCTGGAAAGGCCTCAAGTTAATTTAACAACTTTTTCAAAGGTCAGAGCCTGTTAGCCTCCTGAAAAGATTCCTGCTCAACAGTCACTCAGTACTTTCTTCAAGGATTTACTTAATCAACTGTAGAAAAATTGAGGGATTTGAAGGTCTTAAAGCTAAGGGTGAGAGAATCTCAACATGAGCCTGAGAAGAAACAAATGCATTATTCAAACCTAAGAAGGAATTTTTCCCTTTCAAATCCTTTATCAAAAAATTAGGAAGGTATTATGTTGATAGAATTGACCTCCTGTTCCACAATCTGGGTGAAAATATCGAAGGACGTTAAGCTTGAGATATAGCCTGTCTGAGGATTTCCCTTTAGCATATAATTCTGCAATTATCTACCTTTTTAAAAATCAAATACTGAGCCCAATGTAATCCGTAATTGTGGCAGAATTAGAGAGAAAACTGTGGAAATGGCTCATTCAATACACTATACATATTCAGTCCCCTTACTATATAGCATACCTATTTAGCATATGAGCAACTTCACATTTACTCTATAAGATATTCCTAGAAATAGTATTTGTTTCATCTACCACTTACTAAAAGGTAAATGAACTTCTTCATTTTTTTTTTTTTTCAT
The DNA here is from genome assembly GCA_902729485.2 of Mus minutoides. Lineage (NCBI taxonomy): Eukaryota > Metazoa > Chordata > Mammalia > Rodentia > Muridae > Mus > Mus minutoides. Next base: position 196,042 of record LR750502.1, on the reverse strand, counting down.
GTAGGCCACGGACTTTAGGTAGATTCAATTTTAAGGTCCAGAAATGATTTCTGGAGAACCTTATAATTAGGTCAATAGTTCCTTTTAGCTAAATTCATATATTTCAATCATTATTTTTATTTAGTTAATTGAGACTCAATAAAGATACCAAATGCATTCTGAAATAGTTTACAACAACAACAAACATTGCATTTAATTGTATAACTAGACTTTAAGAAAAAGATTCTGTTTTCCTTATGGTGGAGAGAAAATGTCTCAACATTTGCCTAGAAATGCCAGGATTGAAATTTGCTTAATGAATTAAAATGCAAAAATATACATATTCTGAACTACATGCATTCAGTTGATTTCTGATATTACCAACACTTAATCTACATTTAAGAATAATTAGTTATCTCAATTTTTAGCAGTCTGGGTGACAATGAAATAGAAAAGACATTAATGGTCTTCTCTTCAAACAATGGGTCATTTCTGATTAAACTTCCATTGAACATCGAACTTTTAGTCTTAAAATAAATTATCTCCTTTTCCTTTTAATTTGGATCCAATTTCCTGCTGCCCTAAGGTCTCTCAATGCTAATTAATTGATTTATCAATCAATAGAAGAGGTATTTAAAGTTGGAAAAAGAAGAAAAAAGATGAGGGCACTTACCATTTTCTTTGTGACCATTTTCTTAATTGTTTTTCATTGTGAGTGTGTTTGTTTGTGTGTGTGTGTGTGTATGTATGTGTGTCTGTGTGTATCTATGTGTGTGTCTGTGTGTGTCTGTGTGTGTTTGTGTGTGTCTATGTGTGTGTGTGGGTATGTGTGTGTGTATCTATGTGTGTGTGTCTCTGTGTGTGTTTGTGTGTGTCTATATGTGTGTGTGTGTGTGTGTGTGTTTGTGTGTTTTATTTTAATAAATTTCACATTCATCAGTTGTTTTCAAGGGTATCCAAATTTAATTTCACCATTTGCTTTTGGAAGGAGTCTAAATTGAAGCGTTTTAAAACATACAGTTGCTGATCAGTCATATTGTTCTTTAATAAAATGACCAAGTCTGAGAGATATTTCTACCAACTTCTCAATATAATCTGCATGGTACAGTAGTGTAAATAATAATTTTGGCCTCAGTTTGAAATCTGACTCTACTATGAATCTTGAACCACCAGACCAGTTAGATCACAATTTCTAATGTAAATATTGCAGTTGTGATTGACAGATATCAGAATCATGGTATGTGTTAGATTTATATATAAATCCAGATGTCCCACAACAGAAAAATGGATACAGACAATGTGGTTCATTTACATAATGGAATACTACTCAGCTATTAAGAATGAGGAGATCCTAAGTTTTGCAGGCAAATGGAACTAGAAAATATCGTCGTGAGTAAGTTAACTCAGACCCTAAAAGTCATGCATGGTATGTACTCACTAATTAGTGGATATTAGCAAAAAGAAAAAAAAAAGGATAGAATACCCAAGATAAAGTCCACAGAACTCAAAAAGTTTAACAAGCAGGAATGCCTCAATCCTATTTGGGAGGAAGAAGAAAGCAATCACAAGTGGGAAGGTGATAGGGACCTGGGAGGGAAAGTGGACAGGGCAGGGCAGTGGACTAGGGAGAGGGAACCTGATCTGGTATGGGAAAAGGACTGAAGCCCTGAGGGCCAACAGAAAGAATGGAAACAGGCAACTTCTGAGGTAGGAGGTTGGGGGAACCCTCAAGAATGCACCAGAGACCTGGGAGATGAGAGACTCTCAGGACTCAAAGGAGGACCTTAGATGAAATGCCTGACAGTAGGGAGAGGGAATAGAGCCCCCCTCCAGCACAAAGACAGGGCATCAAGTGAGGGAGGGGGTTGCCATCCCACAGTCAAAACTCTGACCCATAATTCTTCCTATCTGAAATAACTGCAGGAAATGGAGAGGAGCCTGAGGAAAAGATGGTTCAGCAACAGGCCCAAAGTGGGATTCAGCTCAAGGAGAGGTCCCAAGGCCTGACACTGTTACTAAGGCTATGGGGTACTCACAAAAAGGGACTAGCATGACCATACTCTGGGAGACACAACAAGCAGCTGAAAGACTTAGATGCAGATATTTGCACCCAACCAATGGACAGATGCTGCTGACCCCTGTGTTTGAATTAGGGAAAGGCTGGAAGAAGCTGAGAAGGTCAACCCAATAGGAGGAACAGTAGTCTCAATTAACCTGTACCCCTGATGTCTCTCCAACACTGGACCACCAACCAGGCAGCATCCAGCAGCTGATACAGGCCCCTAACACATATACAGCAGAGCACTCCTGGGTCTGAATTCAGTCCCTATCCACCTAACCATCAAGAGACTGGAGTAATGAGGGAATTTAGAGGTCTGGTTGGTTAAGGATGGGGTGGGGTGGGGATTGGGGGGGGGAGACAGGGGTGTGGTGAGGAGGTATGAGAAATGGAACAATTAGAGAGTGGACTGGGGAGTGAATAAAAACTGGAGTGGAAATAAAGAAAGAAAGAAATAAAAGACCAAAGGAAATAAAATAATAATATCATGCAACACTATTAATTTTTTGAATGAGAAAACATAAGAAAAACATTTAGAATGGTGACTGTGAAATATTTATGTCCATCACTTTGCTCTTTATTAGTCTGTCACCCAAATGTTTATAATGACTTTAACCATATTCATACTTATGCTCTTTATCTGAATACATTAAACTTTCATATGATAAAAAAAAATACAACATGGGAATAGCAGCTTTTTATTACGCAAAAATATTGGAAATACCATGGAGGAACTTTATATTATTTAAGACCTAAAATTTATGAAATACTAAATAATAGTAATTCACCAATAGATCAGTAATCAATAGCCTCTAAGGTTCTGTGACTAAGATATCATATATCATTCTGTATTTATTCCAATATAAATGTGATCTGGCTGTAACATTTATCTCCTTAGTGGCTTGAGTAGGTATGTGGATAAATTATCCCTCCCTCCTTCCTCCCTGTGAAAATAGCCAAACTCTTAATTCTTGGTCAAAGAAGACAAACTTCCTTGATAGAGGAGGACTGGCCTTTTTCAAGGGGGGTTGAGTAGTTATACTCTCCTATGAAATAGACCCTAAGAAAATGTTTAATGAGCTACGGATTCGTACACATGAATGTTTAAAGAAAAATAAAACAAAAGCAATGGTTTTTAAAAGTATATTCATTAGAAGAAAAATGAAATAGAAGCATAAAGAAATATGTATATTAAGAGGTGGATATGTTGCTATTTATTTAAAGATATATTACCTTAAGTGTAAGTATCTGTGTACATGTGTGTGAACAATGGACCTGCCACTACTAAAAACATTTTATTTGTGTTTATAAAAGTGAAAACATACATTCTGTGGGTATATGCATGATTTTTGTCCACAGGTGAATATATAAATCTTATGTAAAAATAATAAATGTGTAAGCAGTTTTGTAACTGAAGTCAGAGAAGAGAGTTTTTAAGACATATTTTTTCAACAATAATTAAAGGAAAATGGGCATGAATTTGAAAAGAACAAGAGGATATATTAGGGCTTGGCAAAGGAAAGAGAATGAGAAAATCATGTAATTATAATCTCAAAAAGTATGTGTATGAAACTGATCTACTTTTTGAGCTTAATTTGGAAGATATGTAAGCACAGGAAGGGATCATATTGCCAGCAGCAGAGAAGGAGGCACAACGGTAGCCCATGGATATCCTGCTTTGACGCTGGGTCCTCTTTCTTTGATGTTAATTGACTAAATTTTAAGTTGGACAATGACAAGAACATGAGCAATAGAGCTGACACAGATTCTAAATGAAATATGGAATTTTGACCTTACTACAACATAATTAATAGATACTATACAAATTTAAGGCATAGAGAAGACAGGAAGGTCAAATAGTGTTTCGATGGCTCCTCAACTATAGCAGCTAATGATTCTAGGTACTATGCGTGACTATTGAACTATACTGAAATATGGATATAAACTCACGCTAAAATTAAAAAAAAAAAAAAAAAAAAAAACATAGCCAGGAAAGGGGATAACACTGGAAATGTAACTAAAGAAAATATCTAATTAAAAAAAAAAAAAAACTCTTAGCTGTATATATTTATCACATTTATAGACTAGGTCTGGTGTACAATCTGATTATAAAATAGATGTTATTTTTGTATTACTTATGAATATATGCTGGAAAATATGCTTGTACAACAAAGCTGTTTCAACCATGAACAAACCATACTTGATTTAAAAATATTTAAATTACCAATACAGCTCAGTCATACAATCACTAGCAGAATGTATAGATAAAGTCTGTTTAAAACCAAAGTCATCACACATGAATTTTTCAGAAAAAAATAGCTTTTTTTTTCTATTTTAGCCAGACTGCAGTAACAAAATTTTGTTTACACTGTTGTAATTATTAATGTTCAAAGCATATTACTCACCTGAACAATAATTACAGCAGCCTTTATTCATATATATCCCTCTTCTATAATGGCATTCTCTCAGACTGTGTACTGTTCACAAGACAATTCTCATTTCTTAATTTATCAAAATGCCGTTGAAAATTCTGCTTTTATCATGTATAACTTTATATTTTTCATCTTTAATTAAATGAAATATTTTATGTTTAAGCCATTTATTAGTAAATGAATGGATATTGGTAAAAATTATAACAAATATGATTTTATTAACAAATTTAATATATATTATGTTATATTACTATATATCGATAGATAGATAGATAGATAGATAGATAGATAGATAGATGATAAATAGATGATAGATAGATAGATAGATAGATAGATAGATAGATAGATAGATAGATAGAAATTAAGGTACTACATTGAGAATATTTTAGGGCTGAAAACAATATGAGAAATTTGGAAGGCTGTTTCCTTATAGGTCAAAGTATTGAAATAAGCCAAAGAACTAATTTATCCACAACAGGATCTTAGTTATTTGAACAACTAGTGAAAGAGTTTAAGCCTTTTTGGGAAAGAAGTGATGGCTCTGATCACAACACTATCTTTGCATATCTTTGATAGTCTTCCTCAAAAGCCACTCAAAATTGCAGCTGTTTGCAGGAAAAAGTTACCTGTAAATTTTAGTGGAATGAGAGAGGATAAGGGAATGAAGAATTTTGCATGTCAACTTCTATTCAGCTGTCTTTACAGAATTGAGATTTTTGCCTAGCATATAGTTTACATACTTTAATCAAGCAAAAAAATGCTGAGGATAATACAAATATGAGATCTGAGAATACTTTAACTACATCCTTCAATTAAAGGAAGCATGCACATGCTTCCAAATACATCATTCATATATATATATATATATATATATATATATATATATATATATGCCTATACATCTTCCTCTAGCCTTCTAGTTTCATATTTTCACTTTATCCAGGTTACTCACTCCCTATTGTTCACCATTTGTCCATTTACCCTGAGGGTATCAGTTGAATTGTCACAGTTGTTCCTAGAGTTCTACCCTCATCCAAGCTAATAGGCTTTCCTTAGGGGGAAAAAAATCTTTATCTTGTTGTGTGGCTTTATTCTAGCTGTCCAAAGAGAAACTATGTTGACACAGAAATAGGACATAGTGCAGTCACCAGTACAACAACAAAAGTGCGGAGGCCAAATCAGTAGAGGTATCTTAATGGCTGTGTGCATGATGGGGGTGGCAGATGGCCAATGGCTCCTATCAGCATGCATTTCACTTTGTAAATATTTTAGAAATAAAAATAATCATTGATGCATACACAGTCAAAGATAAACATGCAGCAAATGACTATTATGGACTATCTTTATGAGGATGCCACACTGAGAACATTTTTTTTTTTTTTATTTTTAAAAGCACAGATATCCAATAAATGTAATGGGATAATGAAGACCAAATTGTTTTCCTTGAACTTAAGCCATCTAAAACCTCTAACATTGGGAATTCATTCCATTTTTAAAGGATTCTTTACTGAATTTAAGAACCCTACATAACTGTTATGAGGCAGATATAATGGGTTGTCTCATTTTGAGTTCAAGTTCGATGACAAAGGCTGTGGAAGAACAAGGAGAAAGAAACACTGGAAAATATAAGAAGAAATGCGGAAGGAATATACTCCTTATGGTTGCAACTCACTCTGCCCTCACTCTGGAGTGAATTTTTATTATTGCAAACATAGATTTATAAATAGCAACTAATATATCTTCTTTAACAGAGTATAGGAAAGAACATGATTTAAGAAGCATGGGTTCGTCCCCATTCACCTTGGCATGCTCATTGGTCGTGTCCTGCTTCAGCTCATGCTTGGGTGTCCATGTGGCCCAGATATAATGCTGTACCTTCTCACATTACTAAGAAACACAACCTCACAACAAACCCTGATTCTCTGGCCTTAAAACTACTTCTACCTGCTCTTCTGCAATGATTCCTGAGCCTTATATGTGGGAGTATTATATATTTAGTTCCTATTCCACAAGCTTAAATTAAAGAATATATCTTCTACTAACTTAATAAGATACACAGCTTTAGGACTTACTCTAAAAGGGAACACATTCTGACAGTTGAGCAGAGTAAAGGAATGAACTTGAATGTGAGCTTTCATTCTCACTTCTTCCCTGACCTTAACAACATCCTTCACATATTGAGCTTCAGTTTGAGTTGAAGTATCAATAATTCTTTTTTTTTTTCTTTTTTGTTGTTTTTTGGTTTTTGGTTTTTCGAGACAGGGTTTCTCTGTATAGCCTTGGCTGTCCTGGAACTCGCTTTGTAGACCAGGCTGGCCTCAAACTCAGAAATCTGCCTGCCTCTGCTTCCCGAGGGCTGGGATTAAAGGCATGCGCCACCACATCCGGCTCATAATTCTTAATATCTGAGATTTAAGAGTTAGTATTCTTTTGTTTTATTTGTCTATGTATCACTAAACCTGATTCTAATCTCTCATTATAAAAATGACTGAACTCAGGCCTTATCTTTAACATGTAAGTTAGAAACTTAAGACTGGTGACAAAAGTCACCTTTTAACAAAACTCTGTTGTAATAGGAATCAACTTTTATTTAAGGCTGATCTATAATTAAGGGGGAACCATTGTCATTAGATTTTTAAAAAAAAATCCAGTTCTTTACCAGTTGACCTGTATGGTTATTGTTATATGATTTTACATTATTTCACACAGTATGTTTTAGACCTTGGAAATACACATTTGATAGATGCTAGGATAGTAAAAATCAGGCCCTTCTAACACCACTTCTCCCTCTATGCTTTATAACATTTGTCAGAGTAATAGAGGTTAATTTTACTTCTTGTGACTTATAAAGATTCTAACAATACAAATACGACAAGAATTTCATATAACTAGAAAAATGTCTTGATACATAAAGAAAAATAAAATGATTAATGAAAAAAATTATAGAAACCGGACATGATATATGGAAAAATGTTGTAAGGGGCAAATCTATAGTTAGAATAAGGAAAAAGAATATGTTATATATTAAAGTACAATACAGAAGTGAAATAAGAAAAATATGAGAAAAATATGAAATATATTAATGGATATGAGATTTATGTTATTTTTTCTACTCTTTTTTCTGACAAGGTTTATAAAATATATTTACAAGTAACACACTTAAGTCAAAAAATATATTCTAAGTTTACTGAAACTATCATCTGAAAACACACTGGGCTTAAAGCCAGAATTTTACTATTCTTTAAAAGGTAAATTTCACAATATACCTGTTCCTTCTGTATAATTTTTTTTAATATGCGAGCTAAGTTCACTTGTTGTCTCTCTTTTTCTTAACATTTGGTAAAACTTAGAAGACATTTCAAAGACAACAAAGTATTGTCCTTCATACTTGTGCCTCTCATTTAATCTCCTATCATTCTTGAAGTTTTACTAGACACAGACAGAATGGCTCTTCAATTTGTACTATCTGAAAAACATGCTATTAAAATTAACAGTAAAAAAACAAAACAAACAAACAAACAAAAAAACCTCAGATAAATTCGTATACACATGTCAGTAAAGTGACTATCTACCTGAGAAACTTATACCTGTCTAAAACCTCAGAAAATTATAAAACTGTTTATCAATTTTAAAGGTGACATATATTAAGGTATATCTAGACAAATTTGAAAGATAAGAGAGCGTATATAATTCTGTTAAAGTAAGTATCATAGTTTCTCTAGTAAACAACTGGAAAAACTGGCTCTGCCTGTGGACATTTACTGAAGGCATAGTTCACAGATAAATGTATTATACAACTACCAAGTTTGATATCTTATTTTTAGTTTGAATGTTTAGTGGTTTTAGAAAGAGTAGAATTAATGAGTTAAGGAGTATAGCCTGTTTTTCTGTGTATCATTTGCTCTGTGGGTGGGTGACTAGTCATTTAATCAACTGACCTCAGATTTTATCTAGAACAATCAATATCTCGTGGTGATAGCATTAGATACTTATCCTGCTATATGTATTACAACTCTTTTAAGATTAAAAAAAGTATCTAAAATACTAGGTCTGACACTTTTAATATCAGGATATTGTTGGGAACTGATAACTTGCCCTACATTGCCAGATAGTTGGGCTCCTGACACATATGGTGTTTTCAGTCACTCTATCAAATATAGTGGGGAGTTTATTATAAAGTCCAGCATCACAGAGCTAAAAATAACAAAATGGCTATTCAGAAAAAAAAAAAAAAGCACTAGAGAAATGCATAAACTTAACAAAGCTTTAAAACTATGTTTAAAATGTCCATGCATTCATATTCAGTCTTGAAATTTAAGATAATGATGCTACTCACATAGAATTTTATTTTAATAAGTATAAAAATTATCACAAGTAAGCTTTAGTAATAATATTCTAGTATGCCCTAAAGAAAATGTCAGGTATGTATACAGTTTTTAACCAATTAGAAAGTATTCTAGTAATTCGACTAAAAGACTGTCCTTCATGTATCTGTATATATAATTTTGTCTTTCCTGAGAGGAAAAAATTCATAAAGACAAAATCCTATGTTCCACACAGGATTTTTTTCTGAATCATAATTAGGAATGCAGATGGGAAGTTTATATTGGGTAGTAGATGACTGGAGGAGAGATATTTGTTTTGGAATGGATGGAAGTGATTTCAAGCTCAAACCCTTTGAAATAAACCAGGATACATTTGTCACAGACTATCCAGTGGCTTATGGTCTGTTCATTGGCTCAGGTTTGAATAAAGCTAAATTTTTTTTGTGGGATGAAAATCGAGTGAAGAACAAAAACCAATAAAGCAGGCTTCAGGCTACTAAATACATTGTAAGCCTGAAACCCCTCACATGTTAAGGGCTTTCAAATCTCTCCCAAAGCCTATCTGAAACCACCACTGGTCATTTCTGTCTTGAAAAGATAAAAGAGCTACTATCCATTAAAGTTGCATATTATGTGGTATATTTATTTAAGTATATATATTTTGAATGAATATGATACAATAAATATAATGATGTGATATCTATCTGTGTACATACCCATCTCTAATTTTTAGTCAGTACAAACAGGTAAGAATTTTGTACATAATTATTTTTTATTTAATTTTTATTTACGGATGTATCTGCTGGTAGAGAATTCCTGGAACTAGAGGAAAAAAAATGCTTTTGAGTCATGTGAGATGCGGTGTCATTGCTCTAGCCTCACTTTCTACAGAATTTACCATAGGTAGAAATATTGATGGCTTATGCATTCAAATTTTGGGGTATCTTATATGTAAGTGTTTTGACTCATGAGATTTAAAAGTTAGTATGCGCCAATGTTCTATGCTCACATAGTTAACAATACTAACAATAATTAATAGTTGTATTCATAATATAAATAAAATTGTTCAACATTCATAGATTATTTGGAGGCCACAGCCTCCGTCAGTTTCTATTACAATGCTGACCTTTAAATATTGTAGTGTAGTATGATCATCATACAAAATATACTGTGTGAGAGTGGGGAATGTCTCTGACTTCTTTGCCTGCTTTTGGGACTTGGTTCCTCTTACTGAGTTGCCTCATCCAGTCTTGATAGGAGAGTTTGTGGCTATTCTCAGTGTAACTCCTTATGCTTTGTTTGATTGATATCTTTTGAGACCTGCTTTTCTGAAGGCAAATAGAAGAGTCGTAGAACTAGGAAAGTGTGGGCACAGGGCTACACACAGATAGCTTGGTATCCAGTCCCAGCTTAGGTCTTGAACCCCATTGGGACCCAGTGGGTGGTAATTTCCACCTACACGGACAGAAGGCGTTCGATCATTTCTCCTGGAACCCTGGCAACTGTCGAAGTTACCCCCACCCCAGCGCCCACAGGAGAGGGGAATAACTATAAGTCACATAGGAACAGCACCAAGCCTTCCCACATGCAAATAAGGTTTCCCCCAAACTCTAAGTCCAAGCCAATGAGAGGTACCTGCTGTTGAACCCTGAATCACGCCCTGAACTGTATATAAATCCATCCAGGGAATTAAATGTACATGAGAACTACTCCTTCGTCTGAGTCCTTTGTTCCCAGAGTTGTATGTAATACTTGGGAAGAGATCTCCTCTCCCAAAGAGCCACCAGAGGTCCCACCACACTCCTCGCTTTTCCTATGCCCAGCCAGACCATTTAAAGTCAGTTCAGTGTGGCTCAGAGTTACCTAGTGACCTGGAAGGCACAGCAGAGACTTTGTCTCCCTGCCTGCACTTGCTTCCCTTTGCTGAAACCCTCACACCAGGCCTGGACAGAGATCTCCATGGAAAACCTCTGTTACCCAGGCCCACATGGAAGACATGAGAGTGTGTGACTGGGAGAAAGAAGGAACAGAAAACTGTGGTCTGGGTGTATTTTAAGAGAGAATTAAAATCAAACAAACAAACACAATACAACAATAAAACCCACTGTGTTTAAACATTGTCTGCATTCCCACAGAAACCAATCCTAAGAGAAGTTATTCTCTACTATGCTAACCAGGAAATGGGAACACTGAAAGAATGCCATTCCATATTCTCTGCCTGTTTCTCACAGTGGTGTTCAGAGAGTTTCTTGGTGTCTACTCCTAACCAGGTAAAAGATAAACTATACAGGCATAAAACAGATCCAAAGGAGAGCTTTACTGAATCTATACATTTTATTGCTTTCTGCTCCCTAATTCCTGTAGAGCAATTTGGTCAAGTTGTTTCTACTGTTTCAATGTCCAAAATAAGCTGTCTCTTCTATCTCTCCCTCTTTCTCTTCTTTCCTATCTCTCCTCCATTCTTTCCTTCCTTTTATGTCTAAATTCTTCCTGTAACAGGTTGTATGCTCTGTGTACACTGTCAGAACAACACTGAACCAGGTTGCCAAATCTTTCTCTGATCTGAATCCAAATACCTTCCATCGGGTTAATATTTTGATCAAACTTTAGGGTTTTTGTTTTTGTTTCACTTTAAAGTGATTTTTCTAAGAAAACTTACATAGAGATAACTTGCTTCCTTAGTTTTCAGGTAAGAATTTTTGTCTGTTTCATGACATATTAGGTGTGTAACTATACGTTCTCATCGTACAAATTCTTCAAGGACCTGCCTAATATATAAAACCTGTACATAACTTTATGTTACCTCTTTGGAGAATATCAGATACATTTAAATATTTAACTTGGTAGAATAATGTAGTTGACCCCAATTATTGCTACTCAAATCAATCCCAGCAGCAATGGTGTGTTACTGCTACCCAACCCAATGCTTTATATTCCTGAATGAGAAACAAGCCTTTAACAGCTCAGTGGCTAGGTCACTTCTAAACCTCCTATTGGCTAACACATGTATTTCTGAGTTATTGCTTAATAAAATATATATTCCATTGTTGTCCTAGACCCAGTCAGAGGCAGGAGGCACTAGAAAAACATAAAACAAGTGGCATTAGACCAAATCCACAAGAGAACAGTAAGCTAACTCATTAATATTTATTAAACACTACAATTGGTGCAATTGGCATGGGAGACATACAACTAAATAAAAAGCTTTTCCTTGTGAGAATCAACTTAGAATAGTGACATCTATTAGTTCATTGTCTACCAGCTTTCTTGAGTTATCAGAATATAGTGGACAATCAACATAACATCATAGAGTATGTCAGGCAAGTGACCAAAGAAAGGAAAGACTCCCATGTGTGAGAGGCAGAAGCTGAACAGGCACACAGCTGAGTCACATGTGGTAGCAGAATACAGGAGACATGGTGAATCAAGTCAAGCTCTATTAATGTACAGTACTGACTTAAGCTAAGAGTGCATAGGAAAAAGTCTGAAATCAAGGGTCTGATTTCACAGTCCTCCTTAATATTATTTACAGTTTGCAAAAGATGTTTAATCTTTCCAGGAGATAAATGGATCCATACATAATAAACTGTTTGGTATAATATCTATTATATAGCTATTATTTCATTAATGGTAATAAAATAATTACCATTATTCCATTAATTACCATTAATAATTGTTATTATTATTATTATTATGGCATTTAATACTTATGAAATCTTGGAATCTTGTCTGAGAGATTAAATGTCTATCAGTTCTGTGACAGCATGAAATTAGTAACAATTAATATGAAACAAGCATTCATATATCTCTATCTCTATCTATCTATATATATATATATATATATATATATATATATATATATTACTGAAGGCTGGGAGAGGTACAAACCTGAGTGAACCAAGAAGGATTCAGACACTTGAATTTCTGGGGAAGAGCAGAAAATCTACAAAAATGTCTCTGTCAGTGAGAGAGTTTGGGAAGCTTCTCAGAATAGTACCTGCCTGCTGCTGTTGATGTTGTGTTTAAACATTTGAAGACCTGTGGGACAGCATGGAAATTTCTGTTTTCTGAGTCATAACATTCATCCTATATCTGTCATTCAAAGGACTGTCATATAGTTTTTGTCTCTAATATAATAATTGTCCCTAAATGTTGTAGTTTAAACAATTATTGAAAAACAGAGGAAATGATACTTGAAATTAATCTGTTCATTTTATTAATAATTTGCATTTTCACATGATTCATTCCATGTTATACTTTCAGGGTACAAATGAAAAATTTAAATAACTTAGACCTCTCTCTCTCTCTCTCTCTCTCTCTCTCTCTCTCTCTCTCTCTCTCTCTCTCTTTCTGAGACAGGGTTTCTCTGTATAGCCCTGGATGCCCTGGAACTCACTCTATAGACCAGGCTGGCCTCAACCTCAGAAATCTGCCTGCCTCTGCTTCACAAGTGCTGGGATTAAAGGCGTGCGCCACCACTGTGCAGCTTGAGAGTTCTTTTTTTTAATAATATATTTATGAATAGTTAACAATTTTATACATTTTGCCCATATTTGCTCCTTTAGAGTCCTCTAAAATCCACACATTTTACTCTTACCTCACTACTTACCAAATGTTTTCTTCCTGCTCTTCCTCTTTCCCTCCTTCTTCTGTATTCTTTTACCTGACTTTCTTTATACTAAATACAGAAAAGTCATTCCTTGCCACCCTCACCCCATATGACTGCATTCATTCATTCCTTTGTATTTCATGTCCATCAATTAGAACTACAAAAGAAAAAGTCCATCTGTGTTTGCAAAGTGTAGTAGTTTTTAAAGAACTTAGTAGCAAAGAAAGTAAAATTAACTTAGTTTGACAATTATCTATATATTTTAGCTGTATTTCTATATTCCTACTACTTTTAACTACCTTTAACAATGATATATTTACATCAATATAATATAAAGCATATGCATACAAAGATATATACATATATGGAAAAAGTATATGCTTATACATATAGAGAATGAACAAAGGTAAGACTAGTTATGTAAGGCTATGGTTCTTCAAAACTCTAGGTATATATTTTATATAATAATACTTTATAAGTTATATCTAAGATATAATAATCTATTTATTATGTGTCAGGAACTATACAGAGCTCTGAATTTATATAAATACAATATTCATAGAATCCAGACATGAAGAAGAAAGTGAATTAGCAATATTAAGTGGCAATTTTGCTTGCATAACTAGAGGAGAAATTGTCACCATACTGGTATTTAATAAGAAGAGACCAGGCCCACTACCAAACTTTGTCTTAAGTCTGAAAACATCCTCCATGACCAAATGTCTATATGCTGAAATTGGAAGCCCTTGGTATAATACTTAACACAGTCCCAACAGTCATCTTCACTACTTTACCCGATAAAGGAGGAGAATACAATTTATAGAATCCTCATCAAAGGTTTCAAGTTATGAAATAACAAGATGGAACTCAAATTGAGAATGTTCCTTCTCATTAGTCAGAATGGCTAGGATCAGAATCTCAGGTGACAACAGATATGGTAAGGATGTGGAGAAAGAGGAACACTCCTCCATTGCTGGTGGGATTACAAGCTCATACCTGGAAATCAGTCTGGTGGTTCAGAAAATTGGACATAGTATTCCCTGAGGACCCAGCTATACCACTGCTAGGCATATACCCAAAAGATACTCCAACATATAACAAGGACACATGTTCCACTATTTTCATAGCATCCTTATTTGTAATAGCCAGAAGCTGGAAAGAACCCAGATGTCCCTCAACAGAGGAATGGATACAGAAAATGTGGTACATTTACACAATGGAGTACTTCTCATCTATTTAAAACAATGAATTCATGAAATTCTTAGGCACTGGATGGAATTATGAAATATCATTCTGAGTGAGGTAACCAAATCACAAAAGAACACACATAATATGCACTCACTGATAAGTGGATATTAGCCCAAATCTTGGGACACCCAAGATAAAATTCACAGACCACATTAATCTCAAAAAGAAGGAAAGTGAAGTGTGGATACTTCTGTCCTTCTTAGAAAGGGGGAAAATCATTCATGAGAGCAAATGCAAAGTGTAGAGAAGAGACTGGCCTTGTCCCCTCAATAGGAGGGGAGACCCTTGGTCCTGTGAAGGCTTAATGGATGCTCTAGTATAGGGGAATTTGAGGGCTGGGAGGTGGGAGTGGGTGGGTAGGTAGGAAAACAACTTCATAGAAGCAGGGGCAAGAGGGATGGGATAGAGAATTTCCCAGGGGCGGGGGACAAGGAAAAGATAACATTTGAAATGTAAATAAAGAAAATATCCAATAGAAATGTTTGCAATAGATTCTATGGCTGTAATTCTTATCAAACATATTCTTTTTAATTTTGAGTTTAGAGAATCGATAGATACTATTTAAATTTCAGCATTTATGTTTATTTTAGAGCTTCTTTTCTCAATTTACTTCTCAAATAAGAGAGTGAATAGCTGAATTGTTGATAAGGAAACAAATATAAATTTTCAGTTCCTCATGCCCTTCACTTTCACAGAGATGGAGAACTTGCTTTGAGAAGTGCTAATGAGACCTGAAAGTTTCCTTCAAGGAGTTATGCATATTTCAGAAAAAATAAAAGTCATTACGTATTCTCTCTAAAGAGAATACAATCTCAAACTGTCAAAACCCTAAACTATTCTACATATATTACATATAAATGCCATCTTTTACAAAGCTCTTTCCATTTTTTTTTTCTCTTAAATTAGCTTAGTGGGCAATGGTATTACAGTATCTTGATCCAGCCTATGAAAAATGTGACAGGTAATTTCTCTCCTTCTTCCTGTCTATAGTTAAGTCTGACTAGAGATATGGAAAACAACTTTTATGACTTAGGCGGTAAAAATAAATGTTCTGTAAGCCATCCAAAGTTAGCTTCTGGACAGCTAGCATAAAATATTGCATAGTGAATTTATATATACCAATAAATAATTTTTAAATCTAGAGAGATTTCATACTAATGTACACTATAACACTTTCCTAAAACAAATTGATAATGTTTGTAATAGCATAAGTTTCCCTGTCATGTTGCGGGAAGTCAGTTTCGATAGCATTTTTTTAATGTTCTGTCTGGACATGCTCAAAATATCATTAAAAAATAAGGAGTGCTTATTTAAAATTTTTCATATTATAAAGAAGATAACAACATCCAAATAATGTTATGGTCACAATATCTGTCTTTATATTGTATAAAGGAATGTCTTCTGTAAAAGGCTGGAGTTACAAATTAGATGAAAATTCTCTCTAAGAGAGTATAGTTTAACTTCATTTAGCTTATTATCATTATGATTAAATCTAAACTATAATAAGTAAATGGGCATCTGGAACCATAATAAATGAGATTCTATTTTTTAAGACCAATGACCACTATGGAATATTGCATAGAAATGTGATTAGACAATCACAGAGACTAATGAATCCAGATTACTGAAAAAAAAAAAATGAACAGTACATAGTCCTGAAGTGCTTGGATATTTCATCTCAGCCTTCTGACACACTGATAACGTTATTGCAAAACAAGCAGGAAATTTGACATCAAGTGTTATGAATCTATATTAAGAGAGTGAATGAAGTAATCGAGAAATGATAGACACTATATGACACTGATGGGCTCCTTTGAACTTCTATGAATGCAAGATTAGAGCGATTATCAATTCAGTGACTTCAAACCATTAGCATGGTGATGTATCGTTATACTGTGAATTGGGTCCTAATAAAAGACACTGAAGACTTCATTCCCAAACTCATAAGTATGATTTTACGGGGGTAAACACATGTGGAGATGATTCCGATGAGGTTTCCAGAAAGCTTTTCCATACAATGATTAATATTTTATAAAAGCAGTAACTCAAGGGAGGCATAAAGAATTCCTTGGCCGGGCGTGGTGGCGCACACCTTTAATCCCAGCACTCAGGAGACAGAGGCAGGCAGATTTCTGAGTTCGAGACCAGCCTGGTCTACAAAGAGAGTTCCAAGACAGCCAGGGCTACACAGAGAAACCCTGTTTCGAAAAAAAAATATTCCTTATAAAAATTAGAATTACTCCATAGAAACACCTTTTTGAAGTTGAAGGGGGAAAGTTCTTACAGAAAACCTAGTTTTGGCTCCTAGCACCCACCTGGTGGCTTTCTAACTCCTGGAACTTATATAATTGTTAATATTATGAAAAATATTGAGGAATATTAATAACAATGTAAACTACCATATAGCTTCCAATAAAGAATGCAATTTAGAATATAAAAGGCAATTTGCTGTCAAAAATGTCTCTCAGCCTGGCAGTGGTGGCACATGCCTTTAATCCCAGCACTTGGGAGGCAGAGGCAGGTGGATTTCTGTGTTCAAGGCCAACCTGGTCTACAGAGTGAGCTCTAGAATATCCAGGGCTATACAGAGAAACACTGTCTCCTAAAAAAAAAAATGTCTCTCAACCATAAAAATCAACAACTTTTTAAGAAAAAAAATATTATCTTCTATTCTTCTTTTAGGTTTCTAAGCATGTTAGGAAGCATTCTGAAAAATCTTATGCTATGAAAGGACTTTACCAATACCTTGCTCTCTTAAATTAAAATGTTTCTTAAGCTCATTATCTCCCTTTTTATAGTTACAATAAATATATTTTTTCATAAAATATATGTTAAATATAAATTGAATGCCACAATTCAGATATGTTTATTTCATCTGTGAAGGAACACATACAGGTCAATAACAAAACAAATGAAACCATAATGTCATAAGGAGAATTGGTTTGGGAATCTATCTCCACATTAACCAATCAACCTACCTAACAAAGTAGAAGTGGCATTCTTCTCCTACAAAAACAATCTCAAAGAATGATGGAGTGCACTGTGGTGTGAGTCTATTTTTCTGGTGCCTTACAGGTTAATCATAGTGTGGAAACAGCAGACACTGTTTTGTAGGGTGGCAGGCCCAGTAGATGGAGGCATTAATCACGGGTCATGTTTCTTAACAGCATGCACCCATTCCCTATGTACAAACATATACCTTTGTTCATCTTTAACAGCAAATAGCTGTAATTTTAGAATTATGCCCTTGAAATCATTAAGTCTGATTTATAAACACTTTAGCACCATTTTTTCTATTGTCCCTTTTCTCTCACCCTCAAGAGAAGGGTATGACCTTGTTGAAGGAGCTCTCTCTACACAAATTCCTCATAGTAGTTTGGAACTGGAGAGTGGGATGTTCATAAGGCAATCTCTGACACCTGTCAAGCTGGCTGTCACACATTTTGTATTTTCCAGTTTCAACACCTCAAATGTTTCAAAGATTTATGTGGCTTACTTTCAAAATCTGAACATGCTGAGGGATGCAGGCCTTAAATATAGACACTTTCTGAATGTCATTATTAAGCTAATTATAGATTAATAATTTGTTATGATCAGTTTCCAAATAAAATCTATGCGATATCACTTATATTTTTGCACTTGAAAGAATATTTAAATATATTATTCAATACTGACCTAATCATTTTAAAATACAGATTTAACATAGAATATCCTTACAAAAATTTCAAGTCAGTAAATTAAAGCTGAATATGCTAATATACAGAAAAGCATGTTTAAAAAATAGATCAGCAATTTTTTAATGCAAGTGGACAGTAAAGGTGGCTTTATGTCACATCCTGAAATAACACACCACTATAGGCAAACCTGAAGTACAATATGACAGTAGTTATATTGATTATAATATATCAATATAATAAGCTATTATGTTGTAAAATAAAATTAAAAGTTTTTTCTACTGCTCTGCTGTCATTTAAAATAAATATAAGTAATACATGTATATAACCAAAACTGAATGAAAAAACGGAGGGTGGGCAGAAGGAAGGAAGGAAGGAAGGAAGGAAGGAAGGAAGGAAGGAAGGAAGGAAGGAAGGAAGGAAGGAAGGAAAAAATGGAGGGAGGGAGGCAGGGAGGGAGGGAGGGAGGAAAGAAGGAAAGAGGGAAGGAAGAAAAAGAGAAAGTGGGAATGAAAGATAAGGGTTTGTAAGCACATAGTAACTCTGGTAAAAATAGACATAAAAATTAGATTCATCCTGGGATTTCAGAAAGGCAATGGGCAGAAAATAAGACTATTTATCTTGTGTTATATTTTGCTTATATAATGCTACATTTTTTTCACAATATGTAACTAAGTATTGTGGCTATGGATATAAAATGACTGAAGTATAGATGATGAGTTCTTCCCTAACAGTCTAAAATTTCTTTCCTAATGCATTTATTTTTTAATGAATTAATTTTTTTTTGCATCCCTAACACTGCCCTTCTCCCAGTCCTCTCCTAACAGAGTCCCTATGCCCATCTCCCTCCTCCTTCACCTTCTGTTTGAAAAGGGTGGAGGCCCCATATTGGGTATCACCCACCTGGTCCATCAAGTCTCTGCAGGAGTAGGCACATACTATCCCACTCAGAGTAGAAAGGATGTTCCTGCTGGAGAACAGATTCCACAGACAGGCTAGAGCTTTAGGGCCAGGCCAAGCTCCTATTGTTGGAGGACCCACAGGAAGACTGAGCTGCATGTCTGCTACAGATTTTTAGCTTTGTTTTGTTTGTTTTGTTTTCCTTAAAATTTCCCATTAGATTAAAACATGAAAATACAAATATTAAGAACATCCAATGATATTACTTGCCTCAAAATATTTGTACACTGTTCACACAGCTAAGTGTAGTCAAGATCCCTCTAACATAGTTGAGAGCACTGAATTGACTTTTGAACCTTGCTTGCGTAGGCTCTGCTCAGTTGGTCAGTACTTTTGCTTCAAGGTTCATGAAATGAATTCTTCCTTTAAAACAGTCTTTCCAAATACAGTGTCTCTTTATCTGAGGAGTCTTCATTTTAAGGCATCTGTTTTATTCTAAGGTTAATATTTTGAAAATGTTTGAAATATATCCTTAAAATCATGATTTGCTGGAGTAAGCAGCTTAAATCCTTGGAGTTGCTAGGTTAAATCTTTAAATGACTGACAAAGCCAGCATCGAGTTGGTTAAATAAATGAGTGAAACAATCATTTAGGGGAAAGCGGATTCAACAGAAGATAATCATTTTAAGCAAAATTCAGCCATTTTCAGAAGTACGAATGACATATATTTTCTCTCACTTGTTTCAAGGTTTTATGGAGATGCATAAAATAATATATATAGATATGAAATGACAATGGAAGCTAAATTGCCTAGGGACAACATGGACAAATTGGAAAGTAAAACAAGAAAAGAGGATAATGGGAAAATGTACAATGTCTAGATGAAATAAAAATATCCATATGTAAAACCATAACATGTAAAATGAATATATATACTCTAAATATATAAATTTATAATGTATAAATTTATCTTTAAAATATAAACTTATTTAAAAGAAAATAAACCCTCATCAACCAACTCAAATCTCTGGTTTTTAGAGGATCAAATCTTTGACTGCAAAGATTGCAGCTGCATCTGAGGGTCTTAATTCAAGCGTACTTTCACTTTTACACTAGACCTGATTATCTCAGCTTTGTAGACATGTAGGCTCTAGATTATAGACTTTAGGTTTTTTTCTATCAGTTTTGAGATTGTAAAATGATTCAATATTTCCTTTATCTCTATTTCCCAACAAATTGTCTTATGTAACCATGCTTAGTCTTTTTCACATTCATGTAAAGGTGGATACATATTCCTAAATACATAAGTATATCTGCTCATTGGGTATAATGTTAGCAGTATGTAAGTTTTCAGGGCTGATCATTTGTTATTAGATACTCTTCTCTGTGGGAGACTATGTGTCATGCTCTCCATCATTCTTTTAGAACCTCTACAGTTTATTATTATTCAACTTGGCTGGCCCGAAAGGTGGAATAAATGCTATTTAAAAAATTTTTTTTCATACTTTCTAATACTAAGTCAATACAGACAGATGTGTTCCTTAAGAGTCAAGTTAATCTAGACATAATAATTTAGCTTCCTTGTGGTCTAGACTGTTAGCATTCCTAATGATGTGGCTATCTCTTCCAGAACCACTCTCCATATGGAAGGTTTTTGTTTAAATTTTATTTTGTATAATTCAAAATTCAGGTTAACCTGGAGCTTGTTGATTATTGGGTTGGCTGGTCAACCAATTAGCTCCAGGGATTTGCCTGTCTTTGGTCTCCAGATCTGGGATTTCAAATTTGCATTGCCAAGCAAGTTTTTACATTATTGCTTATTATCTGAATTCTGTTCGAGACATTTGCCTATCAATAGCTTTACCCACTAAGCTATCTCACTATCCCACAGTTAACTTATTTTTATAACCTCATTTTTTTTTTCTTGTTTGAGAATACATTGACATCTATAAAGTATTTTGTTCAAACTCATCTCTCAGTGGTTTCCCTCTAATTTTCCTCCCAACTTTACTCTTTCATTTTAAAAGCACAAGTGAACATGACTGGAAAGATGCATCAGAGGTTAAGAGAAAGGCTATTTCACGGATCCCTGGTTTGATTTGCAGACCCCACAGAGTGATTCACACCTGTCTGTGTCTTCAGTTTCAGGGGATCCATATAATTTTCTGATGTCTAAAGTGACTGAAGGCACCAGGCATACATACCAGCAATACTTCCATACACATAAAATAATATTTTAAAAATCAAAGATAAAAAAAAAACCATTGTCAACTTAGTGATGTCTATATAAAAAGGAGGTATTACACAACACACACATACATACACACACATATAGATAGATAGATAGATAGATAGATAGATAGATAGATAGATAGATAGTAGATGGTTGAACAAAGCAAATTACTTTACCCAATTTAATAGATTTAATAATTAAAACAAGTCACATTTTCCCCTAAAGAATAATAAACCCAACTTTCAGGATTCTGTGACCATTTCCTCCATAAAATTTAGTAAATTAGTAATTTTCCTATTAGTCCATCAGAAGGAATCTGGGCCATGTGGACACAAGAACCCACTACCCTAGTACTATGTTCATATCAAGGCAGCTTCTGATATTATTGTGTACATATGAATTCTCTAAAATCATAAATTCACAGGAGTCTTCATATCATTGATAGCCTATTGGACCTTTACACCTGACCTGGGAAGTTAGTTATAGCATAGAGAAAAACAACCCAAAATATATTTTCAATATTTTGCCATGCCATGATCTCAGGATAATCAATACACATTTATTCTTAATTGAAAATTAGTATCTCTTTGGCGACTTTTAAAATAACTTGACACAAGCTAGAGTCATTTGGGAAGATGGAAGGAATTGTACTGGGTTGGCCTGTGGTTCCCTTTTTGATTGATTATTGGGAAGGTTGAGATTACTACAGGTAGTACCAATGTTGGTCAGTGGTTCTGGGTGCTTGAACAAAGCTGGTTCAGCAAGCCAGTTACATTTCCTTCATTGTCTCTGCTTCAGTTACAGATTCCATCTTCCCTGCCTGCTTTACTTCCTTCTCTAGCTTCCATCAGTGATGGACTTTGAACTAAACAAAGGGGTAAACCCTTCCCC
>LR750502.1:53692-168692 GCA_902729485.2 Mus minutoides | reverse complement strand
AAGTCTATTTTATCTTAGTTCCAGGTCCATCCTGACTCTCACAGGCATTAAAATTACCTCACTAATTCTCTCTAGACCCTTGTCTACAGCTTTGTTTCTTTCTTTTTTTTTTTTCAATTTTTATTAGATCTTTTCTTCATTTACATTTCAAATGTTATCCAGAAAGTTCCCTATACCCTCCCCCATCCCTGCCCTGCTCCCCTACCCACCCACTCCCACACCTTGCCCTGGCGTTCCCCTGTATGAACCAAGGGGCCTCTCTTCCCAATGATGGCCAACTAGGCCATCCTCTTCTATATATGCAGCTAGAGACATGAGTCACCAAAAAACAAACAAAAAAATGGCAAAGTTTAGCTCATAATTCACAGTAATGTCATAATATGATGTCATAGTGAAAGGAATTTGAGCTAGTTGGTGTCTTAGTCAGGGTTTCTATTCCTGCACAAACATCGTGACCAAGAAGCAAGTTGGGGAGGAAAGGATTTATTCGGCTTACACTTCCACATTGCTGTTCATCACTGAAGGAAGTCAGAACTGGAACTCAAGCCGGTCAGAAAGCAGGAGCTGATGCAGAAGCCATGGAGGGATGTTCTTTACTGGCTTGCTTCCCCTGGCTTGCTCAGCCTGCTCTCTTATAGAACCAAGACTTCCAGCTCAGAGATGGTCCCACTCACAAGGGGCCTTTCCTCCTTCATCACTAATTGAGAAAATACCCTGCAGCTAGATCTCATGGAGGTACTTCCCCAACTGAAGCTCCTTTCTCTGTGATAACCCCAGCTGTGTCAAGTTGACACAAAACTAGCCAGTACAGTTAGTCACTTCATGTCCACAATCAAGACACAGAAAGCACTGAATGTTTACTGCTGTTCCATTTAGTCCATTCAGAAACCCCCAAACAGATAAGGTGGTTATTTCTAACCTCATTTAACATAACCAAGAGAGAATCCCATGGGCATATCCAGAGACTCATCTGCTAGGTGATACCGATCAAACTCATAATTACTACTAACCATAAAAATGAGTGTCCCTGATCTGTGAGCACTGGCCATTGTGCTTCGAAGCAATCAAAACTGTCAGTTAACACTTCTTTAAGAAAACTTTTATTGTATTTAGTTCACTTAAATGTATCTATTCTCTAAGTTCCAATCTCTGTTACTATTGCATNATTGCATGGAGAGAAGAAACCTTAGGTTTTATATATATTATACATTGAAGTTCTGGCACACTACTAATTTTATAAAAAGTGCATAAAATTGTTAACTATAGAATGCATATATTTAAATTGTCTAAACAAATCATATTAAATGTGCCATGAACTCTGAAGTTGAATATTGGCAAACCATCATGTAGCCTACCATTAAACCCACTTTAATATTGTTATAAAATTTCATTATGTCCCCTTATGCCCTAATAATGCAGCTTATCATTATACAGATCAACTAACCTAAACAGCATTGGATATATAGTGCCTATGATATATATTTTGATCTGATTCTGACAGCTATCCAGAATAAATGTTCATATTTTGAATTCCAAAAAAAGACAAGCATATGGGAAAATTGTCCTCCTTGCAGCCATCTGGAAATATTAACCAATTTGAAGCATGATTTTGAATTATCCATTTGGGTCTTAAGTGTTTCTCCATTCTTTGTTTTTTCTCCCAATATCCGTCTCATATTTCAATTTCTTGTGTTTACTCCTCAGGCTCTTGGAAGCGCGCAGCAACTTTAATAGCACTCCCTGTGTGACAGCCATTTCATATATTGTGCAATCAAAGCTTCCCCAGCCTGCTCTGTAACAGTTGATTTGTTGATTGGGGTTTAACCTTCTCTTCCAAAGAAATGTCTCTACAAGGCACAATGCTTCAAAGAGCACCAGTATATGTCAGTGTTTTATTTTCTACTTCGTGGGTTTGTTTTTTTTTTTTTTTTTTTTGTCAGATGAGCAGGACGATAATGCCCAGAGATGACCAGAAAAGAAATGCATAACATACTGAAGCATAGCTCATATCCTCCAATGAAGTAAAGCTGAACACTTATTGTGCATTATACAATATAAAGTAGGCCAGCCTAGTCAAGTCACCTTTCCCACACTAGGTTTCTTCCAGGCCAGAGAGTTTCAGGTCTCCCTACAATTGTGAGTGGTATCAAGATGACATATTTCCTTTTTCAATTTTTGCACTTTATTCAGAAGCTCAAAGAAGTTCATTACCACTTACTTAAATTACACACAGAAATTAACATTTAGGGAGCTAACATTTTTGAGTTATAAAGGTTATAAAGGTGAGACATATATATATATATATATATATAGTTTTTAATGAGAATGAGTATTAGTTCCAAATTTTTATGCATCTGTACCAAGACAACATACTACAAAGGAATAAAAGCAAGAATTGATGATGCAGTAATGTTTTCTATTAAATTATATTGGTAACATTTATAAAAATGTAAGACAATATCATTCTTTTCAATATCATGGCTTTGTCTTTAAACATCTGTATTTTTATTTTTGTGTGTTTTTACAGGTATTGTACAGGACTGCACATGTTATTGAATGTACTCATGGGGTGTGTGCTTATACAGACATGTGTACGGGACTGCATGCATTCATGCATGTGTACATGAAATGTGTGCCTATACAGACATGTGTATAGGACTGCATGTATTCATGCATGTGTACATGGAATGTGTATTTGTACAGTTGTATACATTACTGCATGTGTTAATGCATGTGTACATGTAACACACATATGGGAGGACAGAGTCAAATTATATGTTATCCTTCACATGTAATTTACATTATTTTGAGACAAAAATCTCTCATGGAGACTTGGGGATTCATTGGATTAAGTAAGGCTAGCTGTCTAGAGAGCTACCGTATTGCTGTCTCTGTCTTCCCAGAGCCGTGATTATAAATAGGTTGCACCCTACTCAGAATTTTCTTGGATTATGGAGCATTCCACCCAGGTCCTAATGCTTGCCAGGAATTTAATAGCAATGGACCTAAGAACTAACTAGTTCTCCAGTACTAAATTAACTTCAAAAGAGTTCAGTTATTTCCAGTAATTCATATTATAGTTAGTTTTTAATAATAATTATATAACATATTAAAATTAATACATATTGAATCAATGCTAACTAAAATATAGTGTTAGTGATGTATTATTTACAAAAGCAAAACTTATAATAAAAAAGGATCCTTAGTGTCTGTAGATGTTTAGTGGATGCAGTTGGAAACTTTTCTCTTAGAGATACAATTCTAATGGGAAAATAACAATACCATCCACTTTGACATGATAGTATTAATAGTTTTCCTAAAATAAATTATAGTTATGGATAATTTGTGTGTGTTAGAGGGTAAAACAGAATTTCTCTGTGTGGTCTTGACCGATTTGGAACTCATTCTGTAAACTAAGGTGGCCTCAAATTCATAGAGATCAGCCTGCCTTTGACTCCAAAATGTTAGGATTAAAGGCATGTGCTACTACCACCTGGCTGACTATGGTTAGTGACTTAAATATTAAAGACAGTTTTTTTTTTTCTTGTTTCCAATGAGGACATATTTTTATGCCCCACATTGAAACTCCATAAAATATTTACTAGTTAGGATAAGATTTCTTCTGTCAGATATTGTAAAATATCAGTAGAATAATACATACAGAAAGAAATGAAATTTTTTAATGATCTGGAATTTTGTACTGACTTGTGAAAGGTAATTATTTGTTAACTTAGCAATAATATGGCTGTGTTCAAAACAGAAAATATAGTGAAAGAATGATTCCTATTTTATATAAAAATAGTTCCTTCAGCTCTTTCCCTAACTCTTCTGTTGGGATTCCCTTGTTCAGTCCTGGTTGACTGAGTTTCTGCATCTTAGTCAGGTGATGGCAGAGCCTTTCAGAGGACAGCCATACAAAGTTCCTGTCTGTGAGCACATCTTGACATCATCAGTAGTATCAGAATTTGGTATCTGTGGATGGAATGGGTTCCATGGTGGGACAGTCTCTGGATAGAATTTCCTTCCGTCTCTGCTCTATTTTTGTCCCTGAATTTCCTTTAGATAGGGACGATTCTGTGTTAAAGATTTTGAGATAGGTGGGTGGCCTTATCCCTCCACTGGGGGCCATGTCTATCTACTAGGGGTGGTCTCTTCAGGTTCCATTTTCATACTTTTGAATATTTTGGCTAATGTCATCAAATATGCATTGGGTTCTAGGAACCTCTCACATCCAGGCATCTTGGACTTTCAATTACTGCATGAAAAACAATAGTATCAACTAAAATTATTCCTCAAAACTACCAGTGTCTAAAACAACAACCAGAGCATATATGGGCATGTCCATGCCTATATATATATCCATGGCTCCCAATATATATATCTGAGGACTGCCTCATCTGGCATTAGTGGGAGTGGGACACTTGGTCCTCTGAGTGTGGTGGATTTGTGGAGGAGAGGCCAGGAAGGGGGAAAACAGATGAAATGTAAATAAATAAAATAATTCATAAAAAATTAAAAAGGAAGAAAAACAGTTTCTCTGATCAAAATCAAGAAAAAACTATGCTAATTGATATCCTTATATATGCATGACTTCTGCTTTTTGGGTATACTCAGAAATTAATTTTCATCTTTGCCCCATAAATTTTACTCATTGTTACAGTTCATACAGGCTCATATGTATAGTTTTTTGTATTTTGATTTGAGAGTCATATTGGTAATAAAATCATTTAGCTTTTAAAGAAATTATTGTATCTCACAGTGCCTTTGACACTTAGATTTCTATCTACATCTTACTAAATGATGTTGAAACAACTATATTACTCTCAATGTTAAGCATTTATTTAACTATTATATAAAGGTTAAGTACTGAATTATAGTGGTAGATTGGTTTTCAAATGACACGTTTCAAGTGAGAGTGCAAGAACTATAAGGTTAAATGACAGGAGGAAGTAGAGCTTCAATTCATGCTATAAAATTTGGTGAGCATAAATGATCATATGATACACTATGAATAGTAGGTCCTCTGACATGCTTTGCAGAGAATAAATATACTGATCTAGAACCAAAATTATGTCAAACAGGTGGGAAGTAACAGAAGCAATGTGACTTGGACCATGATTTGTCATAAATACTGCATACACCCTTAATTGGAGAGCATCTGTCTTTTCATTTCCTTATGGCTGTCTCAACATTCTATTTAAACTGCACAATACCCCCTAACAGGTGCAAGTGTGTTTATGAATCTAAAACCTTGTTTAAATGAAGCTGAAAACCAGACATGTTTCAATTAATAGGGCAATATCTTTTTTTTTAAATAAGGCAATATCATGTAAGAAGAAATCATACTGCCATTCAGCGAATCGGTCAATCCTGATCATGTGAACTTTAATTACTGGAAAGTTAAAGATGCAAAGGAAAGGCAAAGCTGAATGGAGCTTTAAGCAATTTAGGTGATATATTTGAATCCACAGAAACTATGGAGAAGAGTTTTAGCTGAGAATATGTATAATGTAAAGAATTGAACATATGCATTTTAAACTGTTGGGTTTCATTGGAAGAAAACTAATAACATCCTACATAATGTAACAAATTATCCCTTTCCAATAGCTTAGATTTCTACAGTTCAAATTTTCACATGGCTTAATTCATGAAGTGAAATGGAAAGAGGGTTCATGTACCCATGGTATTGCTTTTCACCAGTTCAGTTAACTATAGACAACTTCGTCCAAAAATACTAAGTGGGCATTTTGAGAAATAAACAATAAATTTTAAGTTGTGTGATGCTCTTATAGCATGATGAAATCAGAGAGTATTTTGCTTCTTCCTACCCAGTGTATCCATGTTTCCTTGTGTTTTAGTCCCTGGGTATGAGAATGGCTTCCCTGCTCCTGCAGTACATGTATTCATGTAACCCTCTTTCATGATAAACAGTCCCCAATGGCAAAAGTAGCTATGACAGAATGTTTTTGTAGAACATTGTTACAATTATTCTATTTTATTGTTCATCATTATTAATCTTTATCTGTGTTTGCTTAAGAACTTATCTTTATTATAGGTTTATACACACAGGGGATCAGTGTATACAGTGCACTTAAGCAACTTCAGTGGTCACTGAGGTCCTGAAGCATATTCTAAGACGGATCTGGGATAATAGATTCATAATCTCTTTAATACATGGATTAATATATTGATATAAATCCTAGAATTTGCATTATATTTGAGATAAAATACACAAATACAGTCATATTTAGATTACTTAAAACATGGTGTTTTAAAACTGTAAACAATTACAGAATTATTTATTTTAACTTTTTTTTTCTCAAAAATACTTTAGTGATAATGAAATCAGTTCTGATAGGGGATAATATGGTAATGGAAATGACACAAGTGCTTAACAATATGTGACTGTCCATGTTAATTATATAATTCCCAAGTTTGGAATAAACGGGCATTGAAGAAAATATTAATCAGTGTACATTTGACAACAGACTGGAAGACTGTCATAAATAGTATAGAAGACGAAGATCCATTCGGAGACAATTGTTTCCATAGAGAAGGAGAATCAAGGTGCTTCCATAAATGTGTTGTTTTTCAATAAAGGTCAGAACAAACAAAACTTATTGATGAACCAAATCCCCATGCTTCCTCGGTGTGCTAGTAGAAAACATGTGTTTAGTATCAGCCAGATATGAGGTTGTTTTCCCTTTTGGCTATTCTATAAATTTGTGACCTTGTTACAGACACTTCACTTTAAATTCCATTTCATCCTTATCATGAATTGGGTTAACTTATTCTCAGTATTTTATAATTATTTTAGATATACTATACAAAAAAAAAAACACTGTAAATTCTTACTAAATTGTAACATTGGTTCCTCCTGCATCACTGTGACCTAATATTGAGCAGAAAGAACATAAGTGAAGGAAGATTCTTTTCCTTCTTACAGGTTTAGAGGTATTGCAATCTATAAAATCAGGGAAGTTACCAAACAGTTCATGGTGGTGGCAATATACGGTAGAGAGTCTTTTCATTGCAGCAGGACAAGAAGCCAAGAGGGGTTAGAAACAGTAGCACCCTGCTCCCAATGTCCCTATCAATCCAGATTTCCTAAAGACTCTGCAGGCTTCGTATTAGTGTCACAAGCCAACAATGACAAACTGTCAATAACATGAGCCTATGGGGGAAGTTGTAAATTCACATGATAATATGGAAGCTACTATGCTGAATCACTTTGCTTTTTTCTTCTCTTTTAGATATAGGCATAGGGGGACATAAGCACATAGAACTTGAGAAATGACAGATCCTTAGAAACAGGGATTTTGCATCCCAGCTCTCAGGAATACTTCTTTAATGATTACATGTGAAAATTATAGTTTGGAAGCCAAAAAATTTTGTGACAAGGCTCTAATTTCCTTGACTATTTTACTAATTGGTATAGTAAAATATTTTAATATCCTTCATGAAGCTTTCGATATTATTAGTCCCCCTTAATAGCTGTGTAAAAATATTTATGATAGGTTAACACAGAAAGTAAAGGTTAATATTTGTTTTTTGGAGAGTTCAACACAAAATTATATCATCATAAGCAATATTATTTTGCAAGGGACAAATCTATTTTTAAAAGTTCTTCTCATTACATCAACATGAACAAGGCCATTTATCAGAAAAAGAATGGGAGACTCTCTACTAATTATTTTGTAGAAACAAATTTAATATAAAATTATTTGTGAGGTTAGAGTTAGGCATTCTTGAAACATAATTTGAAAAATGGTTTGGTTCCCTCTGAGTAAAGCAGTTCTATAAGTAATGTGGGCTTCAGCAGTTCCCAGTGATGAGAGCATCCCCTGAGCGTTTCATTACAACCACTTTTTTTTCTCTTTATTAGATATTTTCTTCATTTACATTTCAAGTGTTATCCAGAAATTTCCCCATACGCTCACCCATCCCCGCCCTGCTCCCCTACTCACCCCCTCCCACATAATGGCCCTGGCATTCCCCTATACTGGGGCATATAAAGTCTGCATGACCAAGGGGCCCCTCTTACCAATGATGGTCAACTAGGCCATCTTCTTCCATATATGCAGCTAGAGACATGAGCACAGGGGGTACTAGTTAGTTCATGTTATTCTTCCACCTATAGGGTTGAAGACGCCTTCAGCTCCTTGGGTACTTTCTCTAGCTCCTTCCTTGGGACTGTGATCATCCACTTCCGTGTTTGCCAGGCACTGATATAGCCTCCCACGAGACAGCTAAATCAGGGTCCTTTCAGCATTATCTTGATGGCATATGCAATAGTGTTTATTTTTGGTGGCTGATTATGGGAAGGATCCCTGGCAGCCGCAGTCACTGGTTGGTCCAGCCTTTTGATTCAGCTTCACACATGATTTCTGTGACTCCTTCAATGTGTGCTTTATTCTTAATTCTAGGAAGGGGTGATGTGTCCACATTTTGATCTTCCTTCTTCTTGAGTTTCATGTGTTTAGTAAATTGTATCTTGGGTAGTCTAGGCTTCTGGGCTAGTATCCACATATCAGTGAGTACATGTTATGTGAGTTCTTTTGTGATTGGGTTACCTCACTCAGGACGACACCCTCCAGATCCATCCATTTGCCTAGGAATTTCATAAACTCATTGTTTCTAATAGCTGAGTAGTACTCCATTGTGTAAATGTACCAAAATTTTTGTATCCATTCCTCTGTTGAGGGACACCTGGGTTCTTTACAGCTTCTGGCTATTATGAATAAGGCTGCTATGAATGTTCCACTATGTAGTGGAACATGTGTCCTTATTACCAGATGGAACCTCTTCTGGATATATGCCCAGTAGAAGTATTGCAGGCTCTTCCGGTAGTACTATGTCCAATTTTCTGAGGAACCGCCAGACTGATTTCCAGAGTGGTTGAACAAGCTTGCAGTCCCAAATTTTCTTCCTCTCATCTACTTCACCACATTCTCCCCAACTCGGCAGTCCTCACATTTTACCTTTGTTCACCTTAAAAATGAACATCTCTTGCCTCAAACACTGATGTGTGCTTCAAAGTTACTTGGAAATATGCCACTAATCTGTGGACCCTATATTCTGACAAGAAATTGTGATGACAGCAATGTTTGCTGGATTGTGGGATCTTAGCATGAGCCCAGTATTAGCTAAGCCCTGCTCATGCACAATCTCAATTAGTCTAAACCACATTTCATAATGTGTACTCTATAGCAAATAAGAACAATTTATTTAAAAAAATAACTCCAAGAGGTTGGATAATTTGTTCGTAAGTGTCTGTCTTAGGAATTTCCTCAAATCCCACAGGTTTGCTAGAATGCTCTAATTCATGGCTCAAAATGTAACCAAAATAAATAACATGCACATAACAAGAGCATTCAACTTGATAGCATGGCAGGAGCTAGGAGTGGTAGTATTGAGTAATGATAAGAGAAATTCAAGAGTGTTGAACAGGAAATTTTATGTTATTTCTTAATGTATTGATTTATTAACATGCATATATTGAGTTTGGGTAGTATAGCATCAACACATCTACATTTTTTAATATGGTAAATGAATGTCAATATGATGGCTAATAGATGAAACTCTTCCCACATAACCCAATAACCTATGCTCAAGCCTCAGGATATACTGTAAAAGAAGGAAATCTATTTTTGAAATCTCTCCCCCGATTTCTACAGGCCTGCTCTGACATGTATACCCCAACCTCATATTTGTATAAAAAAACAATAGCAATAAAGTTAGGTTTTAAATGTGTTTATAAAGATAATGGGTGAAAATGTTAGCTTTAAACAAGTAAATCTAAAGTAGGATTCCTATATTACCAAGGAATTAATTTCCCCACAATATGATTCCCCTGGAGTTTGTGTGCTTCATAAGTTTAAGTGGATAATGATCACTATTTACAGGGAAGCAAGAGTGTTGAACAGAAAGCTCTGGTTGTTAATGTATATAAACTAAACACAGCCACAATCTAATAGAATTTAGGATTCTGCATAGCTGGAGGTAGGATTCCACAAGCATAATGTAAATACTCCTTCCTGGTCATATCCATGCTGAAGGACCAATGTACACTTCCAAATACGTTTTGTCATTATGGTGTCAATGTAATAATTTTCTGAAGCAGAGTACTCTGGAACCTCTTACAGACACATGAACTATGTGTGTAAAAAGGTTTAGATTTGCCTGAAAGCAGTTTACTGCGACATAATTCTGAGAAGAAATATTGAAGAACTCAGGTCCATAACATAGAGGACCAAAGTTAATGAGAGTGAATCATGCTTTCATGTTATAATTTGTGGACCAGGTTTTCAGGCAGAGAAACTATTGGTAAACTTTGAAGAGCTTAATCCATAAGACTCACATAACACAGAGCACATAAACTACATTTTCTCTTGTGCAAGGTGAGAAGAATATTCTGCATGTGCCTTGTGCTTTTTGGAAAGCTGAAGACTACAATTGTGTTTTGATGGTAATCCAATGAATGATGTTTCTTCTTGTGAAGTTTCTGTGAAAATGTAAGTGTATAAATCTTCCTAAATTGACTTGAACATTCTTTAAGAGGCTAGCTTTTCAATAGGCTTACAAAGCCCTTGAACAACAAGATGACTTCACAGTGAATTCCCTCCCATCAGTGACCTATTTGGTATGAAAGATGAATACAAAGTTATGTTAAAATGAAATCTGAACATCTGCTACATTGTGGTGAGCACTTTACATGTGTAGGAACAATTACCTCTAATGTTTTGATGTCCTCATAAGCAAACTGCACAGTTGGAACTCCAAGATGGTTGATGAAATAATCAGCGTCCCCTGGTATCTGCACAGAGCTGACATTGGCTCCTAGACACTGAGCTCTCCGCATGCAGTTGAACTTAATTTTCTGAAAAACATAATTTAAGTAATATTAACATATAGTAATACTTCCCAGATAATTTATATGTAAGTTTCACTCAAAATGTGAGCTAAGAACCGGAGAATCATTCAGTACCAATGCAGTTATATGTTTAAAATGCATATGGTTAGGCTGGAGGACCATGTACTAACAGGACCATTTGAAGGTAAATGCAGGAATCATTTTCCAGTTTTTTGTGTATGATTCTGAAGCTAACAGCAGTATAGCATTAATGCAAATGAAGGCAATGCCTATCCCTAGGCACTGGACAAACACACACACACACACACACACACACACACACACACACACACACTGTTGAAATTTGAAATCACTACTAGTGTCCATAATAAAAATTTTAACAATAAATTGTCAGCCTGTTGACATTCATTTTTCATGTAAACAAGTAAACATGTTGTGGATTGAGCCACTTAGCTCCTTAATTAGCAGCTATTGAACAGTTTCTCTCTTGCAGCTTGAAATGCTTTAAGCAAAATGTCTATAGGTCAACCTGCCAGCTATATTAGCTTCATGCCAACAGCTGTAATGTCAAAAGCACCAAGGATGCCTCCAGACAATTATGCAAAAAACAGAAGCTTATTGTCATGGCTCTCCAAAGCATAGCCTCAGCTAGGACTCTCAGAGACCATCTGTAGCTGATTTTTCAATCACAAGCTTCAAAAAAATCATTTCTACCTTGACCTGAGGAATAGAAGTTTCCCTAGTGTAAGAATGACTATGATTGGCATTAAAATGAGAAACAGTGATTGGTTCAAAATACAAGTCTTAGTGACTGTGATTGGCCAAAATTGGTAATGGTGTAATTGGACGAGGCAAGTACTTATGTTTGGTCCAAATTAAATGACCAAGGATGGTTGGGTTCAGTCCAAACACCACCGGTTACCATCATTTGGGTGTGATGCACATATGAGACACATTCTCCTGAGATGTGCCTCTTCTAAGTTACTTAGGCCCATTTGTTTCTTTGTAATAGTCTTTTCCTGACTACTTTTAGTAATATGAGCTGAGACAAAATAGTTAACAAAAATGCATCAGAAACCACATTGCATATAACAGAGGTAGAGACTGACTATCATGGTGGCTGCTGGCAAACTGAAATGGCATTTGTCTCAGCTTGCTAGCGGGAGCGGGTGGTTTGGGAAGCAGGGTGGGGGGAGGTTATAGGGCATTTTTTGGAGAGGAAACTCGGAAAAGGGATAGCATTTTAACTGTAAATGAAGAACATATCTAATAATAATTTTAAAAAAAGATGTTGCAGCCATGCAGACTACAGACCTATCCCATGGGATCTAGTACTGCTGAGACCCCATGGACCTGGTGACATTGTGGTCCAAGGCTCCACAACATACCATGCTTCCAAGCATCACGCTTTGGCTTTGAACTTAGAACATCGGCAGACTATTGTTTGATTATTGAAAATTCAGCTGGAGATACAATATTGCCACCAAAATTCTGACCCCATCAAATTGTTATGCCTATGTGGTCTGACCACACCCTTTGCCTAGTTCTTAAGTGCCTACCACATCTTTCCACAGAGGATGAGTCTCTCAACCTTGACTCTTGGCAGTACACTGGAAAGCTAGATTTCCCTCTCTAGCTCCTTATAATCTTTGCCAATTCACTTCTATTTCTTCCTTACTTCAGCTTTCCTTTTTCTCTTCCTCTCTACCCACTGAATGTACTCTACCCTATAAGAAACTACCTGGAAAAAAGGTATTGCCAATTGTGATATGTATAATCCAGATAACAAGATTTCATGGGGGTAATATCAGAAACATAGGTAAAACATAAAAGCATACAGAATCTAGTCAATGAAATAATTTCATGATATTTACCAAATCCAGAAGAGTAATGCGTATCTAAACACAAGACACATTTAGAATCATATCTAGATATGGCCACCTTTCCATGACAAATACACTGAAATGTCAAAAAATATAAAGCAAATAAACACCATGAAAAGCTGTAAAGAAGAACCTCTGAATTGCCTGTATGAGTAAGCATGTCAGAATAATATAGACTTCTTATCAAGTAACCTTCAAACCAAGAACATATGAATGATATATTTCAAATACTGTAAGTAAATAAATGCCAACCCAGATTGCTATATCCAGATGAGCTGTCTCTTAAACTTGACAGAAAAAATATTTCAAGACAAACAAAAATTGAGACAGTTCATGGATACAACCTAGCAATACAGAATAAAATGTGACAGTGACAGTCATGAGGAGCACAGGAAAGAGAACATATCATGCCAGTAACAGATGAACAAAAAAGCACTGGGAAGGAACTTACTGGGACCAACATAGTGGACCATCTAACCCAATATCAGTAGTGGAGAAAATAAAGTAATTTCCCAACCAGACCTAAAAGCAAAACCTGATAAAAACACACACAAACACAAATTTCATAAAGCATAACAAATCAATGATATACAACATGATCATATGGAAACTTAGAGAACTTACATGGCTAATTTAACATATAGAAATAAATAAATGGAAAACCACACAAAAATGGATTTAAGGACATAAATCACATGATGAACTGAGTAGATGCAGAAAACTCCTTTGATACAATTCTGTATCTCAATTCAAGACATACAGTTTTATTCATTATAATCACCACTAAAAGCAGGATAATGGCAATGCAACATAGAATGCTTTTTTGATCTGAAATAACTTTTAAAATAATTTTAAATATAACCAGTTAAAAGACATTGGCTATGTCAGCACTCCTATAATTTCAACTCTTATCTTAGGTAACAATGAATTATTTCAGGTTTTCAACTGTAGTGATAGATATTTCAAACATAATGTTTTACTACTAATCTATTTTTTCAGGAGTTAACAGAAAAGTCTTTGCAACAAAATAAAATCTGTTAAAATAGAGACCAAACATGTGTGTTTATAAGTAACAGCAAAGGATTAATGTAAAATTTGTACAATTGTCTTGGCTGATGAAACTCTTTTGAACTAGATAGACAAGAGTGTTGTATCACAGTGTCTTCAGTAGCTACACCTTTCTCTTTAAAAATATAATTTCCTGAAAAGGGAGGCTTTACTCTTATTCTGACCATATCTTTACTATGATTAGCCACTGAAGGTGTTATCTCTACCTGCTAAATATTCTCAAAGACATACTCCAAAGTAAGAAAATTAACACATGAAATACAAATCAACTACTTTATAATATGCTAAAACTTCTGATTACTTTTAGTGATCCAAATAGTAACATTATTCATTGAAATTATTTTTTATAATGGATTTTTTTTCTAGTTGAACCTTTGTATCAAAGGTAGAAGAGAGAGTCATTAGGGCCTGACAACAGGTCTTCACACCCAGGCTGATATACTCTTTATATTTTATTGAATTGGGACACGTACTTTTAATTGTGCTGCACTATTATTTGGTATCTATTTCTGCTAAATGACTAATTAACGAAACTGTGCCACTACTTATGTAGTTTGTAACTCTCCTGGTACCACAATCTAAGCTTTTTCAAGACTACATGTGACCCTACCCAGCACCAGTGAATTTCTTTTTGCATATTTTACTTTCAAACTCCATACCAAATCACAGCTATATTCCTTAGAGAGAAGGCATCTATTTTTCTCAAAGGAAAAAAATTAATTGTATATATAAAGAATTGACAATTCTAAATTAAACCATAGAGGCCTGTTAAAGAATTATTTTTAAATGAAGATATTTATGTAAAATAATTGACAGCACTGCCATTGTTGTGTATTAACTGCCTTCTGATAAAATGTTTTATCTTCTCATGTATATAAATTTCTAAAATGTTAGTAATGGCCTATTCCAATCAAGCCTTAACTATTATTTTCTAAAAATTACATATTTTTTTTATCATCAGTCTTTTGTTGTTTAGGGAGACAAAATGTCTCTGAAATGTGAAAACTGTCAGGTGAGAGATTTTCTTCATCTAAACAGTTTTATTTAGACATATCCTGACCCGAGCCACAGTCACTAACAGTTCACTACTCATCACTGGAAACTATCATCCATGACTGGAAACATAATTCAGTAGTATTGGAATGACTACACCATACCCATAAACAAGCATGGATAACAACAGGAAGAAGAAAAAGAGAGAGATAGAGAGAGATAGGGAGAGGGGAGAGGAAAAGAGGGAAAGAAACAAAGATGAGGGGAGGGAAGGAAGACAGGACAGGGAAAAGAGAGAGGAGAGAGAAAGAGAAAGACAAAAAAGAAGAGAGAGAGAGAGAAAGAGAGAGACAAAAAAGAGAGAGAAAGAGAGAGAAAAAAAGAAGAGAGAGAGAGAGAGAGAGAGAGAGCGCCAAATTCTTAGATTAGACTGTAAGTCATATATCTTCTAGGAATTGTTAGTTTTCCAAGTGGCACTTTAGTAGAATATAGCTGATCCATACCAAGTAATAATAAGAATAGACTCAACCCTTACAAATGCTAATATCTGTGAGTAGAGTGAAAAAATGTGACTTTCTTTAGTTTACTAGAAGTTGATCGCTGTGGGAGAAGGACGGTTGCTAGAAAATTTGTGCAGGCCTATTAACTTTTTAAATTTATTTACAAGGCTGAGTAAATTCTTATTAAGTATTTTATCTAAGGGGCTCAAATGATCTAGATTTAATGTTTGATAACAAGCATTTTTATTCCAGCTCATAAAATAAGCAAGTTCAGGCAACAACCGTGTCTGCCACTTGTTTAATTTCTCCATACAAGTCTGCTTAAGCCCTGAAACAGCATCTCCAGACAAATTCTCAAGAACCACAAAGCAAGAACCTCAGTAAATGAGCATCTGTGAGCGATGTAGGAATTAAATTGCCATTTATATTAATTGAAATGTCATGCTAAGTTATACTAAAAAGCATTTTAAATATTTTAAAATTTGTCTTTATGTTTTCTTTCTCCACACATGTAAATTCCTGTCTTCTTGATAGCAAGACTGATATAGGTGTGTGTGTGTGTGTGTGTGTGTGTGTGTGTGTGAATGATATATGATGTATAGAATTTATGATATATATGATGTATGATATATGGGATAAAGTTAAAAAGGTATAAAGATCGTCAGATAATTACATAATTTGATAGTTATATAGATCAGGTATTACATATGCTCATTAGAGGGATATAGATATGGATATAGATATATAAAGGCATAGGTACTACCGTGGGTATCTTACTGCAATAAGCACTCTAGTATCAATTAGAGTGGAAGTGAGGATGTGTCATTGATAAACCAAAGCCAGGGCAAGTCTTCAATCTCAGGTGTGGTTTGCGCTCTCATTTTATACTCTGAAACCACAATGGAGAGTACTGGCAAGAAAGCTTACAGCTGTGCAAGAGTCAGTAGGTTGAAACAATGACCCATTGTTTCAGCTATTTCTCTAAGTTACTGTGTTGCATGAAGCAAGTGAAGTCATATTTGGCAATTAGTACAAGATGTGCTATAAGTAAATCACTGGATACATTGATAAATCATTATCTAATATTTGTTCTATCTTATTCTGCTTCAGTATCATATACTGAAACATACAAGCCTGAGTTGGTGGCTCACACTTATAATTACAGTACGTGGAAGGTTGAGGCAGTAGGATCATCAACACTGTGAGGCCAGTCTTTGGTACATTGTGGGTTCTAAACCATTCTGCACAACAGTGTACAAACTTAATAAATTTAAAACAAATCTAAATCTTTTAAATAATATATTTCTGTTTAACAGCTCAAGACCTTTATTTCTCTTGCATTCTTCTTTTCCTGCATTTACTAACCAAAAAAAGAGCTATTTTTACTTCTTTCATAAGCAAAGTACATTTAGAAGAAAAGAATTACAGTTTATAAATTAAATCATTATTTCATTCAGCATCATCGTCTAACCTCAGCTGGGTAGAATGAATCCATCCTCCTCCTTTACCTGAGGTTGGAGCATACAGAGGTTACTCCACCTCAGTCAAGATATTTACCACTGTGAAAAGTTTCTTATTACAAACACTATGTCTGTGTCACCCATTATAGACTCAGTGTGCCAAACTCATTTGGCTAGTGGAAACATGAATAAATGGCCCATTGATAAGTCTACCCTTGAGCGTCATACTAATGAGATTGTTATTTGAGTAAAGCCAGCTCTCATCCAGGCAAATGAAGCCCTGAATGGAGAGAACTGGCTGATCCTCCTATGAGGTACCTGTGACTCCTGACTGAGCACTTGTGTTGGTCTTGAGCGCAGCAATGGCATGGCAGAGACTAGGCAGATGAAAGAAGAAATTCTTTTCCAGTGGATCTGGAAGCTTAAAGCAATCCAAGTACTACAACGATCTGTCAGGCTAAGGGTTGGTCAGAGTGTAGTTGTCCTAGTTTTCAAGTGTTAGAGAACAGACAGGCTTATATCTACAGGTCTTTTAATGAGTGTGAATCCTATAAATTAGGGCTCCACTCTCATAACCCAGTTCCCTCCTGGGATTGTGCTGCCATTTTCAATTCCTCCCATACTGTGGGTTCTATGTATGAAAGTGCCAGCAGAGACTTCTCCTCTTGGGTTCCTTGCACTATCCTGGATGTTCCATCATCAGTCTAATGATTATGTGACCATTTAACCATAGAGAAGGGAAAAATTCCTCAGTTCTAATTCAAAGTGTCATTTGACGACAAAAATCAACTTTTTAAAATGATGATTTAAAAGAACACACTGTATGATAACTGTTCCATTATCTTTGCTTCTTTGGAAGACCCTCATCAAGTTTGATGCTGGTCACTTTCATGTTAAACCTTTTTCTTCCTGAATTGCAAACTTAACCTAGAGCAGCAAACTCCATAGCCATTCCTCAACACTACTCAGATTATTTCTAAGTGCAACTGAGGGGTTTACTATTAAAATGCAGCACTGCATCAAATGACCTGTGGCTAGCACACTAGCTCCATGTACACTCACCAAGAATACTGTCCCCACAGGAGCTCTAATGACCAGAACAGGATATGGATTTTATGTCTTTGTGAAGGATAACCAGTCCGGACTCACATGCTGTTCCATGCTGAAGAACTGGCTGACATAACATAACTTGGGCTATTATTTCAGCAGCCTTCTTGAGGGTCTGTCTTAAATAGCTTTGCCAGCCTCACAGGCACTGCTATTTTAAATAATATGGTGTCAGCACTTCTGTGATAGATACCAGCTGCCAAGCCAAAAAAAAAAAAAAAAAAAAAAAAGAAGCCAAAAAAACCTAACTGGTTTTCAAATAAACATTGTCTTAGGCTGCAAATATTTTTGATGAAGTAGTTAAACAAAATTCTTTGATGAAACAGTGCAGGATCTTCCCTTTTAAAAAATAAACACTTGGAAGACTAATCCAGAAAGATGAAACAGCTGGAATTGTTTTGCATACTTAGAAGTGCCAACAGGATGTAGGGCAAAGTTTGCTATTCTGCCTGTGACCAGGGTTGCGGGACAGTTGTAAATCACATAGGAGCTCTGAAGTTTCATATAGGTAATTCATTTAATTTTAGGAGGACACAGGGAGAAAAGGCCAGAAAAAAAAAATGCACACTTAGCAAGCAGGAGGGCAAAGGCTGTGGACAGCATAGTAGCACACATTACCATTTCAATCAAGTCAAGTGCTGAAACTGATAAATCGGACATAGAAAGAAACACCATCCGCAGCAGTATGTCTAAGTCTGACAGTTGGAGGCATTGCCACATAGCTTTAAAGACCTACACAGAGAGAAGAGCTAGCAAAGAAAATGCTTCACTGGAGGTAGCCCAGCAGAAACTGGCAGGCCACTGTTGTATCTACAGAACACAATGCTTGGCAGCTGCCCAAGTGCTAATCTTTTCCCCCACCCATGACAGCCATCACCCCTTGGCCTTCTCTGTGTCATGCACAAGGACCACTATCTTGTTCTGATGCACCCCAGTCTTTCCATAACATGTTCTATTAACACTATATATTCTTGTGTTTCTTTTTCTTTATGTCATAAATGGTCCTAAAGGCAAAAAACCTATTTTATGCCTTTTTTGCTGTCTTTGTATAAGTTAGTAAAATAAAAATAATACAAAGGCCTGTAAATGTGTTGCAACACCATGCTTTTGTTGTTGTTGTTGTTGTTTGTTTGTTTTTTTTAAAGGGAACCCATCATAAATACTAAGAAACACATGAACTCTGTGACAAAGAAGATTCAGGCAGTTTGAATTTGGCTGACATAATTCCATGCATCATCAAAACAATTCTGAAAAACTTCTTTTAACTGTTTTTTTGTTGTTGTTGTTGTTGTTTGTTTGTTTTTTTAACTGTCTTCTGAGCAATTCCTGCTGGGATGCCCTGTCAGGGTTATAAAATGTGCACCAGGCATAGTGCAAGATGGAGGTGTTAGATTTAATATTACAGAAACAGTTTAGCAAAGTCAGGATCCCCTAGAGTCATACAGGTAAGGTGGAGGGTTTGCCTTTTTAAATAAAGGTTTATTTTATGCATTTCAACAGAGACATCAATTTCTCTTTTTAGAAATATGTCTCTCTCTCTTTTTTGGTAGATCTTTCTCTTTTCTTTTCTTTTAATAGATATTTTTATTTACATTTCAAATGCTCTCCCAAAAGTTCCCTATACCCTCCCCTGACCCTGTTCCCCTACCCACCCACTCCCACTTCTTGGTCCTGGTGTTCCCCTGTACGGGGGCATATAAAGTTTGGAAGACCAAGGGGTTTCTCTTCCCAATGATGGCCAACTATGCCATCTTCTGCTATATATGCAGCTAAGACACTGTCAATAAGACAAAAAGGCCACCAACAGATTGGGCAAGGATTTTTACCAATCCTAAATCTGATAGGAGATTAATATCTGATATATACAAAGAGTTCAGGAAGCTGGAATCCAGAAATTCAAATAACCCCATTAAAAATGGGGTACAGAGCTAAACAAAGAATTCTCAACTGAGGAATACTGAATGGCTGAGAAGCACCTGAAAAATGTTCAATATCCTTAATCATCAGGGAATTGCAAATCAAAACAATCCTGAGATTCCACCTCACACCAGACAGAATGGCTAAGATAAAAAATTCAGGTGACAACAAATGCTGGCGAGGATGTGGAGAAAGAGGAACACTCCTCCATTGCTGGTGGGATTGCAAGCTGGTACAACCACTCTGGAAGTCAGATTGGTGGTGCCTCAGAAAATTGGACATAGTACTATCAGAAGATCCAGCAATACCTCTCCTGGGCATATACCCAGAAGATATTCCAACTGGTAATAAGGACACATGCTCCACTATGTTCATAAGAGCCTTATTTATAATAGCCAGAGGCTGGATAGAAATGTGTGTTTATGGCACTTACCATACTTGCAACAGCCTTGACCTTAGAGAATAGGACTATATCTGATGATATAAGCTGGAATATGTCTTCTTATGGGAGAGTTATGAGGCATGCAGGCAAAGCCTATGGAGTATTCACATAAGTGATATAAATTAGCTTTGCTACTGAAGTAATAAACACAAACAGCATCTTCAGTAAATGTCTTTATTTTTTTCCTCTGGCTTTTAAAGTGCAAAATGTTCATCGTGGAAAAGCAAAAGCTTTTTTATTGTGGTTATATCATTTAGATCCCTTTCCTAAAAATGGATACAATAACTCTAGACTGTTTCATAAATATTGAACTTTGTGAAATAGGTTTCCCTCATATGTTACTTGAGGTACAATACGACTAGAATCTTTTCAATTTTTCCTTGATACCAACTTATCTAAAATATAACTTAAAATACCAGAGAA
Organism: Mus minutoides; assembly: GCA_902729485.2. Classification (NCBI taxonomy): domain Eukaryota; kingdom Metazoa; phylum Chordata; class Mammalia; order Rodentia; family Muridae; genus Mus; species Mus minutoides. Next base: position 148,026 of record LR750502.1, on the reverse strand, counting down.
ATTGAACTGTATACTCATTATATATATATATATATATATATATATATATATATATATATATATATAGCTATGTTTTTCTTTTTCTTAATTTTTTATTATTTAAATGCATTTATACATAAACATATTAAGAATATTGAGTATTTTGTGAATCAAATGATACATAAAAAATGTTCAATTTTTATATTCATATTCTTTCATACCCTAAAATATTATTAACATATTTTAATATTATCCATAACTGAGGATTGTATATCTAATGTTGAATACTGAATTGTTTCAAAACATACAAAATATTCTTTGGGAGTTAAAGTAAAAGAGCATATAATATTAAAAATTAATCATGAAGAAATATATTCAAAAGCCCTTATATGATACCTGACACAGTGAGAGAATATTTAAAACACATTATATGTCTGTGTACATTTTCTAACAATAAGTTTACTTAAAAAAGATAATCAGTGTTTCTAGAAGAGAAATTATTGTATCAGTAAGTATATTTCAAAAGTTTCAAAATAGCAAAATCTCGTTGAAGGTAAACATTAAGAAAATGCTAATTTTAAGCACAGTGAGAAAAATTATCAATAATATTTGTATGATATTTGTAGAATAATATTTTCAACTGTTAATATTCAACAAACAGAATAATTATTTTAAGATATATTTGATTGTTCTGTCTCCCTTTTCATTTCTGATTTTATTAATTTGGATACTATCTCTGTGCCCTCTGGATAGTCTGGCTAAAGCTTTATCTATCTTGTTGATTTCCTCAAATAATCAGCTCCTGGTTTTGTTGATTCTTTGAATAGTTCTTTTTCTTTCTATTTGGTTGATTTCAGCCCTGAGTTTGATTATTTCCTGCTTTCTACTCCTCTTGGGTGTATTTGCTTCTTTTTGTTCTAGAGATTTCAAATGCGCTGTCAAGCTGTTAGTGTAAGCTTTCTTTAGTTTCTTTTTGGAGTCACTTAGATTTATGAGTTTTCTTCTTACCTCTGATTTCATTGTGTCCCATAATTTTTGATATGATGTATCCTCACTTTCACCATATTCTAAAAAGCCATTTATTTCTTCCTTGACCAAGTTATCACTGAGTAAAATGTTGTTCGGTTTCCATGTATATGTGTGCTTTCCTTTGTTTTTGTTGGTGTTTCGGACCGGCCTTAGTTGGTGGTGATCTGATAGGGTGCTTGGGATTATTACAAACTTCTTGTATCTGTTGAGGCCTGTCTTGTGACCAGTTATATGGTCAAATTGGAGAAGGGACTGTGAGGTGCTGAGAAGAAAGTATATTCTTTTGCTTTAGGATGAAATGGTCTATAAATATCTGTTAGATCTATTTGGTTCATAACTTCTATTAATTTTACTGTGTCTCTGTTTAGTTTTTTTTCTATTATCTGTCCATTGTGAAGAGTACATGTTGAAGTCTCCGACTATTATTTTGTGGGGTACAATGTGTGTATTGAGTTTTAGTAAAGTTTCTTTATGAATGTTGGTACCCTTGCATTTGTAGCATAGATGTTCAGAATTGAGAGTTCATCTTGGTAGATTTTTCCTTTAATCAGAATGAAGTTTCCTTCCTTATCTTTTTTGATAACTTTTGGTTGAAATTCAATTTTATTCAATATTAGAATGGCTACTCCAGCTTGATTCTAGGGACCATTTGCTTGGGAATTTTTTTCCAACCTTTTATTCTGATGTAGTTTGTCTTTGTTACTGAAGTGTGTTTCCTGTATGCAGCAAAATGTTGGGTCCTATTTATGTATCCAGTCTGTTATTCTATGTGTTTTTATTGGGGAATTGAGTCTATTGATGTTAAGAGATTTTAAGAAAAAGTGATTGTTACTTCCTCTCATTTTTGTTGTTAAATGTGGAATCATGTTTGTGTGGCTATCTACTTTTGGGTTTGTAGAAAGAATACTTTCTTGCTTTTTCTAGGGTATAGTTTCCCTCCTTGTGTTGGTGTTTTCCATCTATTATCCTTTGTAGGGCTGGATTCATGGAAAGATACTGTGTAAAGTTGGTTTTGTCATTGAATATCTTGGTTTCCCCGTCTATGGTAATTGACAGTTTTGCTGAGTATAGTAACCTGGGCTGGCATTTATCATCTCTAAGGGTCTGTATAATATGTGCCCAAGCTCTTCTGGCTTTCATAGTCTCTGTTAAGATGTTTTGTGTAATTCTGATAGGTATGCCTATATGTGTTACTTGGCCTTTTCCCCATATTGATTTTAATATTCTTTCACTGTTTAGTGCATTTGGTGTTTTGATTATTTTTCATTAGATATTATCTTTATTTACATTTCAAATGCTATTCCCTTTCCTAGATTCCCCTATGAAAACCCCTATCCCATCCCCATCCCCCTGCTCAACTATCCACCCATTCCCACATCCCTGTACTGGCATTCCTCTACACTGGGGCATTGGGCACTTCACAGAACCAAGTGCTTCTCCTCCCACTGATGCCAGACAAGGCCATCCTGTGCTACTATGTGGCTGGAGCCATGGGTCCATCCATGTGTACTCTTTGGTTGGTGGTTAAGTCCCTGGGAGCTCTAAGGGTACTCATTGATTCACATTGTTGTTCTTTCTATGGTGCTGACAACCCCTTCAGGTCCTTGAGTCCTTTCTCTAGCTCCTCCATTGGGGACCATGTATTCAGTCTATTGGGTGGCTGTGAGGATCCACTTCTGTATTTTCAGGCACTGCCAGAGACTCTCAAGAGACAGCTATACCAGGATCCTGTCAGCAAGCGCGTGTTGGCATCTTCAATAGTGCCTGGGTTTAGTAACTGTATATGGAATGGATACCCTAGTGTGACAATCTCTTAATATCCTTTCCTTCAGTCTGTGCTCCACACTTTGTATCTCCTCCAATGAGTATTTTGATCCCCCTTCTAAGAAGGACCGAAGTAGCCACACTTTGGTCTTCCTTCTTCCTTAGGTGCATGTGGTCTGTGAACTATATCTTGGGTATTCTGTGCTTCTTGGCTAATACCCACTTATCAGTGGGTGCACGCAATGTGCGTTCTTTTGTGACAGGGTTACATCACCCAGGATGATATTTTTGTACTTCCTTCCACTTACCTAAGAATTTCATGAATTCATTGTTTTATGTAACTATTCATCTGTTGAAGGACATCTGGTTTCTTTCTTTTTTTTTTCTTTTCTTTTTTTTTTTTTGTTGTTGTTGTTGTTTGGTTTTTATTTTTTTGTTTTTTTGAGACAGAGTTTCTCTGTATAGCCCTGGATGTACTGGAACTCACTCTGTAGACCAGGCTGGCCTCGAACTCAGAAATCCACCTGACTCCATCTCCCGAGTGCTGGGTTTAAAGGTGTGTGCCATCATGCCTGGCTAGGACATCTGGTTTTATAAATAAGGCTACTATGAACATAGTGGAGCATGTGTCCTTGTTACATGTTGTATAGCTGGGTCCTCAGGTAATACTATGTCCAATTTTCTGAGGATGTATCAAACTGATTTCTAGAGTGGTTGTACCAGCTTGCAATCCCACCAACAATGGAGGAGTGCTCCTTTTTCTCCACATCCTCTATAGCATCTGATGTCACGGGAGTTTTTGATCTTAGCCATTCTGGCTGGTATGAGGTGGAATTTTAGGGTTGTTTTATTTGCATTTCCCTGATGATTAAGTGTTTTGAACATTTATTTTGGTGCTTTTTGGCCATTCAATATTCCTCAGTTGAGAATTCTTTGTTTACCTCTGTACCCAGTTTTTTAATAGGGTTTATTTGATTGTCTTGAGTCTATTTCTTGAGTTCTTTTTATATATTGGATATTAGCCCTCTATCAGATGAAGGATTGGTAAAGAATCTGTTGGTTGCCATTTTGTAGTACTGACAGTGTTCTTTGCCTTGCAGGAGCATTGAAATTTTATGAGGTCCCTCCGTCTATTCTTGATCTTAGAGCATAAGCTATTGGTTTTTTGTTCAGGAAACTTTCCCATGTGCCCATGTGCATGAGACTCTTTCCCACTTTTTAAAATTATTATTAGTTTCAGTATATCTGTTTTTATGTGAAGGTCCTTGATCCACTTGAACTTGGGCTTAAACAAGGAGATAAGAATGGATCAATTTGGATTCTTCTACATGCTAACCTCCAGTTGAACCAGCACTATATGTTGAAAATGCTATCTTTTGATTATTATGTGATGGTAAGAATTTATTTTCTGGTACAGTCTATTTGGAGTTCTTTAGGCTTCGAGTATGTTCATGGGCACCTCTCTCTTTAGGTTAGGGAAGTCCTCTTGTATAATTGTTTGAAGATATTTACTAGCTCTTCAAGTTGTGAATCTTCACTCTCATCTATACTTGTTATCCTTAGGTTTAGTCTTCTCATTGTGTCCTGGATTTCCTAGATGTTTTGGGTTAGGTGTTTTTTGCTTTTGATAACTTGACTGCTGTGTCAATATTTTCTATAGTATCTTCTGTCCCTGAGATTCTCTCTTCTATCTCTTGTATTTTGTTGGTGATGTTTGCATTTGAGACTACTGATCCCTTTCCTAGGTTTTCTGACACCTGGGTTGTCTCCTTTTATAATTCCTTTATTGTTTCTATTTCCATTTTTATATTTTGGATGGGTTTGTTCATTTCTTTTGCCTCTTTGACTGTGTTTTCCTGTAATTCTTTAAGGGATTTTTGTGTTTTTTCTAAGAGCTTCTAGCGTTTTACCTGTATTCCCCTGTATTTCTTTAGGGGGTTAATTATGACCTTCTTAAAGTCCTCCATTACCATCATGAGACATGATTTTAAATTTGAATCTTGCTTTTCAAGTGTGATGGTGTATCTAGGACTTGCTATGGTGGGAGAATTGCGTTCTGATGATGCCTAGTAACCTTGGTTTCTGTTGCTTATGTTCTTAAGTTGCTTATGCCCTCCAAATTTGATTACATCTAGTGCTACATGCCCTTGCTATATCTGACTGGGGCTTGTCCTTCCTGTGACCCCAGTTGTGCCAGAAATCCTCAGAGTTCAGCCCTCTTTGTGATCCTGTGATTCTGAGATTCCGGGGTCTTGTGGTATCCTGAGAGTGGAGCTTATTCTGGTGTTGTGGGACAGGCTACAGAGTTAGTAGCCAGGGTCTGTCCAGGTTACTGGCCCAGACTAGAAGGAATTCATGCCACTAGTAGGGTGGAGTTCCTGGGTACCTGTGTCTCCTGGTCCCAGTTACTTCTGGCATTTTGGCAGATGTTGTCAAATAACATTTTTCTTAATTAATTGAGAAAATTAATTTAAAAATATTTTTATTTATTCTTGAATAAAAATAAGATTTTTTAGCATCACATAATAATAGAAATTGATGGTTATAATAGGAATCTATATAAATTCCATATTTAATAAAATATAAATAAGGATCTGCTAAGAAAACTAGTGCAAAAAAGGAAAACTTCTAAAACTAAAAGCAAAACAAACAAAAACAACATCAGTGGAGACAAAAAAGAGATTTAAAAAATTTCTATTTCACATCTTCTATTTGCTTGGTGTTTTAATGTACAGTACTATTATAACAATGTTTTAGGGAAGAATTAATTACCTTGGTTTACAAACTATCCTTTCTAAGAGAGATAAAAATCTTCTGTGGAGGATTAATTTCTATCAGTTTGTTTTCTAGTTTGCAGTGGTGCACCATGAGAGGAAGCCAGGTAAGGTCAAGCTAAGACTTGAAGCCTCGGGGACCCTGAGTGGATGGTAGGAGCTTTGCCTACCCCGAACTCCAGGTCCCTGTTGTGTAGCCATAGCCCTAATAGAGAGAGTTGTGGCCATGAGTCACTAGGGGCAGTGCCTATAAGTTCTTCCTCATGTAGATGAGGCATATCAGGCCAAGCCAATAGGAAGCACCTGTTGTCAGACTCAACTCACCCCAAAACTATATAAAAAATTCTATCCAGAAGTAATAAAGGTTATGAAAATTACTCCATTATCTGAGAACATCTATCACACAAGAGCTGTAACACTGCCTGGGAAGAGAACTAGAAGCTCCCCTGTACTCTGCTCACTAACCTCCTCCCCCTCGGCTGTTACATCTGTTTTGCCTGGAAGTTGTATTGTGCTGTTGACATCAGTAGAAATTGCTTATAGCTTCCAAGTCCACTGATTAACCACACTTGGAAATGATGACTCTTCTTATAATAAACAGTGGTGAATTTAAAAACTCAGCTGCCCAAAAGACAGAAAATAAAGAACACATGTGGGCTTAGCCAAAAAACAATGAAACAAACAAAAAAAAAAACAAACTTATAAAACCCCTTCTAAATCTCAAAAAAGATTTTAGAAGAGGAATTTGAAAGTACATTAAGAGATAGGGTGAAGAACTATGGACCATCATTTCCTAGACATGATACACCTACTATGACCATTAACTCACAACAATTGTAGTTACCACTGCTCGGACCATTGAGGACCAGCCTTATCGACAGTCAGGCAAGGCATGGTATGGAAGTAGGGTGAAAGGCACAGAATCCTAATTTCACCTCTGAACTATAAATAGACTGGGAGAGGGGGCCATTACTAACTCTAGTTTTCTACTCTATGTTGAGGCAATCACAGCCCAAGAATGCTTCTGCAACAGCAGTCATGCAGATGTCCTTGGTTAACACAAGTTACCAAGACACAAAAGAAGAAGATATAAACACAGGAAAGATATTTGTGGGGAGAGTGTAAAAGGGTGTGGGCTGAGAATGGTCATTTGCAAACCAAATGCAATAAATTTAAGCAAATTTAAATTTAAAAATTAAAACTAAATTAAAATTAAATGGAAAGTGTTAAAGGAAATTTAAATATTAGAAGGTAAGGGTTATTTTTGCCTTTGTTAAAGCTGATTAAGGTATGATCTGAAAAATTCAAATGATGGTAACAATTTTTATTAAATATCCAGGAGCTCAGAATTGATAAAGCTGTTGATAAGCTGAGATAAAGGTATTCTCATACTTTTCTGATAATTAGAAGGACTGATTCATTCAAATGTCTTCAGGTTTTCACCGTGAATGCTAACAAGTAGTTTAAAGCTATTGCTGGGATCCCTGAGTGCAGTGATGTACATAAACACACTATTTTTTTTTTTTTTGAGCAGCAGAGAAACACCTGCATGCAGCTGTCTAAGCTGTGTACCACCAAGCTCCAGCTGTTTTCTGAGATCCAGAAGTACCATAATGCGTACTAACTATACCAGTCTAGCAGAGTTAGCAAAGGGAGGAGCAACTGATAACAGATAAACTTAGGCTAAATCCCAATAATTTATAGTACAGAGAGAGCTCTTTTGTTGTTGTTTAAAGTGTTAATGTAAGGTGTATTTCATTTTATGCTAATCATGCAACATAGATATCACTTGGAGTTTTTAGGATTAAGTTCATCTGACATTTTTAAGGTTACTATTGCTAAGATGACGATGATAGGAAAAGCTTGCTTAAGTTTTCACATCTTTGTTTATCATTGAAGGAACTGAGGTTGGAAACTGAATAGAGCACCAACATATACGCAGGAGCTGATGCAGAGGCCATAGAAGGGTGTTGTTTACTGGCTCACTGCTAATGGCTTGCTCAGCCTGCTTTCTTATAGAACACAGAACCACAAGCTCAGGAGTAACACCACCCAAAATAGGTTGGGCCCTTCTCAATATATCATTGATTAAGAAAATGGCTTGCCTACAGCCACATCCTATGTGCATGCTTTCTCAATTGAGACTCCCTTCCCTTCCCTTGCTTGTGCCAAGAAGATATAAAAAACATCCAACACAGTTTGCTAAAGGAAATTACATTTTGATAGGTTACACTTTTTTAAAGTAAATTGTATTAGACCATTCTCCAGGGTACATTCATTAATTCCTTTTTAAAATATCTTATTATTGCATCTGAAATTCTTACAATTGATATCATTCTATATAAACTATCCAAGAGAGGTTTTGTAAAAAATACCATAATGATATTATATATAAAATGGTATACATTATGATATAGTCTTTAAATGGGGAATGGTGACACAGTTTGATTTCTATTGTGATAAGAACTCTGACCAAAGGCAACTTGTGGAGCAGAAGGTTTATTTCAGCTTACAGTTACAATCTATCATGAATGTAAGTTAGGCTCGGGACCTGTAACTGACCATTGAATGAGGCTGATTAGTGCCTTGATTTTCCTGGATTGCTCATGGTTGGTCTTGTTGTTGTTTGTTTGTTTTGTTGTTTTGTTTTGTTTTTTCCTTGTTTTAAATACTGCACAGATGGCTATCATTGTGTCAAGATGAAAAACAAAATAAAATGAAGCAGCTAATTGTATAAATAATTAAGAGTGGGCTAAATACCCCATACAGTAAATGCTTGAATTTGTATCTCATGGCTCACTGAACTGAAAGTAATTATGAGGCTATGAAAAGTATGAAAAGTAATTTTACAAAGTAACAACAGACCAGCCTTGAAAATATAGCCACCCTCTTCCCCCAATTTAATTGCATCTAATTTCAAATTTTGGGGGACCTTCTCATTACACTAAGAATAAAGCCCAAACTGGCCCTAGGTCTTGTAAAGTCAAGGTTAACATTGCTTTTAAGGGATTGCTCTCCTCACACTTTTCCCTTCTTCCCTAATAGGACATATAGGAATATAGTGGTCCAGCTGCGGGTATGCTAGAAAATTAAAATCTTAATGTTAATATTCTAGAAACTCATCTAAGAGGGTTTCTGAGATTTTTGGATAGAGGGTGGTATTGATATCTATTTATTTATTTACCTCATGACATCAACAGTTACAACCCTTTTAGCATGTCTTAAATACCAGTATATTATATTGCTCAGTTATTATTTGATAACCACTGTTGACTTTATTATTAACCCTATTAATTGTTGTCTACTTCTCTCATCATGTATATAGATACCTGGATCAGAATTCCAGATTTTACATTCTGGTACATAGGAGATATTACATATTTGTCCAATTAATGAATGAATAATTATACTGTAATTAAAACATATATATATATATATATATATATATATATATATATATATATACAATAAAAATTCAAGTTTATTATATAAAGGTCTTTTGCAATTAAAGTACTCAGGTATTATTACCATCTACAAACAGTCTTGAGTTTTGTAAATGAAAACCAGTTTCAAGAATAGGAATCAATTTCAGTTGTACAAATAAACAATGTAAATATCATGAAACCAAACATTAACAAAAAATTCCAAAGGCATTTACTGATGAAATGTTATTAAATTTGGCAACTGCAAGTACTCTATGGAAGAAGAAGAGAGCTGGAGGTTTTACTGAGTTACAGAGCATTTTCAGAGCAGTAGTAACAAAGCTTTGCTCAAGAGACAGTATTGCTTCATAATCAATCAGTTCTCTTGTGTGACTAGTCGTGATACCCACTAGAAGTGATACCCACTGAAAAGAAAATATCCATGCAGAAACACAGAAAGATTAAGTGAAAAAGCTACTGCTTGTCCCATGAACAAAAAGAAGAAAAGGAATCACAGAAAAATTTAGCAGAAGCTAGTTTTAGGAAAAAATTAAAACATCTTATTTTTTGTTATTTTTAAGAGAGACTTCTCCTGATGATAATAGTTTGACTTATAACCAAGAAAGCACAAGACCTGAACCTTCACAAAATATGATGTGTTATTCATTACAGAACTTTCACAGTATTAAATGGAGAGTAGTTGGCAAGAGATTACTGGCATTTCTACACTGGCCCTAGCTTCCAGAGACTCCTACTTATTAGTTATTATGTTAAATTACTAATGATCTGGGTGAGAGAGAAATTATTTTTGTTTACTTTTTTTGATTTGACATGCTTAGAAAATACAATCTGAGCTGTCAGGATATACTGAAAATTATCATTCAGATTTGAGGAGGTACAGTTTACATTCATTCAACTGCCCACAACTCCTTCTGTACAGTGAATATATTGGAAGACATGAAAGAAAAGGGGACTTTAAATGGTCAAAACTAAGGTTGATTTGGTTGAGCAAGATTAATTGATCCAATCTATAAATGTTCCTCAAAATGGAGAAAGGATGAGATGATTACAATTTGCCACCAGCAGTACGTCTTAAAGTATCTACTTGAAATTAAATGAGATAATATACTAAACTGAATTAAGCAATTAATACTATGAAATTCTATATGTAAATAAATGATTGAATTTCAGATCCATGAAGATTATTATAATCCACTGTGTTCATTAGTATATGATTCTAAATTAATAAAATTGTATAAAAATTCAACAGAAGTGAAGTTATGAGTATAGCATGTAGAACATGCTTCACATCTTACAATTATATTGCATTTTTTCTGCTAAAATAACTATAAGACCAATGATAAGAACACACATATTCATATAACATATCTTTTTTTCCTTTTTTTTTTTTTTTTAAGATTTATTTATTATATGTAAGTACATTGTAGCTATCTTCAGACATTCCAGAAGAGGGCATCAGATTTCATTACGGATGGTTGTGAACCACCATGTGGTTGCTGGGATTTGAACTTGGGACCTTCAGAAGAGCAGTCGGTGCTCTTAACCACTGAGCCATCTCACCAGCCCCCATATAACATATCTTTAAGAACTCACAAATATGAAAATTTTCGGTTTTGAAAAGCACATAGTTTGGTAAATTTCTATTATTTAAAAGTATAGCTATGTATTACAACATAAACTAGATGTTCAACATATTAAAATATCAGTACTAGTAACAACATAATTTAGGAAGTGAAAGACCTCTTGTCATTTGAGATATGTGGAAGTTTTCATATAAAATTTAATATTCTACTTTCCTTTATTTTTTAATGTAGAATAGAGTTTATTAAGGGCATAGGGAGGAGAGTTAAGAGGGTGATAGAGGCAGAGAAAGACAGAGAGAGAGAAGTGGAGAGAGGGTGGAGGAAATGGGAAGAGAGGGAAAGGAAGAGTAAGAGCAAGAGAAAGCAAGAGAGCAAGAGCTCTATTTTTCTTTTCACTAGAGGCTTTACAGATGAGAAGAGAAAATTGAAAGTGAAAACATCATGTGTGAGGGTAATATTGATCTTTTCGGAACTTTAAATAAAGGAATAACAACACTGAATTCCACTTCATTTCATTTATAGTGCATATTTCTACCTATAAAATATTTACTTTACAATCATTTTAATTTTTATTTAAAAGGTTAGTTATAAACAATTATTTCTATTCTATATATTATACACTGTGTATGCATGTTTTTAAATGATTTTAAATCCATGTATATATATATATGTATATATATATATATATATATATATATATATATATATATATATAGTCAGTGGGCAGAAGATCTAAGCCACTCGGTTGAAATCACACTTTCCAGAGTAATGAAACTGATACTTAATGTGATTTTTCCCATGAAAATATTTATTAATTAAAATATAATAAATAAATTAGGGAGAGTATAATATATTATCTACTAAAAAGAACCATAATCATATAGTATAAAAAGTTCTATGAAAATTATGTCTAGTTTTTCACTCTCTGTTCTCTCTCAAAATATCTTTAGCAGCTCTGCTTTACACTGAGGAGCAGGCCATGGTTCATTTTGCATCTAATTCCAATGTGGCTGGTCCTAGATTTGAGGCACAATTAAGAACAGCGATAGCCTCATACCAGTCAGATTGGCTAAGATCAAAAATTCAGGTGACAGCAGATGCTGGCAAAGATGTGGAGAAAGAGGAACACTCCTCCATTGCTGGTGGGATTGCAAGCTGGTACAACCACTCTGGAAATCAGTCTGGTGGTTCCTCAGATTTTGATCCAGCAATACCTCTCCTGGGCATATATCCAGAAGATTTTCCAACTTTTAATAAGGACACATGCTCCACTATGTTCATAGCAGTCTTATTTACAATAGCCAGAAGCTGAAAAGAACACAGGTGTCCCTCAACAGAGGAATGGATACAGAAAATGTACATTTATATTTACTCAATTGAGTAATACTCAGCAATTTAAAACTATGAATTTATGAAATTCTTAGGCTAGTGGATAAATCTGGAGGATGTCATCCTGAATAAGGTAACCCAATCACAAAACAACACACATGATAGGCACTAACTGATAAGTGGATATTAGCCCAGAAACTTAGAATAACCAAGATACAATTTGTAAAACACATGAAACTCAAGAAGAAGGAAGACCAAGTGGGGATACTTTGTTCCATCTTAGAATGGGGAACAAAATACCCATGGAAGGAGGTATAGAGACAAAGTTTGGAGCTGATTCAGAAGGAATGAGCATCCAGGGACTACCCTACACGGGGATCCATCCCATAAACAACCACCAAACCCAGACACTATTGCATATGCTAACAAGATTTCGCTGACAGGACCCTGATATAGCTATCTCTTGTGAAGGGGGTGTGTTGGGGAGCAGGGCAAGGGTAAGGTATAGGAGAAATTTTGGGATAGCATTTGGAATGTAAATGAAGAAAATATCTAATAAAATTTTTGAGAAAAAAACAAGAACAGCAATAGCTACATACACAATAACAACAATTATACCTTGAGATATTTCCATAATCATCCTGATAGCTAAGATCATGACTGACTGCTGAAGGGCATGTATCACTGAAAATCAAGATGGGAAAAAGGAGGCTTCTCATTCCAAAGAAAGGAAGGTGCATTTGTATGACAGGAGATCCTAAAGTGTTCCTCAGATTGTTAAAAATCTAAGGCTTAATGGTCATTTATTTCTGGAATATTATTTTACATATTTTTGTGCAGTAGTAGACATTTGGTAAATGAAATACTGGAAGATACTGTTTTGGAAAAGTGAGACTGTGAAATATTTAGTTTTTAAGTTAAATTGGTGACATATAAATCAACAGTATGAAAATATATAACCATAAATTTTTAAACTTATAGGTCTCATATGGTGGTAGACATCTGTAATCCTTGTCCTTGGGAAGGAGATGCAGGATGACGGGGAGTTCAAGGTCATTGTAAAGGACATTGCCAGTTTGATCTCAGTCTTGACTACATGAGACCCTATCTCCAAAACAAATAAATCCATTATATATTAGGATTATTATAATAAGAAAAAAGTCAGTCTTATGCAAAGTAAGATATATAAGAAAGAAAATTTATTTGAAGAAGGTTTCAAATCTATATAATCCATCTATTAATTTTTTGAATGAATATTGAAACTGAGTTGTAGAAGAAAAAAAATGGTAATACCATATGCCCCAATTTTACACTCCTGGCTTATACCTATAGAACTCTCATAGCTACAGATATTTGTTTATCTGTGTTCTCTGTTGATTACAGTAACCACGAAATACAAACAGCCTAAATATCTATCAGTATATAATGGGGGGGGGGGGTTGACTATAAATCATAGAGGTTTATTCAGCCAAAAAGTAAAATGAAAACAGGACATACTCTGGAAAATGTATGGAACTGGAAATTATTAAGTGAAGAGACCCAGATTATAAAAGAGTAAGACCATGACTTCACTCATACATGTATCACAGACTTTAAGTTTTATACATGCATATAGATCAAAACAAAAGATAGATTTTTTTCTAAGAAAAAGCAAAAGAGCAAAATAGAACAATATACCTGTCATTTGAAATCAGAATAGAAGTTACTGTGACCAGCTGGAAAGGGGACAGGAATAGCAGCAGGAAATGGAAAGGAAGACTCGGTGTTTCAAACAAGCGTTGTGGAAATTTCATACTGAAATCCATCAATTTGAATGGTTCTTAAAATAAATGCATTTTAAAATTAAATGAAAGGGTACTATGTTTCCCATTAAATAGCTCTTATATATAGATAATTAACTAAAAGCCAGGCATCTGGGCAAGTACTGGTAGATGACATAGTAATTTTATATATTCTTTTCCTTCATTCTTATCCTGTAGCACAGACAGCTTAGTTGCTGTTAAGTTCAAACTCTTTAAGCATCTCAGGTGGACATTGATTTCTCATTGCTGTGACAAAATCTCTAATCAAAGTAAGTAAGAAAAGAAGGGCTGATCTCAGCTTAGGCTTCAAGGGGATTCTGTGCATCAGGGTCAGGCCCCCCTGGCAGAAGCAGAGAAACATTGCTGTTCACATTGCATCTTTAGTCAGGATGCAGAAGGATGTGTGCTTGGACTTCATCTTGTTTTGCTTTTGATTCAGTCTGTCATCCACCCTGTGGAATAATGCATGTCTGCTTCATTAACCTAGTCTGGAAGCATCCCATAAATATGCCTAGGGGATCGTTCCCTTGGCAATTCTAAATTCTGCCAAACTGACAGCTTAAATTGACAATCACACTTCATTATTGGTGTTTCTTATTTTCTGTTTTGATGACCAAATCATAAAAGAATTCATTACATTTAAACTAATTTACTAAATGGAGCATTATTTGTGATTATGTATGTATGTTCATGCACACACACACACACACACACACACACACACACAAACACACACACACACACACACACACACATCAAACAGATTCTGATTAAAAAGACTTTTAAAATGTTTGACTCCTAATTATCCCAAGCTCATCTTCCTCTGCCAAACCCATTCTAAGGAAGCTTGCATTCTTTCTCTTCTACTTTGATGCTCTATTGTATTTGAACAAATCACCTGGCTGTGTTTCTTCTAAACAAAATGCCAAAAATCTAATATTTTGTTTTAAAAAAATAGAAATGTTCCTTCAAACAGCACATTCTAGTGATTTCTGATGAGCAAAGGTTCCATCCATATGATGTGTCACCTGAAGCCCTCTACACAGAAATACTGGTTAAGAAGCCTTAGATTGACTCAAGTTCATTCCTGGTTCTCTGTCATTGTATAGTCCAAATACATTACTGAATTCCAACACGTCTGCACACACAGATCTAGAATATAAGTAGACCCACTCCCCACACTCCATTCTTTCACAATATATAGTCTATAAGATAAGGAATTTAATAGAAATATATAGCCTTTTCGTTCTTTCTCTTGTTATTGAAGAATCTTAGAGTCCTTGCCTCTATAAAGGTTCATAAACAACATACAGCATCTACTGTCTAGTGGTTTTTACCTAATAACCTACTAATTTTTCTCAGAGTCATCCTAAAACCAAAGCAAATAATTTTTCTCCTCTTACTTTCTTAATTTTCTTCATCCAGAAAGAAAAGATTCAATGTAATTGAACCAGTTACCATAGACAATATAAATATTCCTGTTTTATTTTCCAAACTGCCTCAAATAATTTTAAAGGAGCATATATTATTTTTTACTCAATGTCTGTTTGTTGACTTCTCCTTTGAGAAGGAGAAGGAGAAGGAGGAGAAGAGGAAGAACTCAGAGAGCAATAATAATTCACAGAAACTAATCTTAAGATTTAAATGCCGTTTCATACTATAGGGAATAGACAACATGGCTCATTGGTTAAGAGCACTTGCTATTCTTGCAGAGGATCTGTGTTTCATTCCTGTGACATACCTATGACTACAATATCAGAGAACATAAATCACTCTTTCAGCTTCCATGGGCATATACAGACACACAGGTTCACATAAATAAAAATAAACACTTTTCAAATAAAAATTTATAAAGCTATATTTAAACAATACATAAAGAGTATACTTTATAGAAAATATCCAAAACTATACAAGGCAAAAAATATTTTCTCACTATAAAATATTGTATCATGTTTTAACTATCCTATTACTTCTGAACCTATATTATTATAAAATTAAAACATTGGTTATTCTATGAGGTTAAAGGTGTTTAAAAGGAGCTCTTACTCCCATAGTAAAAATTTGACCCAGTATCTGAAATACTGATATTCAGTGTGACTTAGCTGCGAGGACTGTCCTATATCTAGCCTAAAGTGGGAACAGAAAATTCCAGTGACACTTTAATTACTAGTAGAAATCCTGCCTATGTGAAATTATGTCCAGTGGAAATAATTAGAAGACTGAGACTGTAGTTTCAGGAGTCAAATAGAGTTTCTTGGGTCTGAACAATTGCCTTTCCACTGAGGTTTATAACCAGACTCTTAGACTCTCTGAGCAATCAGTAGGAAAGCTTTGATGGCTTCACAGATGGAAAAATCAGGACGAATATGGGTATACATTAAATTAAATCCCCCAAATTGATGTCTCTAGTTACAAAAAAATTTACCAGTTTTCAATAACAGATATGAAAATCATGCAAAGGAAAAGGTGCTAGGGTTAGCAGGAAACAGTTTTATTAAATGAATCTCTATTTTCTTTGATTGATTTCTCCAACTGGAATAATAAACAGCCTGTTTGGGAAAAACCTGAAGGCACAAAGAGACACCATCACTGTCATAATACAGAGAGGCGGGGAAGAGCCAGAATGTGTTTAGATATCATAGATAGCTTCATTAATCACTTGTCAATGATGATCCAAATCAAATGTGTACAACTACAATGTTCTTTTCAAGTAAGATGAATTATCTTTGAAAAGTAAGTAATGTCTAAAATAGAAATAAATGACAGCTATGCATTGACAAAAGATTTGCTTTGGAATATTTTGTCAAATATGGATATATAAGCCAATATTATTTTTAACAAAGAAATCTCCTGGAATAGAAAATATAGTGATTATCATCAATAGCATTTTAAGTTTTTCAAGAACTATTAGAAATGTTGTATAAAATGTATTCATATCCACAATATGGTCTGTGAGGAAAATGTCACATATTTAATTTTGGTATAAGAGTTTGGTTAATTTAATTTGGGAGCATTCTTCAGTAAAATTTTCATTTAAGTATTTTGTCTCCTTTTGTCAGCTCTATAATTTGGATAGAATATGTAAAATATTTATGTCATAATCACTATAATGAATTTATTAATAATAGTACTCATACCTTAGTGGTGATTTCAGGATTATAATGAATATAAATTAAATATCTCATAAGGCAGGTAAAGAAACTTGCGGTACTGCAAAGGTTTTAATTTTCAAGAAAAGAGAGGGTTTGGAATGAAGGGTCAGCAATTAAGATCATTTGTCGATCTTGCAGAGGATCAATTAGGGTTCTCAGTACTCACACAACTGCTTACAACCTCCTGCATTGCCAGGGTCACAGGATTCTATGCCTTCTCGCCCCTGCAGGCATTGACATTCATGTTCTCCATGTACACACTTCCAACCTCTTTTCACCCACTTACACAAATAGAACTTAAAGTAATATTGAACATCTGACCCATAAATCTTTCACAAAACTTCATATTTTTAACACAAAAGGAAAAAAAGAATACATGATTTGTGACTTCAAATGGGTTGTCACAGTCCATAATACTCCATGCTAATATTTCATTGCATACAGCCTGCTGTGCTGGAAAAATTCTGTTTTAAATGGTGTCATCCTATATAACTCATCTGACAATATATGAAGGTGAATGAGAGGTCTTATAAGGAACTAATAATGAATTTCTCTCTTTACTCAAATATTCCAGAGAGTTTGGTAGGCTCTCCCTCACCCATTCTGAAGTATGCTGTTCTAAGAAGTCTTAGTGTTTTCCATTTTAGTATACCAGCCTCCATTCTTTTTTGGCCCCTTCAGTTAAGTCTTTCTGTGAATTACTATAGTTTATCCCATCTGTGTTATATCTGCTTTGCCAAATTCCCACCAAGGTGAGATTTGATTATTTTATTACCTACCTGCTCATCCCTTGTTTGTGCTGTAGATAACAAGCACATAGCAAAATTTTGTTTAAAACCTTTGCTTAAACATCAAACAAATGAACTATTTTATGCCCAGATTGTTAGCACTTAATGGATCTGGAACAACTCTATTCTTGTTCATGAAACTGAGCCTTTATCAGTTTGGTTCAGCTTTTATTAATTTAAAAAGCCATAGAATACAGCATTTTATTTAATTTATGAATTGAGTTGTGTCAGAGTGAAAAACACACGATAATAAATATTTAACAGAAACTAATGCAAAATGTTTTACATGCCAGATATGATGCTCCCAACACCTTATCTCTTATTAAAGAACTAAAGAAATAACAGTATTAGTCAAGCTGAAACTTGTCTACAGATACCATACAGTGGAATAACTTAATGATGAAAAAAAAAAAAAAAACAGAAAAGAACCACACAGACAGTGTGGAAACCATTAATTACTTGACAATCCTAAAAGTGCATGTAGTCTTAAGTTTGTGGTTTAGAAATTTACTATATGCAGACTTGGTTGTAAATTTAACATACTCTCAAATACCTTAAAACTAATTTCATTAATAAGGGCTGCAGGTGCACAAATGAGTAGCTAATCCAGCATTGTTTGGATCATTGTACTTGGATTAGGGGATTTCCTTTTAATGCTAGATTCTTGCTGCTTACATTCTTATTAGCTGGATTCTAGCTGGGTGAGTTCATAGAAGTCCTATAAACTCTCTGATCTTGTTTTTCTTTCTGGTAAATGAATATAAAAATACCTGCTTTGTTCTCTCACACAATGTGGCTAAAAGAACCCACTTGGATTTTGAAACTTCTTAATATCAGTGGCTATATAAATGCCTCGAGATTTTATTGCTGCTAATACTATTATGGTTGTGTTTATAAGAAAGTTGCATACTGGTCTGGAAAGATGGCTCAGCAGTAAAGAGCATTTGCTGCTCTTATAGAGGACCTGTGTTCACATAATGACTCACAAACAGTATAAGTTCTAGGAGATTCAATGCCCTCTCTTGGCTTTGGCAGGCACCAGGTACATATGTGATGCACATACACTTGCGCACACAAAGCTTTCAAACATATGAAATAAAATACATTTTTAAAAAGCCATTATACTCTAAAGCATCTTCACAGAGTGACATGATTTTTCTTAGATATTAATTGCTTTGAGCAGAGGCATGCGAGGGTTCTTGGCTGAAAGGATAAATACCAGAAGAATCTCAGTTTGGAATAGGCCAGTTTCTCCTCAAATTTCTTAATAATTTATCCATTAATATAGAATTTACAATAACTTTTATAGCAAGGATATAGTAATGCATCATGTATCAATGTAGCATTTCAATAGGATAACATCTACTTATTGAGAACCATGAGACAGAAAAGATTTTACTTCAAAGGTTATGTTTTGAATGATGTCCAGACACATCCATTTTCCTTAATTCTCATGACTTTGAGCTAACACCATCTCAGTGATATTGGCATATGTTAGTTGTTGAATCCTTGAAATTCACAGGAAGATACCAAAGGCAACAAATCAATGTTACTATTGTATTATGAATCTTCTCTATAATTACATATTAAGATGAATAAGTTGCTTAATTATGACAAAAATAGATTTATGGATATTACCTTGAAGATTCTGTGTTGTGTATATCAATCCTATACTTGTAGTGTACTCAAAGCAAACATTTCTCAGCCTTGAAATGCCTTTCATTATCCTTTGAATACATAACACAGACAATATTAGACTTTTTCTGAGTTCCATATTCTTCCCTATAGTTTACCAGAAACACATACTCATACTAATACATCACAGAAGTAATCACAAAGAACTGCTGTGTCATTAGGTGTTCTGGGAAATCACTGTCTTTAGCCTTTAGATAAATCTTTCTACTTTGCTTCTTACTTGTATTTGCCACCATAGGATTTTGTGTGCCCTTTCTATTTTCAGGAATGAAGCTCTCCCCATTTCCATTGCCTAAACAAAAATCATCTCATTAGTGATCTATTCATAAGCCAAACTCTATTAATATCTTCTTCTGACCTCCACATTTTGAATATGTATTTCTTTTACTACATTAAATCTAATAACTCTATGTTTGTTTAATCTACAGATCAATGATTCTGGGATAGGCACTAAAAGATATGGAAAGAATTTGAGGTTGTGGCAGTAGTGAGTCAGGAGGAGTGGGAAGCCAGACAGAGAGAGCATATGTCCATTGTATAAGATTATATATATATATACAGTAACTGAGTTCTCTTTCAAAGTTAAATATTACATGTAATATTGATGAAATTATATACATACAGAGAACTCTGGTGGTAAATATGATGGAAACATAAATGCAATGTCCCAAAAACTTTAAATGGTGCTAAGATAAACAACCCTAAAGAATATAAGAGGTGATAGATGTACAATAAGAAATTCAAATTCCCACAGTCCTCTTATACACATTCCTCAGGTGGATTACTTTTAGTAGCTCACAAGAAATATAACACATTTCTGAGAATATCAATCTACAAGTAAGTTGAACTGAAATACAAATATCTCAGAGTTATAATGTTTGTATCACTTTTTGTAGAGAATGTGTTAATGTTAGACACTAGCTATATAAATGTGGAAATATCAAACAGTTATTTGTAGTGTGTGTTCTTTTTTCTGAAAACTATATGAGCTCATCTGTTAGTCCCTAGAACACCACGTACACTTATAATTTCTAAGCTTATAGTGACAAAAGAGCTGCTCATTTGAGGTAGAGACCACCTGCACACTGTGATTGCCCCAAGGCTGTGCATTCAAAGCTACTGCACAGACAGTGATAGATACTAAGATTTCTCTGCTCTTCCATAGTTGACATAAAACTTTTGTTGATATTACAGATTGTCAATGATAGGCTTTTTCCTTTTTCATGCAGAGATTACCAATGAGCAAATATGTTGGCCCTAGGAATTTTTAAAAGGAAAACAACAACTACAAGATGGACTTCATTGTACTCTTTGGATATTAGACAAAGAAAAAAATAAACTGAAAGCAGATTTAGTAGTTATGTTTTCATTATGTTTTGTTTTGTTTGTTAGTTGACTGGAAATGGAAATTCAAGAGACAGAAGGTAGGATTTTGGAAGATATTTCTTTCTTTCTGCAAGCTTGTTCTCTTGTTACCATTTAAAGACATGGCAGACACCCACCCTTTACTTCCATATTGTCTCTTTTTTTTCTTGGCATTAACCATAAAATTATTTCCTTTGGCTTGTGGTTTGATATGTGGTATCTCTACTCTTTCTATGATAAGTTTTGAGATTAATTTTATTTCTAAATGTATCTTGTTTCTTTAAATTAAAATGTGACAGTGAGGCTGAGGGCTTCTCTTGTAAAGGTTGCCCCTATCTACTGTATGGCATTGGCATTCATTTATTCCTGAGTTCCATAGCAACATTTTCCAGGCTGCTTCTCCAACTGCTCACGCTATGACAATCAACAAAGCCTGTGTTCTCTGCTCTTAAACAACATCCTTATTCCAAACCATTGTAATTTTTGTAAAACACAAAAGAAGAACAAAGGTTTTAATGTTTTATGATTCATTTTAGTGTCAGTGCATAGAAAGTCTGCTCAGGAGTTAAGATAACTGGCTGTTCTTAAAGAAGATCTATATTACATTCCCTGCACCCATATGGCTCTTCTCTGGGCACCAGACATACATGTAATATAGATACACACATGTGATTAAGTTGTTATACACTCAAGATAGAAATGTAAAAAAAATCTCTAGTGGGCTATTATCACAAATTTGAAATGCAAATGTTAAAATTAACAAATATTTCAATATAAAAATACATTACCACAGTAAAATATTTAATCTAATGGCAATATCTAATTATCCCCACACAGCACTATCATCCATATGTTAGTTAACCAGAAATTATTTAATATCTAATGTGGGTAACTCCCATGCATTACTTAACTTGGCATTTTGATATTTTTCAGAAACTTTCATCCATTATTACTGCTATTATCTATTTCATCTTCCATTTCCCAAGATGAGTTAATCAAACTTAATGACAATGAAATCATTCTGATGAAGCTTTTAAATACTTTCCTAGTAAATGGGTACCAGAAAACCTGTATATTCAGCTTTATTTTCAGATCTCACTCTTCCCAATATAAATTTATTTTTACTTCCTTTTATATGGATATGTACATATGTATAAAGTATCAATCATCATATAGAAGCTAGTAAGTAGACACATACAAATGACCAGATATCAAGCATTGATTCTTATCAGAAGTATTTTTTCCCAATTCTGTAGGTGCTGGACATAGTATTTTGGATGTTTAGAAATCATCAAAGAATAAACTTTTAGCTACTACTTCTCTTTTAACAATTTCATTGTTGATGTATGATGCATCCTATTCATAAAAATATGTGAAGACCAGCCAATAAAATAAGACTTTTTGTATCTGAAATTTCACTTTGCAAAGCACAATGTCTATTTTTCTTCATTCTGTCTTTTAATTTAGTTCTCAATTATACCTCTTTTAAGATTTTGATATATAATAATTTTAAAATTGTTACTATGCTTTTAATCTTAAATAATGCCATTTGTATAAACATCTGCACTGAAACATATGTTTAAAAGTATAAACATGAACACAATTTCAAATTGCCCTACACTTTGATTTTGATATATAATAATTTTAAAATTGTTACTATGCTTTTAATCTTAAATAATGCCATTTGTATAAACATCTGCACTGAAACATATGTTTAAAAGTATAAACATGAACGCAATTTCAAATTGCCCTACACTTTTTGCGTCCATAAAGAAAAATAAACCTTGTTAGAATCAATAGTTATTCTTCTCACATGCACAAAAACAAAACAAACTCTCTATATCTATGGTTACACAATAAATTGGCAATTTCATAAGCTGTCTTCTCTATTTTACTGATTCATTTTAATGTATAAAATATATATTTGAGACACAGTGATATTCAAAGTAGTATATGGCTTGGGATCAGAACAATCTGACTTTGCAACTAAAGTTTATAGCCATTAAAAACTGATGGAGTCTCACTGAGCCTGTTTTCTCATCTCTAAAGGAACTACACTAGTTCCCATTTCATGAGCTTTTTATTGAGACAAGTGCGTCAATCACTTCAACTAGTGTCTGGCTCTTCATGGTCATCCAATAAATACAACACTTTATTTTTGACAAAATAAATTGAGTAAACAGTAGATATATGCCTCAAAATATTAGCCTATATGTAGAGTTTTTCTTTATATAACCATATACATGCTGATCTGTCAAATCTATTAGTTTATTATTTATAACTATTGAAAAATGTGTTTACTATGTGATGAAAAGAAAGCCTTTCCATATTTGTCACCTTCAGTCTTCATGAAACTCTCTAATTAAAAGAATATGCCTTTGCCTAGGCAGGTGAGAAAACTAGTCATTGGCTAGTTAATTTATTATGTTCATAAAAGTTCTTAATGTCAACTACTGAGTTTAAACAAACTTTCCCTTTCAGTGTATTTTCAACATATTCCATCATATTTTCCCCCAATATTATTTTGTAGATGAAGTGGTTCAGAATCAAACAAATAATTTTTAAGGCCTACAGTATCATTGTGTAAAATCTTACCAACATGATTGTCTGAACATGACCTGAAGAATAGTAGCAAGAGACATGTTAACAGCAGCAGAGGAAAGCATGAGTGACCTCAACACTACACAAAGAACTACAAACTGAAGATGGTTCAGAGCAGAAGAAATTATTTTCTCTTACACATCAATTAGTTATTCAAAACCAAATGGTCAGCCCTGAAACATACATAACAGTAGTATTGCTTACACAGGAATGTCTGCATTTATGCATTTGGAGATATATATGTTGTTAGATTATTGATAGATGATAGATAGATAGATAGATAGATAGATAGATAGATAGATAGATAGATATTAACAACAACTAATGGAAAATAAGGCAATGTATTTAGAAGAGAGCAAGGAGGTGTACATAAGGGTTTTATAGAAAGGAAATGAAGAAGGGAAATAGTATAATTCTAATATAATCTCAAAAGCTAAAAAGAAATACTTTGAAAATCCTGCTCTAATATTTGCTAGATTTGTGGCCAGTTACTTCTGACTTTTTATTATGTGCATCCTTCATAGGTATTATATTATATTATTGTCTGTCTTTGTGAAAACATAAAAGTAAAATTTGAAGATAATGATATTTGTTTCAAACCCTCTGTATCTATGATTGTGGAGAGTATGAAATGCTGGGGTTCTGTTACCAAGTGAGTCTGGATTACGGTAATAGGTTTGACATGTACCATTGCCGTTTACTACAGTGGGACTCAGTGTGGCTCTACACAAACGAGTAAGAGAAGATTTCTCATTAATGTAGAAAATAAAATGAAATAGTATTTATATATTTAAAAGTTCTGTATTTAGTGTTATTTTATGGACTAAGAAGGATAAAAACTAAATTCTGATGTCCAATTTACTAAGAAACAGGTGACTCCATTTTCTAACTTTAAAATATATGCTCCTTCAATATGAAGAGTCCCTTTTTCTCCTGCTCTTATTATCTCTTTCATATCCTTGAAGAGGTATTTTAAGTTATCATGTAATATTGCATACTTCTCAATGAGGAAGGGGTGGAATTTCAGGCAGAAGCATACTGTGTGTGGCTGCTCACATGTGGGTATGGTAGATGTAAGGCTTTATAAACATAGAGATTTTAACTGGTCAACCATGTACACTCTGTTAAATAAATTCAGAATAATAAACTCTCATGAGGAGTAGCAGGGGATTAAAGAAGAATGTACTTAATTCAAGACACAAGAACACAAGCAAAAGAAAAAGGGTCAGGAGGCTCCCAGGTGTCAGTCAAGCTGATTAGATTAAAATGAGTCCCTTCATCCAAACACTTTTTTCGAGTTTAGCCAAATCAACTGCTATTATAACCAAATAATTCTTTAAATAGAAAAGCTTTTAAAAATGTGAATGCTTTGGTTATCTCTCAGCATTTAATTATTTTTTCCTATAAACCATCTATATGATAAGTGAGACTGCACATTTATGTTTCTAGATGTGGATTCTGAGTAGCTTAATAACTTGTCATATTTCAGGTTTTCTGAACTAGATTGCTGGGTCAGGTTAAAACCTGGTTTTGGTCAAGAGATTTTTTTTTCCCCAAGTAATTTCTGGAAAGTGTTCTTACCATAAGGGAAAAGTCCTTAAAATACTGCCATTTTTACATTTTTGAAGTTTGTGAATAAAAATGTAAAATTCAAACCTACTATTAAGAAAACTTACAATGAAAAACAAATTAAACTGAAAACAAGGACAACTTACTGTCACAGCGTTAAGAGAGAACATAATAGTGAAGACACTGTGTTTCATGTTGTCTCCTTGCCTAACTGCTTCTGAATCAGATGAATTCCTTAATCATTCACTAAGTCATTTCATTTCTTCTGTCACTTGCAAGAAGTGAAAAAGGCAAAGCTGACAAAGCCATGCAGGGTGGCACATGTCTGTCACACCAGCACCCTGATTCTGAGGAAGCTGGGCCAGCCAGTGATGCAGAGGTGGATCAAGGCTCTAAGCAAATGAAGAAAACTAAGCCAAACCAAAGTCTTTGCTCAGGATGGGGAAGGTCCTGGTCTCAAGCACCAGTGCCAAAAAGGAGAAACTAGACAATGAAAGTAGCAATTTATTCTTTTTATTAGACATTTTCTTCATTTATATTTCAAATGCTATCCCAAAAGTCCCCTATACCCTACCCCTGCTCTGCTCCCCAACCCAGCCACTCCTGCTTCCTCGCCCTGGCATTCCACTGTACTGGGACATATAATCTTCTCAAGACCAAGGGATTTGCCTTCCATTGATGACCAACTAGGCCATCCTCTGCTACATATGCAACTAGAGATACAAGTTCTGGGGGGTACTGGTTAGTTCATATTGTTGTTCCTCCTATAGGGTTGCAGACCCCTTTAGCTCCTTGGTTACATTCTCTATCTCCTTTAGCGGCTCTGTATTCCATCAAATAGATGACTGTGAGAATCCACTTCTGTATTTGCAAGGCACTGGCATAGCCTCACAAGGGTCCTTTCAGTGAAATCTTGCTGGCATATGCAATAGTTTCTTGGTGTGGGATGGTTTATAGGATGGATCCAGGATAGCAATCTCTGGATGGTCCTTTCTTCCATCTCAGCTATGAACTTTGTCTCTGTAACTACTTCCATGGGTGTTTTCTTCCCCATTTTAAGAAGGAATGAAGTATCCAGACTTTGGTCTTCTATCTTCTTGAGTTTTATGTGGTTTATGAATTTATCTTGGGTATTCTGTGCTTCTGGACTAATATCCACTGATCAGTGAGTGCATATCATGTGTGTTCTTTTGCGATTGGGTTACCTCACTCAGGATGATATCCTCCAGATGCATCCATCTGCCTAAGAATTTCATAAATTCATTGTTTTTAATAGCTGAGTAATACTCCAGTGTGTAAATGTACCACATTTTCTGTATCCATTCCTCAGTTGAGGGACATCTGGGTTCTTTCTAGCTTCTGGCTATTATAAATAAGGCTGCTATGAACATAGTGGAGCATGTGTCCTTATTAAAAGTTGGAACATCTTCTGATAGTACTATGTCCAATTTTCTGAGGAACTACCAGACTGATTTTCAGAGTGGTTGTACCAGCCTGCAATACCACCAGCAATGGAGGAGTGTTCCTCTTTCTCCACATCATCCACATCTGCTGTCACCTAATTTTTTTTTTTTTTTTTTTTTTTTTTTTTTTTTTTTTTTTTTTTTTTTTTTTTTTTTTTTTTTTTTTTTTTTTTTTTTTTTTTTTTTTTTTTTTTTTTTTTTTTTTTTTTTTTTTTTTGATTTGCATTTTCCTGATGACTAAGGATGTTGAAAAAAAATTTTTTTAGGTCTTTCTTAGCCATTCGGTATTCCTCAGTTGAGAATTCTTTGTTTCACTCTGTACTCCAATTTTAATGAGGCTATTTGGTTTTCTGGAATCCAGCTTCTTGTGTTCTTTGTGTATATTAGATATTAGCCCCCTATTGGATTTAAGTTTGATAAAGATCCTTTTCCAATCTGTTGGTAGCAATTCATTCTCAGAGATTGCTTGGTACAAAGGAGCCAGCATATTTTCTCCAGCTGGGCTGAAGAAATGGCTCTGTGGTTAAGAAAGCATAGTGCTCTTTGAAAGAATCAGGGTTCTGTTCCCAGGACTCCATTTAAGTGGCACACCAACACCTATGACTCATAAGTTCCTTTACCCGCACATGCACATACCTGCACATTGGCACACACACACACACACACACACACACACACACACACACACACATACCACACACATATGGAATTAACGATAATAAAATTAATATTTAGAATTCACAGATTCTAAAATAATATTGTTTTGTCAGAAATAAACGTTAGATGGATTTCCTTTTTTTATGTTTTAAATTTTATCAAGTGTGAAAGAGAATATATCAAATGAAAGAGAGGAAATCATTGATTTCTTTTCTTTATTTCAGAAATATATTTGCATAACTTTTAGCAGATGACCCTCTTTTTCAAAATCACTTTATACTGGTCAACATCCTAAACAAATAGTTTAGAATTTGTCCATTGACAATTATGCTATATACATAATTGAAAGCATTGTAAAGGACTATTTATTTTTTCCACAATGCTGGAAGTGAACATTTTAATGTCTACCAGCTTTTCATTATCCCTAAAGTATATAGAAAAACATATTTGATTGAAAATACCTGTAAATTTAGAGAATTAAAATATTGTTTAGATTTAAATATAATTATATCATTATTCATCTTCACCTTTGTGCCCACAGCTTCTCCTATCTCTGTCATTATCCTCTTCCCTTTGAAATTCATGGCTTCTTCTTTACTAACAACACACACACACACACACACACACACACACACACACACACACACTCCTAAATATATAAATACAACCTGCTCAGTCCATAGGCTATTTATACCCAGAGCTAACCACATCACATTGGATAACCAATTTGCAGGTTCATCAAAGAGGAAGGTTATTTCTTCTGCTCTTAGCATTCCTTAATTACATGTAATTCTTTGTCTAAGGTTTGTTCTCATGAGTTTTCTCATTTTCATGTTAGTAAGTCTATTGGTGTTCCGCTTGTTCAGGTCTTATTTAGGCAGCCATGTTATTGAGTCTTAATTGGCAAGTCTAAATAGACTTAAGTCCCATTCAAAAGGAGGGAAATCTTATCTGGTACTGGGAGTCTAGTCAATACCACAGAACTAATGTGGTCTTTAAGGAGAACTTACACTGTTAGTTTGCTGGGCATCCCCAACCTCCACCCTTCTTAGTAGATCAGAGAAATTGAAAGCATTTCTAGAAATACTAGAGAAGACAGATTCAAAACAAACCACAAGGTATAAGAGAATGAATTTTCTCTTTTTAGAAATAGGTGGGTAGGGGAGCAGGGTGGGGGTAGGGTATAGGGAACTTTCAGGATAGCATTTGAAATGTAAATAAAGAAAATATCTTAAAAAAAAAATGACCCCTTTAAAGAACCTGAAAAGGAAAGATAGTTTATATGAAAAGGACTTTTGGGATAGCATTTAATTGTAAATGAAGAAAATATATAATTAAAAAATGTTTAAATAAAAAAGAATGTTTTACTTGCTCCTAACAGAAATTCCTGGGTACACGTTATGATGAAAATAAAAGACAGAGAAAAATCAATGAATTTCTCAATGAAAACAGTCTGTATTTTCAAGATCTGAACTTTGATCTTTGGAATAAATATTTGAATCAGCGACTTTCATGTCTTGACACTAGGTGCTAAGTCATAAACTTAAGTGCAACTTTTGGAGTTCACACTGCATGCTCTCACGTGGGTAAACACACACACACACACACACACACACACACACACAGAGAGAGAGAGAGAGAGAGAGAGAGAGAGAGAGAGAGAGAGAGAGAGAAAGAGAGAGAGAGAAGAGACAGACAAACAAAGAGATAGAGCCTGGGTAAGAGGGGAGAGGAAGGAGGAGGGAAAAGGTTGGGAGGGAGGGAGGAAGAGGTGGTACCTGGTACACTACTCTAGAATACTTTGTCTTTCACTATTTAGTGGGAATGTAAGTACCTCACAGAACCATTGAAGTGGCTCAACAGTAAAGTGCATCTGGTATAACCCTGATGACCTGAATTAGATCTCTGAACCTCAAGTGGAAAGAAAGAACTGGTACTTTAAAAATGCCTCCGACCTCCACTAGTGCACAGTGGCACCAGGTATCATAATTTATACCAACACATATTATACTCACAGACGTACATAAAAGTAAGCAAATAACACAAAGTGTCTTTTGAAATTTAAGGATTCTTTAACCAGAAGAATACTGGCATATATAACAAAACAAAAGTGAAAAAAAATAATATATATTCTTGTTAGGATTCACAGTTTCTGTATACCTAAGGTTTCAAGCATCTGATGTGTAGCAAAAGATTACACATCTTTGAGCTAAACCTCAGGAATATCTGTTTCCTGCATCTGACCTATAAACACAACTGAGTGTTTCTCAAGGATAGATGGTGAAATTGTGGCTGATCATTACAGAGTAGCTCAAATGAGAGAAGATGCTGCTTTCAGCAAAAGTGACCCTATGATAAACATCAAAGTAACTTGGATAATTTATTTTTCTTAGAAAAAGTAAGAAGTATTATAAATATTAAAACCCCGAGGATATCTGTAAGGGGTTGGTTCTACTTTTAGTCGGGAATCTGCATGTCCAGACACTGAAGGTCCTTGTCCTTGGTTTTGTGATGTTTCAATAAAGGTGCCAGTAGCCAATGGTTGGGCACAGGGTAGGACAAGTATATTTGCACTGGTAGGATGCAGAGAGAATCACCAGGACTGGTGGAAGAAGGGGACCCAGCAGTGGCAAGAGATAAAGCTAACCAGCCATATAAGTTTTCAGGTTAAGTGGACACTGGCCACTTCCCTGATTGGCCCTGGGATGGCAGCAGAAGGTTTAGAAGTACCCAGCCTTTGAGGAAGCCAAAGCATTTTTAAATTAATTGACTTGTATGTGTGTGTGTGTGTGTGTGTGTGTGTACGTGTATGTATGTATATGTTTTCCATTCACAGATGAGAGGCAGCTCCTGGGCCAGTGCACACATGAAATCAGTCAGGATCAGAAAGCAGTGCAGCTAAAACTCTCTGCAACAGGTACAGATAATTAGATACTGAGAGGAGTCAGATGGTAGACAACAAAATATAAACTATGTACTTAATATTGTAGTAGTACATATCCATGCCCATACAGGCTGCACTAACTGGACTCAGTGAATTCAAAAGGGGCAAAGAGACAACACAAGGTAGGAGGGAAACGTGCTGAGCCAAGAAGAGCTTTAATGTACCTGGAGGAGGCAGTAAAGGAGAAACGTGACCAATAATGCTGGGAACATGCATGAAATTCTCCAGGAATAAATATACAATATAATTAAAA
This sequence comes from Mus minutoides, assembly GCA_902729485.2. Lineage (NCBI taxonomy): Eukaryota > Metazoa > Chordata > Mammalia > Rodentia > Muridae > Mus > Mus minutoides. The sequence continues at coordinate 117,836 of LR750502.1, read as the reverse complement.
GTATACCCTAATAAAACATTATGTAAGTTTTTTTTAGAAGGGCCACTGTTACTGGAGCCAATGCACTTCTGCTTCCAGGTTACCATGTCTGTCTAGAGAAATTATCTAGGAATGCTAACATCATTAAGTTTGTTGCTTTGATGGAACTTGTTGCTTGTTATCTTTATCTTAGTAAGACTATGTGTGATTTGTTCTGAGAACTCCTAACCTACCAATTTACTCTCTTCCATGAGAATGGTTCAACACACAAAGCTTTCCTTTCACAGCTCTGCTAGGAATTTTCCTCCACATGCCATCATCTGCTCCAGAGATCATATCTAGTATGCCATGTGACAGTGAGTGAGCCCTATGAATTTAACCAAGGCTGAAGAGACTACTTTTTCTCTCAGTATGTATGCTAATTCTGGAATTGACAATATGGCCTATATGCTACTGAAACAAATGTATTCAACAAATATATTTCAGTATATACAACCTGTCAGTCATTATGAAAGCAAACAGCAAACACATTATGGTACAAAGGTAATAACTATATGAATATTCTTTTTTTGTTTTTTTGGTTTTTCGAGACAGGCTTTCTCTGTGTAGCTCTGGTTGTCCTGGAACTCACTCTGTAGACCAGGCTGACCTCGAACTCAGAAATCTGCCTACCTCTGCCTCCCAAATGCTGGGATTAAAGGCGCGTGCCACCACCAACCAGCATGAATAAATTTTATTTAACAAAATGAGTACATAGAAGAAAATAAACCTAATATATAAACACACAGTATTTTCAAATTGCTATAATTTTAGCCTATAAAATTTGACAGCTTGATCAGTATTTTCAATTTTTTCTTATTAAGGTCACTAAATTTCAATTAAATCTTTATATCAGGCTCTTAAAGGATATAATTTATGTAAGATTTAAAAATTCTAGTATAAAATATCAAAGAAGTTTATTACTCTTATTACTTATACTACCTGTGGTTTTCTTGTCTTAGAAAAATATAATGTTAACTATATTCTCCTTTTCTATATACATTTCTTACAGCTACTTTGAATATTCCAGAAACTGAGTACTTTACAGAATTGCTGTTCCATTTCAGTAAGTTCTTGAGGCTACAATGCTGGTTAGTTTCTTTATAAATGGTGTTCCATCAACTGTGTTCTGGCTCCTGGGAAGGCAAATCCACTTGGACTGCTCAATCAACTGGGCAATGGATTTCTTTAATATGCGTTACTGAGATAGACAGATACATGTTCCTCCAAAGAGATACTTTTTCCTGTAGGCACCCCACCTACTAATGCAGTACCTACAACTTTGCTATTCTTTTTATTGACAATACCCAACTCTTTGACTCTGAAACTATTCATTTTAGTTTTATCTCTTCTGGATGCTGATGAGAACCTTGCTATGCCTTACCTAGTACTTGAGACTTTCTTTCTCTTTCTTCTCAAGCCCTTCTCCCTGCTATGTGGCTGCTTGTACACCATGTGTCTGACCTCCAAGCCTGCTTAACTTAAACGTCATGGTTCTGTTTCTTCTCTAACCACTTGCTCTCTGGAGCTTCCCGACATACAGCTTGCCGACATGGGATTTTTTTTTTTTTTAACTCCAATACGTATGTCCTTAAAACTATCCCTACCTTTTAATTACTCATTCTGAAAAAACAAAAAAGTGACATTAGACCATCCATCTCTATATGGCATAATTTCTAGATAGGAGGCTACTAAGATTATCTCCATACATATAAAATATCAATACTTTGAAACAGGTTATATCTAATTTACTTTTTTTCAGCAGTTTAATTAACTGGTGTAGTCTAGAGCTGATGGGCAACAGCATTAGCCTCTTCTTTGATTGATAGCCTCTTCTTTGATTTTATCCCCAAATGACCAGTGGCTATCATACAATTTTATATTTTTCTTAATTCCAATTTAACTGCCATTGGAAGGTCTTGCTTAAATGTTTAGTTTTGTTTGGTTTGCTTTTTGTTTGCTTATTTTCTTTTGGCACAACAGTAAATTGAAAAAAAAAAAAACTCTATGTTTGGTCTATCTAAGAACATACTTTCTAGCATCTCTCATTTGTTCTTTTAGTCTATGAGAAAAATGTGTAATTACTTTTTGAAAGTGAATCAGCCATCTCGTCTCTACGGATTCCCTCTCCAAAGCTCTGTGTCATGACTACTCCCTCTATATTCCAGATCACACAGTTTGAGACTTTGCTCCATTTCTTCTGGATATATTTTCCATCTGGAATCCTATTCTTCAACATTCCAGAAAATTCTCCTGAGATGCTATGACAAATATAATAGGACAAAGAAGATACAATTTCTGTTGTTTTTGTTTAGCTGTGAACTGAAATAAATGATCGCTTCCTTTAACTGATTTGTTGGGTGTTTTATCATAGCAACAGGAAAAGAAGAACAGATAATAAGTAATTTAGGTATTTATTCTTACTAAAGCATAACTGGGTTTTGTCACTGTTATTATTATTTGTTTGTTTGCCCAGACTGTCTTTAAAATATCTATTTATAGAAAGATAATCTTAAACTCCTGATTTTCCTGAATTCTGGTATTAGAATAATGTATCACTCTGCCTAGCTAAGAATCACCATTTAAAGAAACATAATTTATTTAAAATTATACCTATTAACCTATGTCTATATAAACTGAAGTTATACTTTGAGCACTTCCTACTTCTTATGGTATTACCAGGATCTCTCCTGTTGTTTGACTCCTTTTCTTGCTCTCAGGTGTTGCCTCTCTATAAAAGCATAGATATTGTCTTTTATGACTATATTTCACTTGTTTTTACCACTGCCTGCTATGCTGTCTCAAACACAACAAACTTGTGACATTCTGAAACAAAGTCTAATTCTATACTCCATTTACCTTCAGGTCACTATCCTCCCTATATCCTTCTGTGAAGACAATATTTCACACAACCTGCATATAAATGAGGAAGAAAAAAAAAAAAAACTCAAACTCATCAACCACCTGAGAGCTGGCAGAGTGCTACTGTGGACTTTAATACCGAGATAAAGATATATAAAATGAGAGCTGACAGGATGCTGCTGTAGAGTTTAATACTGAGATAAAGATATATAAAGTATGAAAAGAGTTTGCCCTCCAATGGAACAGAAAAAAGTAAAACTATGGAGATTCATGCACCTTAGAGAAAATATTACATTTTCTTTCATAACATTATAGTACATGCTTATGAGTATTAATTTTTCAACACTAGTATTACTGTTCATATACTTGGAAATGCCACTTATATTTGGAAGTAACAAATAGATATGTATGTAAATAGATGTGTGGGAAAGAAGCAATTAGCTATGAGCATTTATTAAGAAATTAATTGAATTACAAGCATCATAGAGACATTAAATTATCACACAGCAGATACCACATTGATCTTATTATGACCCCACACAACTGAAAGTCATTTGTCTTGCTCCAGTAAAAGCATGACATAGAGGGCACTTGTAAAGTCTCATAATCAATGCGTTTGGAAGAAGCAGCAAGCTACCTGTTCAATGAAATCCATATAGATTGTACTTTTCCTTTCTCTCTGCTTGTCCTAAACCTAGCTCTGTTTCTATAATTTGCATGCTTGATTGCTTATCCACTTAGAAATGCAGGTGTCTGTGCGATCATCTATTATAGATTCCTCTGCTAACCCTTATGTGTGACCCCTGAACTTCCAAGAACCAATTCTTTAGCTGTTGGCTTCCATTGTACATTCTTCTGAAGCTCTGAGGAGACAGGCTGATGTCCTATAGCCTGTGCATGACTAGAGTAAACCCTGTTTTCCATTGTTGAAAGAGCAAAATTAATAATATTTCTAATTTATAGTAGATAATTAATATAATACATTAATAATTAATAACTGATATATTTTATATTTATGATAAAATATTTGAAAACAGGTTAAATCAACTGCTTTTTACAAGCTTATTTTTAAAAAGTCAGGTCCACAGTGTTGCTCATCATGAACAAAATTAAGCTATGTTTTATCATAATAAACAAACACATCCCAATATTTCAACCAGAAAATCATTCCTAGAAAGGATCAAAGACCCTTTAGACCTGACCTTTCTTGTAGCCACTGACAAAGAGTTATTGAGCACTTGCAAGTGGAGTATGGCTAATTAAATTTTATACTTTATTTAATTTTCAATCAAGGTTACTCTTACATTTTTCTCATGAGTATTTGCTGTACTATTGAGCAATTCAGTATTATAATAGTTAATGTTAGTGATCATCTTTTTAGAATCTTGAAAGAGGCACCTGGAAACGGAGTATGTAAGAGAGTTTGTCTGGATCAGGATAGCCTGTGGGTATGAGTGAGAAGGATTGTCTTATTTGATGTGGGATGGTCCATCTAGTTGTAGGCTGAATCTTTTTTTTGGCTAGAGTTGTATGAAATGAAAAGAGTCAATGGAACATCAGCCTTCACTGTTTTTTGTTTGTTTGTTAGTTTTTGTTTTGTTTTTGTTTTTGTTTTTTTTTTTCTTCTGACATTGAATATAATATGATTGGCTTCTTCAGACTACTACTGTGTTGACATCTTCAACATAAAATGCAAGCTAAAGAAGCCCCCTTCTATCCTAAACTTTGCCAGCTCATGAGCTTCCCTTATCCAGCTTTTTATTCCTATATAACTCCCATTTTGACCATTGGGTTTCTTGCTTTCTTAGTTATCTCTTAGTTCTCTTGGATCCTCTCTTGGCTTTGTCTCCTCTTTGACTTCTCTTCTCTTCCTCTTTTGCACCCCACAATCCCTTCTTATTATCTGGTTCAGTCTACTGGACATATTCAGTCCACTACTTTCTTTCCCTGTTCTGGAACCTTCCAGATGCCTCTGTACTATCTCTCTCATATTTATTATAAAATCTTCCTCTACCATAGAGTGATCAGGTCATGTCCTCCAAAGAGGATCATATTACAACAAAATGAAGAGAAATAGTGACAGATAAAGACTGTGTTATTTATTTCTCAGCATACTTTATCATCATTTTATCTCAAGGACTGTTCCTGGCATAAAGACTATGTTCCATTAATAATGTTTATTAAATGTATAAGGGAATGAATTATAACTGCACACTATCTTGTTAGCTTTTTAATGTTCCAAAACTGAAATAATAAGCATGTGGAAACTAGGACAGAGCATTGATCTCAGAACAGTGTGTTCAATAAGTAATAAGCACATATATATTTTATTCTAACTCCCTGTAGAGATGCTTCTGAGTGTGCCCTTTCCCCTTTTGCAATGCATACTCGGAAATCTGAACAATGGATTCACTCTACAAACTAAACAATGGCACTTCAAATTTGAATTTGAAAGAATGGAGGAGTGACTACTGATCAGAAAAGAAAGAAAGAAAGAAAGAAAGAAAGAAAGAAAGAAAGAAAGAAAGAAAGAAAGAAAGAAAGAAAAAGCAACAACTAAAGACAAAAGGTAACATGTTTGCCTCTTCTAGCCACCATTTCAATGCCTACCCAGGAAGACTGATCAAAGGAGATGCATGAGAATCAGGTACTCTATTTTTTTCAAAGATGTGATAGCAAATAACATCACATTTGGAAGAGTGGTAGTCCTCTCGAGAAAATTGTATTACTGTTCAGCTACCCCTCTGACATTTTTAACACACTGACACCACCATCAACTCTTGCTTATTTTCTGTGTTCTGCCTTTCACATTATAAAAATAATTACAATAAAGCAGATTCCTCATCACTGGGAAATCATATTTTTTTCTCTTTGCATAAAGAATACTAAATTGTTTGATTTGTGCTTTGTTTTTTGTTTTGTTTTTGCTTGTTTTGAGTTTTGTATTTTTCTTAAAAACTTTAAGTTGGAGGCTGGACATGGTGATATATATGTTTACTCACAGCACTTGAGAGGCAGAGTTAGGCAGATCTCTGTGAATTCAAAGTCAGTCTCACCTGCACTTAGAATTGTGACCTGCTAGTAGTACAAAGTGAGACCCCATCTCAAACAAACAAAAACATTTACAATGGAGAAATAAGAACCTTGTGCAAAGTTATCATTGCTACATAAGTACATTGGACTAACATACAATTATTTTATAATTCATTTGTTGTTGTTTTTGTTGGTTTTGAAGATGAACATAACACTGATATTACATAATAGCCTCTAATTTGATTTAGGATAATTAACATTTAATAAAGGGCCAAATTTATTCATGGAAATCACCACAAAGTTTAAAGAAACTGTTATTAATCATTAGATGGCAAACACTGATTGAAACTTGAAACAGAAAGTTGAACAATTCAGGTTAACATGTGATTATAACAATGACTTTTCCCCCTAAATTAGTGATATTTATAATTTCCTACTGTGATTGAATTATTATTTTGCAAAAATTCAATGTCGATCCTTGAAAAAAATGTGGCATGTTTATGGTTCTGCTAGTCTGCATGAACTAAAACAACCTGAAAGTATCTTTATTCCTTAGTTTTATCAAGTTTGTGTTTGATTAACATCTGTGATGATAATAAATAGGGGACCTCCTTATTAGTTCTCAACAGTTGTCAAAAAGGAGTCCTGAGGATTAGTGACTGAGAAAATAGATACCCAGGTTTTTCACCAAGACAGAGACTAGAAATTCAAGGTCAATGAGTTTTTCATTTGGATTCTCTAAAGGGCTTTCTCCTTTGCTTGTATATGAAAAACACCACTTTCTGGCTTCATCCTCTGCAGCCTTTCCTCTATCTGTGTGCTTGCATTCTTCTGATCTCTTTGTTAGTTCAAAATTGTTCTCATTAGAACACCAGTCAGAATAGATTAGGACTGAACCTAAAAGGTCCATTAAACTTAATAGCTTTCTAAAAGTCTTATCTCCAAATACATTTATATTTTGAAGTACAGGGATGAGTTAGGGTATGAGTACAGATGAAATGCAGTTTAGCCTTGAACTATTCTCAGTTTAAGAAACTAGATCATGATAAATTTGGGCAACCAGGCATCATCTAAGTAAATGTGATTGGCCACCTAAGCAGGTGGTCGCAAGGCTTTTTGCCATAATCAGTTACTTTTCTCACTTTGGTAAGAAATACTCAAACAAAGCAACTTAAGGGATTACAGTGTTTTTTTTTTTTTTTTTTTTTTTTTTTTTTTTTTTTTTTGCTATTTGAAAATATAGTTTATTATGGTAGAGGAAGTCATGCTTACAGGAAGGTAAAAGAACTAATCATTCTGGTTCAGAGAGATGAGAGAGAGGGAGTTACATGAATGCTGCTACTCAGCATCCTATCTTTTGTAAATAGCTCATGGAAGAAGTATGTACAATTATGGTAGATACACCCTCCTCAGTTAATATCAAAAAAAAAAAAAGTATATACAGATGCATATCCTCTAGTTGATTCTAAACCAACCACACTGAAAATCACCCACCACAGCGATAGTGGCCAAAATCACAATATACTTTTAAACCTATAATTTTAAATTTTTGTGGGATAGAAATTTTGCCTATATGAGCCTAGTACTTCTTTTTCAGTGATACCATAATATAATGTCTAATATTTGTAGAATGCTACCTAATACAGCCGATAGTAGATAGTAACATTTTCCTTGAGAAATTTACACACATATTCAGAACACTCTAGTGTGAGTTAAAATGGTGTCCTGTGTCCGGTCCGCCACAGGGCTAGGACCACTCATGGAGGCAGACATGGGGAGTTAGACTGCGTGCATCCCATGCTGCTTTAGGGCAGGCATCAGGCAGATATCAGGCTGTGAGAGGCCACAGTACTTCACTCCTGGGGGTGAGGAAACACAGTTTGAAGTCCCTGAGGACCTTCTGAAATTGCATCTGAGTCCCTGGGCCTGCAAAGGCCGAAGACAACAGGTTCTCAGGCTCTTGGGCATTGCAGAAGCTGCTGAATGCCATGGAAGAGCTGAGAACAGAATGTTGGCCAGTGGGCTGGCTGTAGTCTGGGTCGAAGGGAAAAGGGCATGAGGAGAGGGTTTTATTCAGTTCTCTTGGAAAGGCTTGCTCACTTGGGTTACCTCACTCAAGATGATATCCTCCAGTGAATTCATTTGCCTAATAATTTCATAAATTCGTTGTTTAATAGCTGACTCGTTACCTAATCACAAAAAAGCACACATATGTCATGCACTCACTGATATGTTGATATTAAGCCAGAAGCTCAGAATACCCAAGATACAAGTCACAAAACACATAAAACTCAGGAAATAGGAAGACGAAAGTGTGAATACTTGGATCCTTCTTAGAAGGGTGAACAAAGTAGCCATGAGGGAGTTACAGAAAATAAGTGTGGAGTAGAGACTGAAGGAATGATCATCCAGAGACTGCCCCACCTGGGGATCCATCCCATATACAATCACCAAACCCAGACACTATTGTAGATGCAAACAAATGCTTGCTCATATAGCTATCTCTAAGAGGCTCTACCAGAGCCTGACAAATACAGAAGTGGATGCCCACAACCATCTATTGGACTGAGCAAAGGATCTCCAATGAAGAAGCTAGAGAAAGGCTCCAAGGAGCTGAAGGGGTTAGCAGCCCCATAGGAGAAACAACAATATGAGCTAACCCATACCCCCAGAGCTCCCAGGGACTAAACCACCAACCAAAGAGTACATATGGTAGGACTCATGGCTCCAGCTACATATGTAGCAGAGGACGCACTAGTTTGTGATCATTGGGAGGAGAGGCCCTTGGTCCTCTCAAGACTCTATGCTCCAGTGTAGGAGAATGCCAGGACCAGGAATTGGGAGTGTGTAGATTGGTGAGCAGGGAGAGGGGAATGGGATAGGGGTTTTTTGGAGGGGAAACCAGGAAGGAGGACAACAATTGAAATGTAAATAAAGAAAATATCTAATTAAAAAAAACATGGAGGAATTTGAAGGAATTTTGAGGTAGTATTCATGGAAGTTGATAGCATGCTAAGGAAGAGGTAGGATGGAAAGCTAGTAGGCAGCAACATGAGAAAACTGCTGTTTATAAATGTCCACCCTGAAAGGAAAGCAGCAATTAAATTTGACTATATTTCTAGCCACTGGATTGAGAGAATGGGTGGTCAAACACATTATCATTGAATAGAACTTTATGAATGATCAAAAAGATGAAAGTTGATTTAATAGAGGCTAGAGATCTTAGTGATATTGATGTGTGTGAATAGTCACTAAGGAGAGAGATGCTTGTGATGATAATGTTCAGACGTTGAAGTTAGTATCATTGACATTCATAAGATGATGCAGGTAGAAGATGAAGAGCAAATAGAACGAGGAAGCCAAGTATCAATCCATTCATTTCTGAAAGGTATGAGCGAGGAGAAAAATAGAGGACAAAATACTGATGTGACATAGGCAGGGACGTTTAGGATAACTCAAAGGATAAGAGAGATTTCCTTCAGTCTGAGTGTCTAACAGCAGAAAAAGACACTTGTATATTGGAGTCTGCTGTCTCAGTTAGCCCTTGTGTGATAGTAAATAGTATCAGTTGACCTTTCTACTTTTGATATGGAAGCAATTCCCACAGAGGACCCAAAGCTCCAATCACTATAAGGGGAGAAAATGTCCACAATGGGCATCTCTTTCTTGGTGGTCAGTTGTGGAAAGCAATTAAAGTGGGAAAGGTTTTAGGAAAGGCAAACCTGAAAGGAGAGTTTGTCTGATATCTTGGGTGACGTCATTCTTTGCCCAGTGAATAAGGAAAACAACAACTTTTTACATCTAATCTATGATGATTAATTACATATGTGTTGAGGCATGCATGCTGTTCCTAGTGTCCTCAGTGCTAGAGTAATCATGAAAAGGCCCACTACAAAGCATCATGCACAGCTCTCATCCACATAGAGGAGAGTAGACCACATGGGGTGTGATCAAGTAAGCAGGGTCAAAAGAGGTTGGGAATAATCTTTCAATTATTAGATAAACATGAATAACACAATTGAAATATGAATAAAAAACTTAAATAATAAATGCATATGCATTTAATGTATAATGATTGAAAAATATTTAAATAGTCTGAGATTGTATCTAATGAGCTTCCAAATTCCAGAACTACTATAGAGGAAATTGCACTCTAAACTTTGTTTTTTTTTTTTTTTTCTATATTGCTTACATTCCTAAACATATTTGTTTTTCTATCACAATCTTAAATCCAGTAATGTGTCTGAGAGGAATTAAATCTAAAGAAAAGAATTAGTAAGCTTATATTTTTTGACCAATATTTGCACATGATTTTTCATAGCCAACATAGTGTATATGTCCCCAGAAGTCTGATAACATATTTATCTTTAAATTTATTAGATCAAGCATTTAGAGAATGAAAGTTGATAGATCATAAATGCTGTCTGGTATTATCTAAAATGAACATAAATCGTGTGGACCTTCAAGTCTGCATGCATTATACAGAGTAACCTTCGGAAATTACTTCTGTACCAATAAAATGAAGCATTCAAGGATGATAGGTGTTCGGCGCATAAAAGTTAGAAGTGTTTACACCGCACATACTGCAGAAGATAAATTGGCAGGTCCTCCAAAATACTGCAATGCCAAAATCATATCTGTGATTGTATTTTCCATTTCACCCGAGCAAAAAAGCAATGAGCTAACTGTGTTAGGTGAATCTTTAAGCACAGCAGCTCATAACTTCAGAGCCCAAGGCAAGACACACAGGGAAACACTGATAATAGTCAATGGGATTCTTAGGACAAAAAGGACCAGAATCTTGCTTTGCATTTCCAAGTGGTCTTGAGGTAATTCTAATCACTGGAAGCCAGAGAGACGAGGAGGTAACTCCAGAGGGAGCCTTGATACTTTATTAAGTCTGATGATGCATGTCTTTAGAATTTAATTCTGAGTTTAATTTATATACACATATACATATACATATACATATACATATACATATACATATACATATACATATACATATACATACACACACACACAGACACACACACACACACANATATATATATATATATATATATATATATATATATATATATATATATATATTTAGCTTTTCGAGACAGTGTTTCTCTGTATAGCCCTGGCTGTCCTAGAATTCACTTTGTAGAAAAGGCTGGCCTCGAACTCAGAAATCCACCTGCTACTGCCTCCTGAGTGCTGGGATTAAAGGTGTGCCCCACCACTCACAGCAAAATTATATTCTTAAAACTCTTGCACAGACACCTCTCATGGTTGTAACTCCATACCTCAGACTTATACTCTCTCTTCTCCAACTTAGCCCTTCTCAGAGATAGAGATAATTATTCCTCTGGCCAAAACAAAGTTCTTCTCTACCATATATTTTTCATATATTCCAGCTCTTGATACACTTATTACTGGAAAGCTTTCTTTTTCAAATACAAATTCATGGGTCACTTAAAATTAAAGTTGACTTTCTAAATTAAAGCAAAACTCACACATGAAAAATTACATGGCAGTATGATATAAATTACATTATCCTCTTCAGAAATGTATGCTTTCTTTATTCTTTGTCATGTAACAATGGCATGGGTTTATCATTTTATCTCATGATTCTGTGGGTTGGCTGGGTTCAGTGAGACATCTTTAGGCAGGGGCTCTCAAGTAGTGTGGTTTTAAGAGGTGGTTAGGTACTAGTGTATGCAAATATGTATATTTCATTTGTACACTCATGCAGGCTATATCTCTGCTTGTCTCGGTTTTTATCACAGACCATATTTCTGCAACATTGAATGATTTGATAGTTAATAAGAGCTTCAACTTGCCAGGATCACCTAGGAGAGAGTTCTCCTGGCAGACTTGCGACTGATTATCTAGATTGGGTTAACTAAGGCAAGGCAGCTATCTTAACTGAATAGGTGGCAGCATTTAATGAGATAGGGACTATATTCAATTAAAGAACAAAGCTGGCTGGATATCACCATTCATCTCACTCTGCTTACTGACTATGGATACAAACACACGAAAAAGGTAAAAGGGCTATTATGAATAAGGCTGCTATGAACATAATAGAACATGTGTCCCTATTACCAGAGGGAATATCTTCTGGATATATGCCCAGTAGGGGTATTGCAGGGTCTTCCAGTAGTACTATGTACAATTTTCTGAGGAACCGCCAGACTGATTTCCAGAGTGGTTGAACCAGCTTGCATTCCCACCAACAATGGAGGAGTGTTCCCCTTTTCCTCATCCACAACAGCATCTGTTGTCAGCTGAATTTTGATCTTAGACATTCTTACTGGTGTGATGTGGAAGCTCAGGGTTGTTTTGATCTGCATTTCCATGATGATTAAGGATGTTGAACATTTTTTCAAGTGCTTCTCAGCCATTCGGTATTCCTCAGTTGAGAATTCTTTGTTTAACTCTGTGCCCCACTTTTTAATGGGGATATTTGATTTCCTGGTGTCCACCTTCTTGCGTTCTTTATACATATATTGGATATCAGTCCCCTATCTGATTTAGGATTGGTAAAGATCCTTTCCCAATCTGTTGGTGGCCCTTTTGTCTTGTTGACAGTCTCTTTTGTCTTACAGAAGCTTGGCAACTTTATGAGGTCCCATTTGTCAATTCTTGATCTTACAGCACAAGCCTTTGCTGTTTTGTTCAGGAATTTTTCCCCAGTGCCCATATCTTCAAGGCTTTTCCCCACTTTCTCCTCTATAAGTTTCAGTGTCTCTGGTTTTATGTGGAGGTCCTTCAACCACTTAGACTTGACCTTAGTACAAGGAGATAAGAATGGATCAATTCCCAGTCTTCTACATGATAGCTGCCAGTTGTGCCAGCACCATTTGTTGAAAAGACTGTCTTTTTTCCACTGGATAGTTTTAGCTCCCTTGTCAAAGATCAGGTGACCATATAGGTGTGTGGATTCATTTCTGGGTCTTCGATCCTATTCCATTGATCTACCTGTCTGTTGCTGTACTAGTACCATGCAGTTTTTATTACGATTGCTCTGTAGTACAGCTTGAGGTCAGGCATGGTGATTCCACCAGAGGTTCTTTTATTGTTGAGAAGAGATTTCACTAGTCTCGGTTTTTTGTTATTCCAGATGAACTTGCTAATTGTCTTTTCTAGATCCTTGAAGAATTGAGTTGGAATTTTGATGGGGATTGCATTGAATTTGTAGATAGTTTTTGGCAAGATAGCCATTTTTACTATATTGATTCTGCCAATCCATGAGCATGGGAGATCCTTCCATCTTCTGAGATCTTCCTCAATTTCTTTCTTCAGAGACTTGAAGTTCTTGTCATACAAATATTGCACTTCCTTCGTAAGAGTTTCACCAAAATATTTTATATTGTTAGTGACTATTGTGAAGGGTGATGTTTCCCTGATCTCTTTCTCAGCCAGTTCATCCTTTGAATAGAGAAAGGCCATCAATTTGTTTGAGTTAATTCTATATCCAGCTACTGTACTAAAGCTGTTTTTCAGGTTTAGGAGTTCTCTGGTGGAGTTTTTGGGGTCACTTATATATACTATCATATCATCTGCAAATAGCGATAATTTGAGTTCTTCCTTTCCAATTTGCAGCCTTATTTATAATAGCCAGAAACTGGAAAGAACCGAGATGTCCATCAACAGAGGAATGCATACAAAAAATTTGGTATATTTACACAATGGAGTACTACTGAGCTATTAAAAACAATAAATATATGAAATTCCTAGGCAAATGGATGGATCTGGAGGCCATCATCCTGAGTGAAGTAACCCAATCACAAAAGAACTCACATAACATGTACTCACTGATATGTGGATATTAGCCCAGAAACCTAGACTACCCAAGATACAATTTACTAAACACNTGAAACTCAAGAAGAAGGAAGATAAAAATGTGGATATGTCACCCCTTCCTAGAATTAAGAACAAAGCACACATTGAAAGAGTTACAGAGATCATGTGTGAAGCTGAATCCAAAGGATGGAACCAATGACTGTGGCTGCCAGGGATCCATGCCACAATCAGCCACCAAACATGGACACTATAGCATATGCCAGCAAGATAGTGCTGAAAGGGCCCAGATATAGCTGTCTCGTGGGAGACTATACCAATGCCTGGCAAACATGGTGGTGGAAGCTCACAGTCAGCTATTAGATGGAACACAGGGTTCCCAAGGAAGGAGCTAGAGAAAGTATCCACGGAGCTGAAGGGGTCTTCAACCCTATAGATGGAAGAATAACATGAACTAACTAGTACGCCCTGAGCTCATGTCTCTAGCTGCATATATAGAAGAGGATGGCCTAGTTGGCCATCATTGGGAAGAGAGGCCCCTTGGTCATGCAGACTTTATATGCCTCAGTACAGGGGAATGCCAGGGCCAAGATGTGGGAGCGGGTGGGTAGAGGAGCAGGGCCAGGAGTGGGGAGGGTATAGGGAACTTTCTGGATAACACTTGAAATGTAAATAAAGAAAATATCTAATAAAATTTGGAGAACAAAAAAAAAGGTAAAAGGGTCAGGGAGACATACAGAATACCCACTCAGAGACAAATACATATACATACATTGACTTAAATAAGAACATATATGCAAGTACACACACTTACATGGTCATGCACACACACACACACATACATGTGCACATGCACACGCATATGCACATACACACGTATTATTAGGAATTAACATTTTGCATTTATGGAGGCTGTGAGACCCTGAAGTCTTGTACCATCAGCCGGAAGATATAGGGAGCTGAATTTTAGACTTAGTACAAGTTCAAATATCTATGAAACAAGAAGACTATCAGAATCACTTCAGTTCTGGGAACTGACAGCCATGAAAGCTAAGGGAAGCCAAATTTTAAGCTAAAATCAGAAAGAAACAGACCAGACCAATATCCTAGGCCAAAGCAGTCAAGCATGAAGTGTTTCCTCTTGCACTGGCCTTGGACAGCTTCTCTGCTGTGTTCAGCTTTTCCGTTGGCCTGATGAGGGCAACATATATCATACAGACCCACATTTCTCTCATTAGTTTATTCTTTAGCTCCTTACCACATGATTGTCTTTTACTAGAAATTGCTACTAATTTGTGTGAGTGTGTATACGCATATGTTCATGTGTTATGTTCACATGTATGAGACTGCAACAATAGTCACAGGAAAAATATCTATGAGGAGTAGACTTGAGTTCCACATTGCAGGGACCATTCACTTTTTTCTCTTAAATAGGGTATTTCCCTAGAAACGGATGTTCACTGATTGAAACAGGCTAAATTGGCAGTGAGCACAGGGATACTGTTGTCCCTGCCTCAGCAAAAATAGAGCATTTTAAAATAGGTGTTGGCAAGAAAACTCATGATTGCTTGACAAGGACTTTACTGAGAGATTTAACCAGCCCAGGTTTGCTGCCTGTCTCCAGTTACCAGCTCCTTCTTGATTCCCTCTTGGTTCCAAGGAACCATTTACTTCTTGGAATACTTACAACTGAGTGTTCATGCTATTATTTGACTCTGGACTTTTTTTTTTGTAATATATACAACACTTCTCTTTCTTAATGCTACTAATTTTTACTGTTCCAGAAAGCATCTGTCTCTACATCTTACTAATTTCTTTAACTATTATGTACTTTTGGGTTTTAGTCAGTGTCTCTTGTGTAACTCTCTTTGTCCTGGAACTTACGATGGAGATCTCTGCCTTCTGAGTGTTGGGTTTAAAGGCATGCTCCAATACTTGGCTTCATTTATTATACCTATCATTCTTCTTTCTGTCTAAATGGCTCAAAATTTCAAATTTGTCAAAAGTCATTGTTACCCAGATTTTTAAGCTTGATAAATTCTTGAATTATTAATTTTTCTCTCAAGTTTTCTATTTTTTTCTCATGTGCTCTTTCCATATAAAAGCATGTATCAACATTCCAACTATCCAGATTTGTGTGAAAACGAAGCCTGTGTGGCTTCTAAATCCTAATTTCTTTTTTTCCAATTTTTTATTAGATATTTTCTTTTTTTATTATTAGATATTTTCTTTATTTACATTTCAAATGCTATCCTGAAAGTTCCCTATACCCTCCCCAGCCCTGATCCCCTACCCACCCACTCCCACTTCTTGGCCCTGGTGTTGCCCTGTATTGGGGCATATAAAGTTTGCAATGCCAAGGGGCCTCTCTTGATGGCTGACTAGACCATCTTCTGCTACATAAATCCTAATCTCTAAAGGCTATTTCTCTCTGACGACGAACCCTAGAGATTCAAACAGGTTGTCTCCAACCTCTCGCTTTACATGTGACCACGTGACACAAGCAGAACCATTGAAATTTTCGGGCAAATTATATAAAACATGTGGAAAATATGTCCCCTTTTTACTGAGAGTGTTCAGTCTCCAGATAATTAAATTTTGGAAGTCCTGGGAGACATCTTCATTACCTCATATATAGAACCTGTCTGAAGTTGAAGCCCTTAAGAGGAAAGCTAATATGAGAAATAGTAAAAGACAAGATTGCTTAGATTCAAATATATGAACCAATACATTTTGATTTTGTTATGTGAGTATGAGTTGGCTTTCTATCACTTGTGATCTGTGGAGTCCTGACTGAAGCTTCTGCTGTTACATTTGATTGCTGTTTTCTGATCCAATCCCTGTTGATTCCACCCATATAAAACTATCTTCTATGTATCATTACATCTACCACCTAACTCAAAATTTCATCATCTGTCATCTGCAGTAAAGCAATAGCCACTCACTTACACAGCTTCGTTTCCCAGTCAAAATCAATATTCACTGTTGCTAGGGCTATCTTTCTAAATTATAGTTTTGATTTTGTCAAACTCTTCTGCTTGTTATCATTCAAGGCCATTCAAAGTCTTTCTGTACTGCCTGTAAAGATATCTCTCAACCCACCAATTTTTTATTGAGCAGACTGAGTGCTTAAGACCACTGATTCTGGAACCATGTTTCCAAATATAAATCCAAAATCCATCCACAGTCACATTCTTAGGCACATAAATGGATGACATTTCTTTCCTTTACCTTAATTACCCCAACTGCAGACTCAGCATTGAAATAGTAGTTGCTTTAAACAAAGTGAGTTCCAGGACAGCCAGGGCTATACAGAGAAACCCTGTCTCCAAAAACCAAAAACCAAAACCAAACAAACAAACAAAAAACCCAAAGTTTGTAATGATAAAATAATCAACGTGAGAAAGGTAGAGTGATAGAGGCTGGTTTAAAAGAAAACAGGGATTGTTCCTGTGAAGGCTTGATGCCTCAGTATAGAGAAATGTTAGGGAGGTGAGAGAGGAGAGGATGAGTATATAGGTGAGCACCCTCATAGAAGCAGAGAAGAGTGGGTGAGACAGGGTGTTTTCAGAGGGGAAATTGGGAAGGGGGAAATATTTAAAATGTAAATCAACAAAATAATCAAAAAATTAACAAACAAGAATTGCAAAAAAAGAAAGAAGAAAAGAAAAGAAAACTCGGGGTCTTGATTTAACATGCTTTAATTTTTTTTTTTTTTAATTTTTATTCTGGTGTGACCATGCTGTCTTTAGGAGGTCCCCATTTGAGGCTCACTGCATGAGAATTTAAATGACAGACAATTATACTTGTCTGTGATCCTCATCTCTCTATCCAATTCTGTGCCATTGAAAATAATATATTTTTGATGTAGGTGACTTTTTTTCTGCCACAAAAAAGAAAGCCTGCTGATATTTCAGTGTTTTACTTAAAAGATGCCTCCTTAAAGTAACTGCCATAGGTTCATCAAGCACTAACTAAATTCATTCCCACCATCAACCAAAACATATTTCTCTCATTCTGAGTTATCTGTATTTCTCTACCAGTGTCAGACTTATTGGCGTATTGTCTTCTGAGTCACCATGATTGCATGAGATGGATTGATTCCCATTGCAGTATTTCACAGCACCTAACACAGGCCCTTGTGACAAGGTAGACAATAAGCTTTTAGTTTGTGGTTGCTATAAATGACTACCTCACATCTGTAATAAGACATAGTGCCAGAAGGAAGCAAGGGAATGTATCAGACTAATGTGAAAAATGGAGTATGAAAACAAAATCATACCACATCAGAAAACACAAAAGACTAAAGAGATCTTAATTGACAGACAGAATAATTAAAGCAATTAGACCCAACTCAGACCAGCAGCTGTAAAAGGAGAAGAGGCAGCACTGACCAGAAATAAAAGTAATTCAAGTCAAACATGCTTTCAAAAAATGACTAACTTTATAGTAAAATGCAATTAATTTATGAGAGGCAACAAGGCGCTAACTGACAATGATTATTGATTAGTAAGAAGAATCCAGCCATCTAGAAACAGATTCAAGGAAAATTACCTTGTCTAAAAGAAAAAAAAAAAAAAAAAAAAGTTTTGTTTGGGAACAGAAAAGTTTCCAAACCATGGTTATAATCAAGAGGGGCTCCTGAGGTGACTATGATTAATTAGCATAAAAGATATGTATGGAAATGGTACAGATCATTATTTTATAAAATTTATATAAGCTAATAAAACACACTGATCCTGGCATCTCTAAGCACAATTTTCTATTCAATTTCTCTTCATTTTTATTTGTTTATATATGGGGTGTTTTTGTTTGTGCTCTTGAGTCAAAATTCCATTATGTGTGGTGTTTCATTATATTATCAAACTCATTTCCTCCTGTCTCAGCTTCTTGAAAGCTAGTAGTACAGATGTGAGATATTATGTCTGTACTTCCTCCCTTCTTTATCCTGGATCCCCTTATCAGTTCTACAAGGATAACTAGAGGCAATATTCTAATTAGGAGAGCAAGAGAGAAAAACTACAGAGAAACAAAAGAACTAAGATGGTAAAAATTGAAAAAAAGAGCAGAATTTAGTACAGTGATTTTGTACATTAGTTTTAATAAAGTACTAATTAGTTTGTAATGACAGTTTTGTTTGATTTTTAAGGTTATTAAAGCATTGATTGAAAGACTCTTTTATGGTAAAACTTTTATGGATTTTAATGTTCAAATTTGCGAGTGTAATGTAATGCTTGGTGAAATTATACTAGACATAAGTACATGTTATTAGTTGTAGCAATGTCCTGTTAATTATTAGGAAATGGCAAAAGCAAACGAGATAAAAGTATATCAAAGTTTAGTAAGAATTCTTCACATTGCATAAAGACCCCTGAGATTCTATGGGCTCTATTACATACTTGAGGTTGTGTTTTCATTGATAACTGGCATTTGTTGGTGATAGTTTTAAAATGAATTACAAAAAATGACATTATTACTATCTAGATTTCTCTTCATTGAAAGCATTTGCAAAGAAAAAAGTAACTTAAAATTTGTAAGAAGTCAAATTTGTGTCCATAATCCTTGAAAAGAAAATTCTTACTTAAAATTAATCATGAAGAAATTCTCAGAGCCTCTAAAGTGAATTTTCCTATGACGGTATTAATTTGTGATACTGTCAGACCACACTTCTCACCTCATTTAAACTTAAATATCTCTTTAAAGACTAAACCTCCACATACAAGTATACTATAAGGTACTATTGGTTAGAGTTCAAATATATAAACTTAAGGAGTAGACTATTTAATCCTTGATAATGAAATAAATAGTTTATTGATGATAGGTTACTTCCTTACAATACTACAGGATGTAAAATAAGGTAAAATGTAATTACATGCATTATTTTTAAGGGTAATCTCCTATTCTTTACTTTTATTATCTCATAACAGTCTCCTAGAAACAGAAATGCAAACATCATGTGTTAAATTTGAGATGAGTTGAAATCAAGATATACTTTGGCATTTGTTTCCTAACATGAATCCAAATGAACTTCAAGATTTTTGCATATATAAAAAGATGAAGAACCATTCTTAGAATAAGGAGAACCTAGATTAGTAGCATTCTGGGCTGTATTCAAAGCAAGTATGCAGTTTAAATGGGCTCTCATTCTATAATCCAGGCAGGTCTCCAATCCTAGTCCTTTCCCCACAGTCAACTGAGTATGGGATTATAGATACTGCACTGGTGTGAATATGCTTAGCCCAGGGAGTGTCATTATTAGGAAGTATATCCTTGTTGGAATAGGTATGCCCTTGTTGGAGGAAGTGTGTCACTGTTGGACTAGAATTTACAGCACTGTTATAGGGCTTTGTTTCTACAGTATTAACTAGGCTTAAAAATAAAAAGAACTTAAGGTCCATAAATTAGGGACAAGTTAAATATCTATATTAAACCTAATTCTATAATTCTATATACCCAAGAGAAATAAAATAATATTAATTTGAATTGATAGACAGAATTATTACTTTTTTATTGCTGAGTGAAAGTAAGAGTTAAATTTATATCTGAAAAACACACATACATATTTGCATTTAGATTTTTTAAATATTCTAAAAGTGTGGCACAATAGAAAGGATATTATGGTGACATGTGAAGACAACAGCAGTCCTAACTCCAGAGGATGACTAAAGCTTCTTACCAGTTAGAAGCAAGAATTCCAGCATAACTCATGTTTATCGTGAAGTTTGTAGAGAGGGAGTGTTAAGATCACTTTCATATATCAATTTTAAAGTACCAGGGGCCTACATTAGCCCTAAAAGAATATGACCTTGATATGACCTTGGATGGGGGCCTCATTCCCTTTCCCTAAACATTGCCTGAGTCATTCAAATAAGATTATAAATTTGTTTACCATAAGAACAGCCTACCTCCTAGATCTGTGTCCTCTTCTCAACCCTAGCATTAGTCCACTGAACTTAGAACCACTCTGTCATCTCATAAAATTCCATAGTGACATGGGTCAAAGTTCCAACTTCCTAAAAATCCTATAGATAGGATTATTGTAAAGATATGAATTATAACTCCTGCCTAAGCATTTCTAAAATGCTCACACTGCTCATGGTATGTTCCATTCCACTCCCTAACAACAGTTACTATTATTAACCCTCTTGCTTAAAATTTATATTCAAAAATATATTTAGTCCCATTCTAGTCCTGAAGTTATTTCTGTGTCAAAGGCACAAATTCCAGTTGGAGACCCTGACAGATTAGGGGAAGTCCCCAGGATACTTTAAATGAAAGAGAAAACCTGTAGAGAATCAGGAGATATTGCCTTCCCCGACCAGAGACAAAGGAACCAATAACAATGCTGTGTGATTAAGCATAAAGAAAATGCAACTTTATGAGGTCCCATTTGTCAATTCTCAATCTTACAACACAAGCCATTGTTGTTCTATTCAGGAATTTTTCCCCAGTGCCCATATCCTCGAGGCTTTTCCCTACTTTCTCCTCTATAAGTTTCAGTGTCTTTGGTTTTATGTGGAGTTCCTTAAACCACTTAGACTTGACCTTAGTACAAGGAGATAAGAATGGATCAATTTCCAGTCTTCTACATGATAACCACCAGTTGTGCCAGCACCATTTGTTGAAAATGCTGTCTTTTTTTCCACTGGATGGTTTTAGCTTCCTTGTCAAAGATCAGGTGACCATAGGTGTGCGTTGCAAAGCTTCTGTAAGGCAAAAGTTATTGTCAATAAGAAAAAGAGGCTACCAACAGATTGGGAAAGGATCTTTACCAATCTTAATCAGATAGGGGACTAATATCCAATATATATAAAGAACTCAAGAAGGTGGACTCCAGAAAATCAAATAACCCCATTTAAAAATGAGGCACAGAGCTAAACAAAGAATTCTCAACTGAGGAATAACAACTGGATGAGTAGCACCTAAAAAAATGTTCAACATCCTTAGTCATCAGGGAAATGCAAATCAAAACAACCCTGAGATTCCACCTCACACCAGTCAGAATGGCTAAGATCAAAAATTCAGGTAACAGCAGATGCTGGCAAGGATGTGGAGAAAGAGGAACACTTCTCCATTATTGGTGGGATTACAAACTTGTACAACCACTCTGGAAATCAGTCTGGCAGTTCCTCAGAAAATTTGACATAGTACTACTGGAGGATCCCACAATACCTCTCCTGGGCATATATCTAGAAGATGTTCCAACTGGTAATAAGGACACATGCTCCACTATGTTCATAGCAGCCTTATTTATAATAGTCAGAAGCTGGAAAGAACCCAGATGTCCCTCAACAGAGGAATGGATACAGAAAATGTGGTACATTTACATAATGGAGTATTACTCAGCTATTAAAAACAATGAATTTATAAAATTCCTAAGCAAATGGATGGATCTGGAGGGTATCATCCTGAGTGAGGTAACCCAATCACAAAAGAACTGACATACCATGTACTCACTGATAAGTAGATATTAGTCCAGAAACTTAGAATACTCAAGATACAATTTGCAAAGCTCATGAAACTCAAGAAGAATGAAGACCAAAGTGTGGACATTTCGCCCCTTCTTAGATCTTGGAACAAAACACACAAGGAAGGAGTTACAGAGGTCAAGTGTGGAGCTGAGACAAAAGGATAGACCAACCAGTGGCTGCTGCAACTGGGTATCCATCCCATAATCAGTCACTAAATGCAGACACTATTGCATAAACCAGGAAGATTTTGGTGAAGAGGCCCTGATATAGCTGTCTTATGTCAGGCTATGCCAGTGCCTGGCAAACACAGAAGTGGATGCTCACAGTCAGCTATTGGATGGAACACAGGGTTCCCAATGGAGGAGCTAGAGAAAGTACCCAAGGAACTGAAGGGGTCTGCAACCCTATAGGTGGAACAACAATATGAACTAATCAGTACCCCCAGAGCTCATGTCTCTAGCTGCATATGTAGCAGAAGATGAGCTAGTTGGCCATCATTGGGAAGAGAGGCCCCTCGGTCTTGCAAACTTTATATGCCCCAGTACAGGGGAATGCCAGGGCCAAGAAGTGGGAGTGATTGGGTAGGGGAACAGGGAGGGAGGGTCAGGGAGGGTATAGGGGACATTTGGTATAGCATTTGAAATGTAAGTGAAGAAAATATCTATTAAAAATTGGAAAAAAAGACATAAACTAAACAAGTGTTGGAGACAAAATTTCTTTATAAATAATTTGTAAACTCATTTCATACATTATTAGGAAAAAGGATACTTTTCAAAGAAGGCGCACATGGTGTCACCTCAACTAGTACTCTTTACATTTGGATTCTTCTTGCTTCTATATAGGTTAATGTATTTGAGTCAGAAGACACGTCAAATACAGGAAGTTTAGCCTCACCTAGACATTCTACTTTTGACCTGAAATTATATGGAAATTTGATGTATGATTATAATCATTCATGCATTAGATATAATGTGGAAACAAAAAAGTCTATGTCCAATTTTGATATCTCATTGTATTAAAATTCAGTTATCAAGACTTTCATCATCTAAACCACTTATATTACAATTTCATGACATTGATTTCATGAAGAGTTCTGGGTACTTACCACTACTCTCTGGTACCAGTATGTATTCCTCTCTCAATGATTTTTTTTTCTCAAAAGCAACTTTGTTGCTTTGATATCCATTCAAATAGTTAAAAGAACTAATTAATAAGTATCTTAATGTTCTTACATGTGAAGTTGACAACAGCCTAAAGTGACCTTAATAGTACTGAGTCAATATATAAAGCAGGATATCAGTTGTTTCTTTTACTTCAAGCCATTACAAATATTTACTATGTCTCAGTGTCTGGGATAATCATCCAAGTGCATACAAGCACACAACCTTGTCATCCTGTTCTTATTGAACAAGAAGCAGGAGTATCAGAAAGTCAAATCCAGCCTCTGCTCCACATCTAGTTTTAGTCCAGAATGAGTTCACAATCCTTCTCTCAAAGGCAATACAAAACAAAACGTGGAATTCAAGTTCCATAATTTGGAATTTTCAAAGACCTTATAAACTGAACATGACCAAATTTCAAGATACTTCTTTAGATTATTAGTTTTCCATACAATGGAGAACAGCTAATTTGAATGTAGAAGGCCTTCTTTTTTGCAAAGATTTGAAGCAGACTGCATCCTTAGATGTCTAGCCAAATTTTCATAATACAGACATTCTCAGAACATTTTTTAAAGATGAGAAAACTTTCAAAACCAAGCAATTTGTCAAGTTCATGAGAGTCCAAATTCTGGAAAAAGTGGAGGAGGGAAAACACCATGCTTCTTGCTACCATGTTTAGAAATTTTGAATTTAAGTTTTAATTATGAAACAATGAGGGGATGTTCATAATCTGAATATAAGAACTTATTAATTTCCCACAAATAATAGTCAGGGTTTGATACTATAAATTGATTATAAAATAATATGTATTTGTTTTTACCGAAGAAGAAACAATTTTAGAATTTTTGAGTGTATTTTCTCTACTATGAACTATTTGCTATTCATTCCAATAATAGCAATAAATAGAAATCCATTACCATGAATCCACAGATATCTACAGTGTTCAGTTGAGTGAATTTATTGAATTAAAAGAACCTCAGTTAGAACCTTAGATAATATTAAAAGTTCTTTCCAGTCCTAGAATGCTGGATAAACTAAACCTCACTTAAATAAAGTAAAAGTGTAAGTAAACAACTTATTTTTATATTTTGTAGTCAATCCATCAATTTCTTCGAACTTTAAAGAGTCACAAAAACTTATTGCACGTGTATTATGATGATCTGTGAACACATTTATTTTTCTCAAGCCACAACTCTCATAAAATAAGAACAATGAGTTGCATAGGTCATATGTCCTCCTCTTTAAAACAAAATCATATTGAATTTCAATGATAAAATAATTAGGTATGGGTGAAGAAGTATCTTTGCTATAGATGGTAATTGGAGGATTTTTATTTCCTATACTATAGAATATTTACAAAAAGAAGATTTATATACTAGTAAAAAAATAGAGAGAGTTTTACTTAGTGTGTAGAACTTGATTAAGAATTTACAAAGTTTGTGGTTTGGATTGATGGATCAACTTAACTGATTGGGTAGGGACCCAAGTGTTCCCCCCAATATCTGCACCCTTGTATATATACCAGCTATCTCACAAACACCTTGCCTCTAGGTTAGGGGTATCAGAAGACTCTGTATTCACCTATACTCATAGATCTCTTTTACCAACAATAGTTATAAGTAAAAAATTATATATATATATATATATATATATATATATATATATATATATATATTTAATGACGATGTTATAGAAAATAACATATAGAAGCAGTGACTGACCTTTAGAGAGAATGACTTTGAACTGCATAGCTGAAGCTGGAGAATATTATAGAAACTTTCATCCTAAGCTCCCCAAATAACAGTTCTCTATTTGTATGCCATGTAAATGTTAGGAATCCTAAATTAGGGCTGGAGATATGGCTCAGCCCTTGTCCTTACAAAGGACCAGGGTTTAGTTTCCAGAAACCACATGATGGCCCTCAGCCATGTGTCACTCCACTTCTAGGGAATCTGAGCTCTACTCTAGAGTCTGAGAGCACCAAGCATGCTTGTGGTCTACACACACACACACACACACACACACACACACACAAACACACACACACAGAGAGAGAGAGAGAGAGAGAGAGAGAGAGAGAGAGAGAGAGGAGGGGGAGAAGGAGAAGAAGAAGGAGGAGAGGGAATAAAGAACAAATTCAATGAAAAAAAGGAATTTAAAATGTGTTCCAAATATATTAAACAATTTAAATGTGAGAGTATATAAGGATAATAACATAAATGCCAAGCACAAATAATTCTAAATAGCTTTATCACACACATTAGAGAAGGAATAGCTAGTCAGTAGTTTGGAAGACAGAACCGTCTCCTATCTTTTTAAATATTCCATGTGTATCAACATGAACTGATGCTCTGAGTGTGTAATGGTTTCAAGATGTAGCAGAGGATGGCCTTGTTGGGTATCACTGGAGGAGCGAACCTTGGTTCTCTGAATGCTCAGTGTTGCATTGTAGGGGAATACTAGGGCAGTTATGTGGGTGAGTTAGAGAACCCCCTCATAAAAGCAGAAGAGGGGATGGGATGGGGGTTAGCAGAGGGGAAGCTAGAAAGGGGGATAACATTTGAAATATAAATAAATAAAATAACCAATAAAAATAAATACATAAATAAATATTTTAAAAAACAATGAAGAGACCAACATCACTGAGGTGAAATCTTCTCAGAAGTGGGTTTTTTTTTTTTTTTCTCACAAAGAAGCTGTGTTCTAGAGATAACCAAGGCTATACACCTCATGTTGCATCTGAGTTTGATAATGTGTAAAAGTCACCCAGTTGGTGCTCGTACTGAAGGCATTAAGGGGTAATGGAGAAAAGATGAGACTTAGTACTGTGAGAGACTAGAAAAGACCACTGGTGAAGGTTCAACCTCAGTTGCAGTGACAACATAGGAGTTAAGGAATCATGCAAAGAATTTGAGCTTGACACAATGAAGGATGTGTATGAAAGAATATTGTTGAAACCTAGATATGTTGGAAGTCTACAAGTGAATAGGAGACACCAGTACCATGGGATGACCACCAAGAACGGCAGCAGCAGTGGAGTAAAGCCAATCAACTCCTAGAGTGCTACGGAGGGAAGAGTTGGAAAAATGACACAATCCCTTTGCAAGAGCCCAGAAAATCAAGTGTGGACCCTAGCCATTGGAACAAGAAGATGTGAAGTTAAAGATGCCTTGGGTATCCTAAGTTGCTAGAAATTCCAGAGCCTTGGTCTTGCAAACTTTATATGCTCCAGTATAGGTGAACACCATGCCAAGAAGCAGGAGTGGGTGGGTTGGGGAGCAGAGTTGGGGGAGAGTATAGGGAACTTTTGAGATAGCATTTGAAATGTAAATAAAAAATAATAAAAATTGTTAAAACAAAGAAAAAATTTGCATATATTTTCTAAAATAAATAAATAAATAAACAAATGAAAGACATGCCAAGCCATCCATGGTCAAAGGCCTACACCTATTTGCAGTGGCATGTACAGAAAAATATCTCTCTCTCTCTCTCTCTCTCTCTCTCTCTCTCTCTCTCTTTCTCTCATACACCCAGACTCACATATACACACATACATACACATTATGTGCAAATACACAATAATAGATAAAATTTAATATATGAAAATACAGTCCAAATAATAGCAAGTTAAAGTCCTGAAATTTATAAAACCTTGAGTCTTTATAAATAAAAAAGACCTTTTGTCTGAAAATTAACAATCTTTAATTGCAGTGTAAAGTCATCCACCTAGTCTGCTGTCTATTTATGCTGTATCACCATGTTTTAAGTTTACCTTTTAGTTTTCTGTTATCTCATTCTTATATACTATGATAGGATTTCTGAAGGTAGAATTTGCTGTTACTTGAAAAAATGTTGACAACTCTAATAATTTATATATGTTTAATTATAAATTATACCATAATTTATACTTGTTCTTGTAAAATATAAAATCTAAACTTTTTTCAAACTAAGTAGAATTTTTTATGAACTAAGGAGGAAGTATATTATTATTATTATGTATAATCTTTTCTTTCCTTTTCTTTTCTTTTACTTTTTCGAGACAGGGTTTCTCTGTATAGCTTTCATCTGTCCTGGAACTCACTCTGTAGACCAGGCTGGCAACGAAGTCTGAAATCCACCTGCCTCTGCCTCCCGAGTACTGGGATTAAAGGAGTGTGCCACCACCGCCTGGCTTTTCATTGTTAATTTTACTTATTTTTGTTTTTATAAAATTTAGTTAGATTATATTTTGTGACTACATTTGCTCTTTTTGTCCCTGTTTATAGGTTTGTTTTATATAAAGAAGACAGTTAAAACATTATCTTCCCTGTGTGTTACTTTTTTCTTCATTTGAATTACATTTTAAATTTTTAAAGACTTGAAAGATTATAATTATTTTCTACTAGAACAAAAGATAAATAGATCACTATTTGCAGATGATAAGATAGTATACTTAAAGGACCACAAATATTCCACCAGAGAACTCCTAAACATGATAAACAACTTCAGCCAAGTGGCTGGATATAAAATTAACTCAAACAAATCTATGGCCTTCCTCTACTCAAAGGATAAATAAGCTGAGAAATAAATTAGGGAAATAACACCCTTCACAATAATCACAAAAATATAAAATACCTTGGCATGACTCTAACAAAGCAAGTGAAAGATGTGTATGATAACTTCAAGACTATGAAGAAGGAAATCGAAAAAGATCCCAGTAGATGGAAAGATCTCCCAGGCTCATGAATGGCAGAATCAATATAGTAAAAATGCCAAAAGTAGTCTACACATTCAGTACAATCTCCATCAAAATTTCAACTCAACTCTTCATAGAGATAGAAAAAGCAATTCGCAAATTCATCTGGAATAACAAAAACCCAGGATAGCGAAAACTACTCTCAGCAATAAAAGAACCTCTGGTGGAATCACCATCCCTGATCTCAAGCTGTACTACAGAGCAATTGTGATAAAAACTGCATGGTCTTTGTACAGTTCTGGCAGGTACATCAATGGAATAGAATTGAAGACCTAGAAATAAATCCACACACCTATGGTCACTTAATCTTTGACAAAGGAGCTAAAACCATCCAGTGGAAAGAAAGATAGCATATTCAAAAAATGATATTAGTTCAACTGACATCAGGTATAAGAATGCAAATCAATTCTTTCATATCTCCTTGTACAAACCTCAAGTCCAAGTAGATCAAGGACCTCCACATAAAACCAGATACACTAAAACTAATAGAAAAACAGTGGGTAAGAGCCTCAAGCACATGGCATGGGGAAATTTTTCCTTAACAGAGTACCAATAGCTTATGCTGTGAGATCAAGAATTGACAAATGGTACCTCATAAAATTGCAAAGCTTCTGTAAGGGAAAGGACACTGAAAATAGTACAAAACGGTGACAAACAGATTGGAAAAGATCTTTACCAACCCGACATCTGATAGAGGGCTAATATCCAATATATACAAAGAACTCAAGAAGTTATACTCCAGAGAACCAAATAACCCTATTAAAAATGGGGTATGTAACTAAATATATTTCTCAATGGAGGAATACTTACTGGCTGAGAAGCACATAAAGGAATACTCAACATTCTTAGTCATCAGGGAAAAGCAAATCAAAAGAAGTCTGAGATTTCACCTCACAGGAGTCAGATTGTCTAAGATAAAAATCTCATTTGCCAGCAGTAGGAAGACCAAAGGGTGGATACTTTGGTCTCTCTAAGAAGGGGGAAGAAAATACCCATGGGAGGAGTTACAGAGACAAAGTGTGGAGCAGAGACTGAAGGAAAGGCTATCCAGATACTGCCTCACCTGGGAATCCATTCCATATGGAGTCACCAAGCACAGACACAATTGTGGATTCCATCAAGTGCTTCTAACAGAAGCCTGATATAGCTGTTTCCTGAGATGCTCTCCCAGTTCCTGAAAAATACAGTGGTTGATGCTCACAGTCAACCATTGGACTTAGCATAGAGTCCCCAATGGAGGAGTTAAATTACCCAAGGAACTGAAGGGTTTGGAGCCCCATAGGAGGAACAACAATGTGAAGCAACCAGTACCCCAGAGCTCCAAGGGACTAAACTATCAACCAAAGAGTACACATGGAGGGATTCATGACTCTACCTGCATATGCAGCAGAGGATAGCCTTGTGGGTCATAAATGGGAGGAGAGGCCCTTGGTTTTGTGAAGGTTCTATGTCCCAGTGTAAGGGTATTCCAGGTCCAGGAAGCAGGAGTGGGTGGGGTGGAGAGCAGGGAGTTGGGGGTTTTCAGAAGGGAAAAGAGGAAAGGAGATAACATTTGAAATGAAAATAAATAAACTATCTAATCATAAAAAATAAAAAGATGGCTTTTATTTATTTAATTTTTAAAAGTTTTTTTTTTTTTCTAGAGACTTTTATTTTCAGGAGGCTCATTAAATCTTTGTTAACCAAAGATTAAAGAAACTAAAATAATAAAATCTTTTACACAGGCAATATTCACACATATACACATGCTTATACACATACAAATTCTGGTCTATCCCACTTGTCTCCTAAACTCCACAAGTGTTCATGAATAATTACATACATACACATATACCTATACATATATGTATTTACATACGTCCAGACAAAAAGACATATACATATACACATTTGGTGGTTGAAGTTGAGCCTCAAATGCCACACACATACATTTGGTCGATGGATATGGCAGAACCCCAGATTCCAACTGTTTTCAATTATTCTGGTATATTCATACTTTCTTAGATAAAAGTTCTTTATAAAAAAATCTCATAGATAAAATATCACACAAAAGGTGAGTTACAGAAAGATTTTGATAGTTAAATTCAAAGTAGTGATTCATTCTATAACTTCATTATAATTTCGAAGCAACAGTATTATATGGCCTTGCTTTATGTTATTGCACACCTGTGGCTTCATCCTTGGATCTGACCTAGAATGAATGTTTTATTTCTGGCAAAACAATTAAAACCATCTCTTAAACTTTCTTCCTAAAATTATATGAATCAAATCAGGAATTCTATAAAATAATTAATTAATCTAAACAGCTTTAAATCATGAAAGTTTATCTTTATGCTGATTTTATGTTATGATTTTATGTTGCTCTACAAGA
The DNA here is from genome assembly GCA_902729485.2 of Mus minutoides. Classification (NCBI taxonomy): domain Eukaryota; kingdom Metazoa; phylum Chordata; class Mammalia; order Rodentia; family Muridae; genus Mus; species Mus minutoides. The sequence continues at coordinate 87,392 of LR750502.1, read as the reverse complement.
AATGTATCCAATTGGGTGGGAAGATGCCTAGGATCATTAGACTATGTAATAGTGTTGAGGAAAAGGCATATCAGCTTCAAGAAACAGTCCTGTGATAAGGTTTCTTGGGACCTTGCTCTTAGAGCTCACCCATCACAGACCATGCTAGCCTTAGCCCCTTTTAGATGGCTACTGACAATGTTAAGACACTAACTTAAAGAACAATCTTGCAAAGTCCAATGTATATTGGAGTTCCTTACAAGACTTCCTTTTGTTTTATGGTTTTATTTACATAGACTTTATTTTGTTGAGGAGAATTATTTGTACACATTGTATGATTAGCTATGAGCATGAACCTCTACACAAAACACTTTTAAAAAAAGCCTAAAAATTCCCTTCCTGGAAGCTGAATCACCTTGCCAGGTTCCTCATGAGGACAAGCTGGTGTTCTTGGAGAATCTGTTCATTTCAACATCTATAATCTCCTACTGTGGACACCTGCTTTCTATGGCAGCAATCCATATGTAATTCTATTGTTGTTGCTTTATGGTATAATAGCAGAGAAGTTGGGAGTCACTTCTATGTGAAATTCTAATCAGGATAAGTGTCACTCAATGTTCAGAAGGTGCTCAATGGTGAAGCATGCACTTAACGCACACAAGGCTGTGGGTTTAGACCTCAGCAATGAAGAAATACATTCCAAGTATTTGAACAATAGTAAATAAAATGAAAAAATTAGAAAAACAATTTGTCAATAACTATTCCTTAATAAGCCTTAGCAATAGTGTTTTTTTTTTTATGTTTTCTGATATCAAGGTTAAATACCACCCCTCAAAATGTGTCAACTATGAATGAAAGGTTGTATGTAGTGCTCACCGAAGAACATGAAATATTAGACTGACATAACTTGTTTAATGTAAATACTTTTTAAAAAAAAAGTGTTTTCAAAAGAATTCGTAGGGTAAAATTTTCTGAATTTTGAGAAGAGAAAATTCTTCCTCTTAATGTAGAATAATGCCGCTTATATCTTAAAATTGAACATAACATCAAAATGTTCTCCTTCTGTAGCTCCTTTTAGTATGGCATGATTGGCCTCAATTGCTGCTCATTCTTTAGTGTATGGAGTAGTCAATCAAGCTCCTTTAGAAAATGCTAAAATGAAACCCCTGAAGTTGTATTCATGACTTTAAGGGACAGAATACTTTCCATCTGATTTCGTACTTTCCATCTTTGTGCTACAGCATCTTACATTGAAAAGTGCATTATTAAGGTATGTGGAATATAAAATACTAGTCAGGTAAGACGGCAAATATTATTGAAACAACTGAAATTAGTCTATTTGTAATAGCCATACATACCTGCTATTTATGCCAAAATACCAAAGCCTGACCAAAGAGGGAGGGCGGGGGAGTGGTGGTTCATGTGGTGTGATGTGAATATACTAAGAAAACCCTATTAACCATTTACTAAATAAATATCAGCCATAGCAATTAATGTGAGCTTACATAGAGTGCAAATGGACTTCCAAATTAGAAACAAAACAAAATGAAACAAACAAAACCAAAAACAGAACATCCAAAGCCAAACCACATAGACTACTGTGAAATAATAACCCTTCAAACTATACTGTACAATAAGAATGCCACCCATTTTTTAAAAATCAAGCACAAAATACTGAAGACAAAACACAGATTAGATCTCTCTCTCCAACAAGTATATCCTTCTTTGCCAGTAATAGGTAACATCTAATTGAGTTGTTAGCCAAAGGGGCTTCCTGGAAATTTCCAAACAATTCATCATTGCCAAAACTAATACAGACACTCAGAAGTGGGAAAATGTGCCGGAAGTGAGAGGCCTTAGTACACTTTATGGAATATCTTTACCTAACTCCTTTCCTCAGGGTTTAGGGAACTAAGTAAGAGGAGACAGAGATTGTAAGAGACAGAGGAAATTATAACTCCAACATTATTTTCCAGATGCATCAAGTCTGATATGTACCTGACCTCACAGAGATTGAGACAGCATGCTCTGGTCTACACAGGTACAAGGGAGATGAGGACCCAGCACCTAGAATAGGGCATGTGCGTAAGTGTCTGCAGCTCACCTAGAAGTGACAACAGCTTGCAAAGGAAAACTTGGCTTTCTACAGTGAAGTCTCACTATGTATACACACCATAATTAAGGGCAGGTCCTCTGCTCAGCAGTAGAAGGCAAACAACAACAACAACAACAACAACAACAACAAAACTCAAAGGCATTTACTGATATTTATCAGGCTCATTGCTTTGTTTGAGCATTTTTAACATTACTGGTCTTTTGCACATATATTATGTATTTAAACTTTGTGGTTTTAGTGTGTGTGTATGTGTGTGTGTCTGTGTGTGTGTGTTTTTATGTATGTGTGTATATGTATGTGTGTGTATGTGTATGTATGTATATATGTATGTGTGTGTTCACCTATGTGAGTATGTCTGTGCATGCTTCTTGTGCTTTAAATTATCTTTTCTTCTTTTTTGCCTATTTTTAAAGGAACAAGTAAAAAGAAAATATACAATCCTATAGTTGGGGAGAGGGAGAGAATATGGGCCATAAGGGATGGCAAATTGATCAGAACATAGTTTATAAAGAAGTAATAAATATATAAATTTTGGGAATATTGTACTAAAAATAATCTCATATATAGAGCCTAAAAATTCCATTCAAACCAAATATAGAAGTCTTCCTCCTTCTTTCTCTGTAATTTATATGTCTAATATATATTATGAGGGATATACTTATAGATAACATATGGCTTCTTATATTTTTCTTAGATAACTAGATTATAGCTACCCACAAAAGAAATAAATTGTTAACTTTTCATACACAATAAAAAGCAAATAATATCAAGCTGATTTGGTTTAAGGCCCACTCCATGATATGGAACACATGCCTGACACTGGTGGTCTGGTGAATATGAATGGAAACTACTTATATCAATCTATTTTCTGAAAATATATTCATGCTCTTCTTTCTAATAAACACATTATAAGTTTATAAACACACAAAAATTGAAAATGTTATATCCAGTGGGATGACAACTATAGTATTAGGGGATTATTTGTGGTTCAATTTTTTCCACTATCATATACTCCTAAAAAATACTGATTCTGATAATGTGAGTCTATTTTCATTTTATAAGAGAAAATGAACAGCTGTTTTTTTTTCTAGCAGCCACATACTTAGACTTTATTTGAGTTCAGCTTCTCTTAAAAACAAGATTAATAATACTAGAAGTCTAATGAAACAGGAGGTATCTACTGCTATCAACATATGGAAAGTCTTTAGGGACATATACTACATATAAAACTCATCAATGGGATATGTGCACTATCTATACCTCAATAGTATCTGGTCTGAAGTCCATATTTCTCCAGCTCACTGGGAAGCAACAGGACTGCTGAAGTTTGTCTTCCACATCACTGTCACTGAGGAATCTTTATCACCATCCTCACAGAAGTTGTAGTTTTAACCAACAGACAGCACAAGGCACTTACCTTTGGGGGGCAGAATTCCCCTCAGAAAACTGTGGAGCTTTCCCCACAAGGACCAATATATATTACCACTGTAAAAGTGGAATTGCTTTTCAATCTGCTAGCACAATTGTTATTGTCTTTTTTAGTTTCTCTTCTGTACAAGATTTTTCAGAATTATTATTGAAACTATTAAATTAGTAGACACATGTAAAGAGAGATTATCAGAGCAGTGAAATCTTTGGTGTCCACCATTTCTCCCTAGTTTGAGGAGGTCACTTTGATCTGGTAACTTGGCAGAATCAAAATAACAAAGAATACAAGATTGTAAACATGCTTTCAGGGATAATATAAAGTTAAATAAATGGGAAGACTCCATTGAGATAGAAAATGGGATGGTTTCTGACATTGTTGCTGGGTTACCAGCATCCTCACCCTTTTCCTTTTAAGACTTCCCCTTCATGATGGACTATACTTTCCAGTTATGAGCCACAGTAAACTCCTCTTTTCTTTAGTTGTGTTTTGGTCATACAATTACATAATAGGAACAAAATAGAAACTAACTGAAACTAGCAAGTTCAAACACACATTTGAGAAATAATAAGCATTAGCTTGGCTTAGTGATAAAATTAATTTCTCTGGCTCTCATCTTTATAAAATGATTAAAAATATCCTCATGGTAAAAATATTATATACTTTTAAAAGGTGAGTTTATAAATAAAGAGGAGTGTACAAAAATATATATTTTATTTATGATAAGACTGATCATTGAGAATGATTTTGTACAATTAGATTTGCAAAACTGTTAAAGTTAGATTTCTCTAATTCTGAAACATATGATTATATAATTATAGAAAGATATTAATAAAATATGAAGAGATATAGATATCTTAATTATAATCTATAAACTCATATACCAAGATTTTGATATCAATTAAAGTTCTTATTTATTTATTCCCTAATGAATATTCAAAATATGCCCTTTTTTGGGCCAGCAAAATGACTAAGCCGTAAAGCCATTTTTCACTTAATCAGAGTACTGATTCAAGCCTTGAGACCCACATGATGGAAGGAATACACCAATGCCACACACATAAACATTTACACATACACATAACAACAATAATAAATTAAATTAAATTAAAAACTATAATGTTGTTATAATATAAAATAACTAGCTAAAGAATGGGTTTTCTTATTAAGTAGTACATGATCACACTTTATTAGATTTCTTTTTTCTTTAATCAAAGAACAAAGAACCAATATACCAACTTTTGAAAATCTAAACCCAACATTATAAATTTAAACACTTGCAAGAACTAATGAAGTGGCCAGCATTCAGTTACAACTAGAAGACATCCTTAACTTATGTTAAACTAAGAATGAGATACCATTAAGTTCTCTTATCTCTCATTACTAAATACTGAAAACATGTTTCTGCAGAAGATTGGTTTGGTAGTGCTGACTCCTCAGCAGAGGGTCACTATTTGACTGCATTTTACAGGATGGAAGCAGATCTAAGCCTGTGTAGGGCAACGATCATTCTGGCACTACTTATGAATTACAAGATTCACCTTGATTTATATTTTTTTCTTTTACAGAGAAAAACACATACTCAAATAACAACATTTAAGTCAAATAAGAAGCACTATTTGAGAATTAAGAGGAACATGATTTTAATTTTTTTTTCAAATAAATCTAGTATAACTAAAACTTAAAGTATTGATAAACAGCTCTTCTGAACCTGCAGACTATTGGCTGCAGACTTTTGAGGTTATTGTTGCAACTACACAATATGACCACATTTAGTAGATATTTTTATAGGCTCTTGGATATGATCCATAAATTTTTTAAGTGTCTGAGGATTTTTGGCTTGTGTATGATGACAAGAATGATATTTTAAAACCTAAAGCAAAACAGATTTGATTAGACTGCACCAGTCATTAACCACAATTATTCCTGACATGTTCTCATAGGGAAGAGACAATTTCTGAATCCAATAATATCAAACTCATAATTGAAATTCATAATGATTAAATTCAATATTTACTGACCATGTATTTCATGTGAGGTATAATGTTTTCTGTTATGAACTAAATGAACAACAACAACAAAAAATTTCCTTAGCCTTGAGACACAGATTGGCAGAAGAAATGTTCTATGCACCACAAAGCAAATTGGGATAAACACTCTATAGGATTTTCAAATAAAATGAGTTTAGAAAACAAAGAGATGATTCTCTGCAATGACCTACAATAACCATAAAATTAAATTATTTTCTGTAAATTATACTTACTAAGGCAAGATATAATACTTAATCATTTTAGAACTGTTACGACAACTGGGTATATATTAACCGTTTTATGTTTACCATATACTAATTTAAAAATTAAATTACAAGAGCTCTTTATTTCCCAAAATTCTAGCTAATTACAACTTTACATCTAAGGACATAGAAAAACATTTTCTCCATTATTGGCTTGGCTTTATTATCCTCGGGTATTTTTTTTTTTTTTGAAGAGTAGAGTAAGCTAATGATGTCCACTGTAATTATTTCAATGTATTTAGACTAACTAACAATTTCAAATACTTTTTATAAAAGTAACTTGAGTAAAAACTAAAAATCCTACTAATAATCAGTCATGGTATTAAAATTTCAATAATTTCATCTCAAAATTTTTTTGTATGAGTGTTTGCTAAGCACCAAGAAGGGACTTAGTCCCCAGTAAGGGGAAGTAATTTGGGTTTGGAAGGATAAATTGTTATGTAGTGATTGTGAAATGTAGAACCATAGCTGGATTATCTCCTGCCTGTATAGAGTGGATCTCTAACTGGATATTCTCTTCCCTATATAGAGTGTATGTCTAAATGGATAATTTCCTCAATATATAGAGTCATAGTAGCTTCTTTTCTAGTCTGAGATATTGAAAGTTTCTAAGTTTTAGGTATCATTATCATTTGATGTAGTGACTATTTCTCCTACATTAGTATACCAGATGATATAAAATGCTTTGATAAGATCCTTTTAGGATCTGAGAAAATTAGTAAGAATTAGGCCATTTATAAAATTTTCAGGAAATAATTGTATTATTCTTTATGAGTTCTTGATCCAGCTCAAATTTTTTTTCATGATTTTCCATTGTAGAGAAATTAATATTACTTTGTTTGCAATTTAAACCTTTTTGTGATGTTAGTTATATTAGCTTAATTTTATACTGGAACATTTTACTGGAGATTCCACATCTTGGAACCCAGGTAAAATTTTTGCTACTAAGCACACTTAACTTTGTATCAGGCACCTTGGCATTACTGGGAGCAAGAATTTCAGAAAAAAATACTTTTAAAGACCAGAAATAGCCAATTTCTACACACTCTTCCTGTGAATACTTTATCAACGGAAATGCTGATTTCTGAGTTCGAGTCCAGTCTGGTCTACAGAGTGAGTTCTAGGACAGCCAGGGCTACACAGCAAAACCATGTCTCAAAAAACAAAAACAAACAAACAAAACCAAAAAATCAATATAACTGGTCCATGTAGGCCACATCTGCAAGTGTTATCTCTCTTGATTTTTATTCAAAAACTATATATACTCATATATACTCATTAGTCATTTTCATGGATGCCCAAATGTGTCAAATGTGTATTACAGAGTGATATATATATATATATATATATATATATATATATATATATATATAAAGTTATTCTTAATATAACATAAAGCTATATATAGCTCATGACTCTAGCTATATTAAAATGCACAGTGGTCAAATTTTGGTAAATAACAATCATTGGTTAAAAGTCACCTTGTTAAATTATTGATTAATGAGGATCTCAATAAAGTATAGATCATGAACTATATTTTGAAAATTATTTTACAAACCTGATGCTTTAGTATCTGGGAAAATAAATGAATATATAAGGGACTCTCACCAAGGATTATTTCACGGAACTGGGTCTTCAATGAGGATACATTTTCAAAGGATGATAATAGCATGCTGGGCACATTTCTAAATACATAGGTGATCTGTTAAGAAAGACCCACTAAACTTATAAGGTAGACCAGTTTCTCAAATGAGTTACATTTGTGATGTTACATTAGTCACAAAAGAACAGGAAACAGTTTTCTACAAAGAAGTAATAAGTCAGTAATAACAATGGGTGAGCCAATAATAATGAGGAAAGAAGAAAGAATTATTGTTCTTTTCAGTCTTTTCACAGATGTCTGTGAGTGAAATCTACTTGGTGAATGTTAAACTTTTCTTCTTTCTTTCTTTCTTTCTTTCTTTATTTCTTTCTTTCTTCTTCTTCTTCTTCTTCTTCTTCTTCTTCTTCTTCTTCTTCTTCTTCCTTCTTCTTCTTCTTCTTCTTCTTCTTCTTCTTCTTCTTCTTCTTCTTCTTCTTCTTCTTCTTCTTCTTCTTCTTCTTCTTTTTTGAGGAAAGTGTACTAATGTGATACTGGTGGAGATTTTTCTATTATCCAACCAAAATGCTTTTATTTTATTCAGAAAGAATGTGTAAATTAGACTCAGAGAAAATTTTCTTTCACATTTTGGAATTTTTAATTTCTACTAAGTAAGTTCAACATATTAGCCTACTTGTCAAATATATAATATTTGAATAATATTAATTGATTTCTGTGCAAACGTTTATGTTTTACATAAATATTATTGAGATAAATTTATTTTCTTTCTTTAAGAGTGTGTCAGCACAGTGAATCAGTCTGTCCTGAATTGAGTGCAGGTTCACTGATCTATTCAGTACTTCTTCCTTTGACAAGAAATAAATGAGTCTATGAAGTTATTCTTCTTTCAAGAACATTTAACCTCACACACGTGAATAAGCAGAAACACCATGCTCTCTGAACTTTGCATTGAGTCTTTGACAACTGGTGTATGTGGTATTTTAGGCCTCAAGGTTTCAGAATCTCCTCATTAAATAGAAGAAAGAAATGGCATCAGTTTCCTTATAATGCAATACTGTCATGTGATGAGATTGTTCAGAAACCAAAAGAAGGAAGAGAAATAATTAGCACTATAGTGAGTGATAATGTAAGACCATTTGGAGAAAATATTGGCCAGAGGACATATTTAATGTTTCTATTTCATAATTAAATGAACAGTATTTTTAAATTTGAGTTGGGGAAATGGTTCAGAAATAGAGTACTTGCTGTGTTTACTGAATATTCCAGTTCAGATTTCAGCACTCACAGGGAAGTTAACTTCATCTTCTATGGAGTAGATGTTCTCTTCTGCCTTGTGTAGGCATCTACCCATAAGTGTGTGTGTGTGTGTGTGTGTGTGTGTGTGTGTGTGTGTGTGCATGCATGTGCATGTGAGTATAAAATTTTCAATATTTAAAAATTACTAATTTTATGGTGAATATACTGGGAATACTTGGAAGATATTTTTTAAATTATTTAGGTTAGAAAAGATTCTGGAATGTTCTAGAGCCCAAAACATGTTTGATGAAATTGGCCTCTTCAGTGCAAATAATAGAAACTTAATATATTTCCATTTAAAATAAAAAAGTGTGAAATGATGGGAGGCAGAAGACATGAGTGCTCACAGACAAACATTAAAGAAAAGAAGATTATTAGTTATGCAAATTGTCTACTCAGAGGTGGAAATGAGTAACTCTTTTCCACTATTATCTCTAGAAAGAGACATGACCCAAATGTCCCAGTTTTTTTTTTTTTAATCCCAGATGATCTAGAAAAGACAATTTGCAAGTTCATCTGGAATAACAAAAAACCTAGACTAGCAAAAACTCTTCTCAACAATAAAAGAACCTCTGGTAGAATCACCATGCCTGACCTCAAGCTGTACTACAGAGCAATCGTAACAAAAACTGCATGGAACTGGTACAGCAACAGACAGGTAAATCAGTGGAATAGGATCGAAGACCCAGAAATGAATCCACACACCTATGGTCATCTGATCTTTGACAAGGGAACTAAAACTATCCAGTGGAGAAAGGACAGCATTTTCAACAAATGGTGCTGGCACAACTGGCGGTTATCATGTAGAAGACTGGGAATTGATCCATTCTTATCTCCTTGTATGAAGGTCAAGTCTAAGTGGTTGAAGGACCTCCACATAAAACCAGAGACACTGAAACTTATAGAGGAGGAAGTGGGGAAAAGCCTCAAAGATATGGGCACTGGGGAAAAAATTCCTGAATAGAACAGCAATGGCTTGTGCTGTAAGATCAAGAATTGACAAATGGGACCTCATAAAGTTGCAAAGCTTCTGTAAGGCAATAGATACTGTCAACTAGACAAAAGGGCCACGAACAGATTGGGAAAGGATCTTTACCAATCCTAAATCTGATAGGGGACTGATATCCAATATATATAAAGAACTCAAGAAGGTGGACACCAGAAAATCAAATATCCCCATTAAAAAGTGGGGCACAGAGTTAAACAAAGAATTCTCAACTGAGGAATACCGAATGGCTGAGAAGCACCTGAAAAAATGTTCAACATCCTTAATCATCAGGGAACTGCAGATCAAAACAACCCTGACATTCCACCTCACACCAGTAAGAATGGCTAAGATCAAAAAATCAGGTGACAGCAGATGCTGGCGTGGATGTGGAGAAAGGGGAACACTCCTCCACTGTTGGTGGGACTGCAAGCTTGTTCAACCAGTCTGGAAATCAGTTTGGCAGTTCCTCAGAAAATTGGACATAGTACTACAGGAAGATCCAGCAATACCTCTACTTGGCATATATCCAAAAGAGGTCCCATCTGGTAATAAGGACACATGCTCCACTATGTTCATAGCAGCCTTATTCATATTAGCCAGAAGCTGGAAAGAACCCAGATGTCCCTCAACAGAGGAATGGCTACAAAACATTTGGTACATTTACATAATGGAGTACTACTCAGCTATTAGAAACAATGAATATATGAAATTCCTAGGTAAATGGATGGATCTGGAGGGTGTCATCCTGAGTGAGGTAACCCAATCACAAAAGAACTCACATAACATGTACTCACTGATATGTGGATACTATCCCAGAAGCCTAGACTACCGAAGATCAATTTACTAAATACATGAAACTCAAGAAGAATGAAGTTCAAAATGGGGTCTCTTCGCCCCTTCCTAGAATTAAGAACAAAGCACACATTGAAGGAGTTACAGAGATCATGTGTGAAGCTGAATCAAAAGGATGGACCAACCAGTGATGGCGGCTGCCAGGGATCCTTCCCATAATCAGCCACCAAAAATAAACACTATTGCATATGCCAGCAAGATAATGCTGAAAGGGCCCTGATACAGCTGTCTCGTGGGAGGCTATACCAGTGCTTGGCAAACATGGAAGTGGATGCTCACAGTCAGCTATTAGTTGGAACACAGGACTCCCAAGGAAGGAGCTAGAGAAAGTACCCAAGGAGCTGAAGGGGTCTTCAACCCTATAGGTGGAACAATAACATGAACTAACTAGTTCCCCCTGCGCTCATGGCTCTAGCTGCATATATGGAAGAAGATGGCCTAGTTGGCCATCATTGGGAGGAGAGACCCCTTGGTCATACAGAGTTTATATGCCCCAGTACAGGGGAATGCCAGGGCCATTATGTGGGAGTGGGTGGTTAGGGGAGCAGGGCTGGGATGGGGGAGGTTATGGGGAAATTTCTGGATAACACTTGAAATGTAAATGAAGAAAATATCTAATAAAGAGAAAAAAATTTTTAAAATGTAAATCTAGAAAATCAAATTATTTTCATTCTTTCTCAGTGCTAAGTGCTATTATTTTACCTCTAGACATTAGTATGAAATCTTAGTCTGCTAATCCCCATCAAATTGTCCCAAGGGAGAGCTACTAGAAGATTCATTAATCTTTTTATGTTCTCATCAAGCACTACTATGTTCAGCAATTGAGAGTGGGGGCCCTCCATTGTGTATGCTGCTTAGAAGAAACAGCAATATTATTTCTCCAGGCTCAAGTTCTCCAATTCTCTATGAGCAAGTAAGATGGTTTCCTTGCAGGAAGTTTTCTCTAAGTTCAAAAAAGTTTTCAAAAGGTTTATATCTGTTTGCTCTTTCAAATAACTTTGTGTGTTGTGTCAATTTCTTCTATGGTATCTTCTACACCTGAGATACTCTCTTCTATGTCTTTTATTCTGTTGGTGATGCTTGGATCTGTAACTCCTGATATCTTTCCTAGGTTTTCCATCTCTAGGGTTGCCTCACTTTTTTATTTCTTTATTTTTTTTATTTCCATTTTTATATTCTTGATGGTTTTGGTCCTTTAACTGTTTGTATTTTTCTGTATTTCTTTGAGGAAGTTAATTATGTCTTCCTTAATTTCCTCAATTATCTTCATGAGATGTGATTTTAGGCTTCTCTCTGCTTCTGACTGAATTGCTCTGCTTGGAAAGACTGCCTTGGAATTCTGTGAACTGATTTGCACTGCTCTGAGCTCAATTGTACTCAACCGAACTGAAATAAACTGCTCTGAACTCAACTGAACTCAGTGGAAATGAATCTTTCCCTGCACTGCCCTTAAGCAGCCTCTATATCCTGTCTATTCTTATGAGAGTTTGATATATCCTATCTGATTCATTCTGCCAAATCTTTCTCTTTGTCACTTTGTCTCTTAATCAATTACTCATCATTTTTGAGGATTAAAAGTGTGTCTGTATTCCAACTAGAAGGATGAAAAGTGTGTACTAGGGGCATGACTGTATTTCAGCTGGAGCACACAGTCTTAGAAGGTCTTTGTATGTGATTTCTTGCCAGAGCAGCCAGGTTGCTGGATTAAAATTCCTCTACACTTATTCATACACAGATAATGAAGTCAAATGTGAAAACTGAACTAAACTATTTCTTTGTTAGGCTTAGCATAGTTCATAATATTTGAAAGATTTTAGTCATTTTTCATTTTTTCCATATGACTAGATTGCAGACTAACAAATCATAACCAAGGACCTAGAATGTTGTTTAGGGTTTAAGAACATTAGCAGCTCTTAGAGAAAACCTGAGTTCAGGCCCAGAACCTATATTAGAAGGCTCACAACTATCTGTAACTCCAGTTCTAGTACATCTGATACTCAACCTGTACACATGTGCTATACGCACATACACACACACACACACACACACACACACACACACACACACACTTGTTAAAAACTATACTGTACCACTATATTTAGAACTTTAACTCAATTTACTTTTTTCCCTTAGCTCACATTCTTCCTGACCTCAATTTCTTTTCAGTTCTTGAAGGAGTAACAATAAAATAATTGACTATATTAAATGTTCAACAAAGATTTTTCTGATGTATAATTAAAAGTTGAGCTGAACAGTGGTGGCACACACCTTTAATCTCAGCATTTGGGAAGCAGGGGCAGGCGCATTTCTGAGTTCAAGGCCAGCCTTGTCTTCAGAGTGAGTTCCATTATAGCCAGGGCTACACAGAGAATCCTTGTTTGAAAGAAAACAAAACAAGCAAACAAAAAAGTTGAATTTTTTTTTCAGAAAGATGACATAGAGACAAGTGAGCAACTCAGATATGTGGGCTACTAAGCATTATATTACATCTTTCCTCTTTAAAAGCTTCAGCATTATCATTAAACTTTTCTTGGCCTTTCCATTCCCACAGGGTTTGCTTTGGTTTGGTCTACTCACACTTTTACTTAAATTGACACCAGGCTTTCCCAGAATACAGGCTTCTTTGATAGAATATCTCAATATACTATAAATAAAATGAGTAAATAACTTAAAATATATATTTCTAACAATCACAGGGTTGACAGAAATTCTATCCCTTGTCAGGAATTTACATTTTATATCCATAGAGATAGAGGATGTTTTCTTTTCTTTTTTTTAATACTTACATTCAATGTAAACTTCCCATCAAAATGCATCTGTAGAATGATTGTTTAAGGAGACAATGAAAAGTACTATAGATATATAGGTTGGACTATAGAAGATGGCTCAATGTTAGGTGTGTCAAGGCTAATTTTCATGTTAAACAAGGAGCCTCTCAGACAATCTTTAAATATCAGTTTCTTTTGAACTATTGAAGAAAATGATCGAAGCCAGAACTGACAAAATCGGAGGCCCCTTATTTCATGGGAAATACTTTGGATTATGGAATTAATAACTAATTGCTTAACTGACTGTTACAGAGGTGCGTGTGTATGTCACTGAGTTGAGTACAGGATATATCAGGGAAGGAAATAATTTACTATCAGTCTGTAATCCTAAGGAACTAAAACTACAGAGAAGGGAGAGCACCATTGCAACCCATGTTACTGGGCCACAAACTTATGGCTAGACGGGAGAAAATTTAATAATCCTCCCATTGTAACAATTACTAATATCATACTAATACTATTAAAGTGGTATCCAATAGTTTATCAAGGCACCCTCAGATAAGTGACTCATACAGCTGTCATCAGAAAAGTTTCTCTTTTTTTTTTTTTTTTTTTTTTTTTTTTGCAGTAGATGAAAATTAACATAGAGTCCTACACCTGGTCAATGTGTAAAGAATAAGACTGGAGAATGCTCAGCTCCCAAAGGGACATCTCTATCATATCCCCCTCCACACACACACTGGGCTCAATAATCATGGCAGATTAGGGAGTAGAAAATTGTAACAACAGTAGGTGGAAGATAGTACAAAGAGATGGTTTTATGGATACAGCAGAGCAATGGAACAAATGAATTCATAGCAGTTGACATAATATACCTAAGACCCATGTAAACTCAGTCTAAACAAAATTCCAGAATGAGGAGCAGAGATGGGCATAACATAACTGACCCAGCTCAGAAAGTATTGCAAATTGAAAGCTGCTGAGAGGGAAGTCAGTTTTCCTTAAGGATGCCACCCNTTTATGGATACAGCAGAGCAATGGAACAAATGAATTCATAGCAGTTGACATAATATACCTAAGACCCATGTAAACTCAGTCTAAACAAAATTCCAGAATGAGGAGCAGAGATGGGCATAACATAACTGACCCAGCTCAGAAAGTATTGCAAATTGAAAGCTGCTGAGAGGGAAGTCAGTTTTCCTTAAGGATGCCACCCCTTATGGGTAGACCACACTTCAGTGAAGGATATATTTCCTAAAGTGTATGGGCAGCAACTATAATTTATTGGTTTAAAAAGAAAAGAGATGAACTTGAGTGGAGATGGAAAGGGAGTAGATCAGGAAGTGGGGGTAAATATAACTAAAATAACCTGTGAGAAAATTTCCAAGAACTAATAAAAATGAGGAAAAAAAGATAAAAACAATACTTAAATAAAAGAAAACTATAGCAAGAAGTCTTAAAATTGATATCAAAAGTATAAATTGAGATTTTGAAAACTGAAATTTCTTCTCACTCTTGAAGCTAGTTCAGGCGAGGGAGGAGAGTGAGACAGAGGCTGGGCAGGATCCTATGACATGAGCCTAAGTAAAGAAGAGGGGCCAGAAAGGACATGATGATTCGTTCCTGAAGATCTCACAGGACAACCTTCTTCTTTGCCTGTCTCCTCCATGTGATTGGATTTGGGAAGGCAATGTTTCCTCCAAACATTTCCAAAGGGCATGGTGTATGTATCACTACTCCTTCCTGTAGCTTCAACTCTATCCTGCCAATCCCTGGTCTTGCTACAGGAAAGTAAAATTCCAGTGCCTTACAACTTCAAACTTGCTTTTGTCATTGCCCCTTTCACTTCTCACATCATCTGTAGGAAGGCTGTAAGAGAGGTGCACTCACCTCGGGTTACTATGAGAGAATACCACAAGCAAGTATGCAAAGCTGGTAGATATTTTTCAGTTACTCTGGAGGTTGACAGAGATGAGAGTGTCAGGACTGCTGCGATCCTTGTCATGGCCTTTCTTCTCACAGACACTTTTCCTTTCACTGACTTCTCTTTAACAGAGAAGAGAGAAGAGAAAGGGAAGGAGGAGGAGCTGTCTTCTGTCTTTCTTTTCATTTTTTTTTTTTTTCGAGACAGGGGTTCTCTGTGTAGCCCTGGCTGTCCTGGAACTCACTTTGTAGACCAGGCTGGCCTCGAACTCAGAAATCCACCTGCCTCTACTTCCCGAGTGCTGGGATTAAAGGTGTAAGACACCACACCGGGCTTCTGTCTATATTTCTAATCCTATCTCTGGTATGTTTCCTTATCTGGTCGGCCTCTCTCCCATAAGCCACACTTCCAAACACTAACACACTGCACATCAGACCTTTGAGTATATGATTTGGGTAACATAGTTAGTTCACAGCAATATTGGTATTATTGTCCCAGTTTCACAGCTTGACAAAACTAGCCAAATATCTTGAGGCTGATATAATGATTTGCTCTAGCAAGTGAGATATACAAATATATTCCACTGCTGCTGATTATTTCCCATTCTTAGTGCAGTTGGAGAAGAAAGACTTGTCTGTAGCAAGTAACAGTTACACTGTTATCTGGAGCTCCTCCTTACATTCAGAGAGCACATGGGCAAAAACCATTTCTTCATATGCCAACATACAAAGAAGAGGATTACCTTGTCAAGATTGGGCAATATTGTTAATTCAAACAGTATAACTTGCTGTCAATATGTTTCCCAGTTTTAGCTATTATACTTATGCTCATAAATGGATTCTTCAACTTCTATTCCAATCACCACTCAAGCAATTGTACACACACACACACACACACACACACACACACACACACAAACATACACACACACACAAACACACACACACACATACACACTCTTTGTGTTCTGTGAAAATGGCTATCATTTTTTTATTTCAGTGAGCTCAGTGTAAAATGTGTTCTTTACTAAATGTTTCCCAAACAAATTGACATTATCAAACTTTTATACCCTTCCCTTATAAAGGATTTGATGCCAGGCATGGTGGCACACACCTTTAATCCCAGCACCCAGGAGGCAGAGGCAGGCAGATTTCTGAGGTCGAGGCTAACCTGGTGTAGAGAGTGAGTTCCAAGACAGCCAGGGCTACACAGAGAATCCCTGTCTTGAAAAACCAAAAAAAAAAAAAAAAAAAAGGATTTGACTTATGATCTTTTCTAACAATAATTGGCTATATAGCATCCTCAATTTGAAATATAAAGTAGCAATACGGTAGCATTTTAGCTGTGATGGCAGTGCTTCATAGCATGATGAAAATATATCTTGTAAACAAGACTTGTATCTGTCATAGTGTTTAAAAATAATTATGCAATTTAAGAGATAACTTTAAAGCTACATGTTTTCAGTGATTTGAATGTGCTAGTGTAGTATAATTTTTTACAAATGAAGTATAAACTATTTCCACAAATGTGCATAATTTATAAATGTAACTGTCTTTTCCTTTTCAGTATATTTTCCTGGATAACAAACTTCAAAGATAAGATCAAACATGCATCTTTGTGAACATGCTCACATTATTTATAGTATCTATGTAGTATTCTCCTAAACTTTCAGGCTTGGTCCAAATCAAGTATCTAGCATGGAATAATCCTGAGGGATCAACTTGACCCTGAGTTCATCTGGTTAACTTGGGGATCTAGCTGGTCATGATTTCATTCTCCCTTTATGATTCTGTAAAGAGTGGGTTGAAGTAATTATAACTTACATATGTATCTGCCAACTTGATCTCTCAAGACAGACACTTCCTCCTGGAAAACCATGCTTAATTTATGTGCTTGGCCTATGCACACTCAATTAAAACTTATTTCTCTTATAATTGTAAGCAAAAAAGATTGCAATATTATCAGAACTTCATGCCTGGAATTCCAACCGCATACAAACATGTCGTCAGTCATCTTTTCCCAAACCAGGAACTCAACAGAGGAATCTGTATTTGAATTAATAATCCTTTGACTCAAGCCCTGAAATATATGCAGTGAAAAAAATCAATTAATTTTATTTATCTGTCTACATATATATTGTATGTGCATATTCATGTGTGTGTGAGCATGCAAGTGAGCACATATATGCATATGTATGTATTGCATATGAACATGTCATACTGTACTTCAGGAAGCCAGAGGACAGCTTGCAGGATTCAAGATTCATTTTTTACGGTGCATGTTCAGTCTTGGAGGCCAGGAATTTTATCTGCTGAGCTATTTCATTGTTTCAAAAATCTATTTTTAATAACCATGAAAAGCTTTTTGCACAGAAATACCCAACAACACAGTTTGTTTAATTGAGTAAAATGAAGCTGTGAAATAGAGTTGTTCAACATTTTAATAGATTTCAGAAGACACATTAAGTAAAATGCCTTGAAAGGCAGGAAAAATACTAAAAGTAAAAATGGAAGAAATGAGGCTGAAGATGGGTCTGTGGTCAGATGTATTACCACTCTTCCACAAGATCAGAATTTAGATCTCAGTACTGAGGTCTGGTAGCTCCCAGCTGCTTAAAATCCAGCTTACATTTTTGGTTTCTTAAGGTACCTGCACACACATACTCATACGCACACACACACACACACACACACACACACACACACACACACACACAGGGGGAGAGAGTGAAAAAGAATAGAGAGATGGAGGCAAGATTATAAATATTTGCTTCAACTAATATTAATATCTCTCTAGGTTTATGTATCAAAACAGTGAATTTGGGTGATTTTTGAAATTTTGCTTGCAAATCTTAAGACTGTAGAGTTAGAATTAGTTATTCAACTCTATGTCCCTATCTAAAAGATGTTATTGAAATGACAATATAACAGTCTTACAAATAAAGCTTCATTTACTCTGCCTAATAAAATGTTGAGGGACCTACTAAATGCTCAGAAAAGAAACACATCATCAATTGTGAATCTCAAAGGAGTATGTAAAGTCTTCATTTCTTTTGCCTTAATAAAATTTTCTATGCCACATCAGTACAAAACTCAATTAGACCACAAGTCTGACTTTATTATATTTTGTGAATTAAGTGATTGTTAACCTCATATAAATATGTTTTTGAAAATATAGGCTTGAATAATTACATTTCAATTAAACATGGGGTATAAAAAAAGTACCTTAAAAAACTCATTTATGTATTTTCAGTGAAATCAAATGACCTACTGATCTGTGTCTGCACACATTCATGTGACAACTCACATAGTTCTCTAAAAAGGTTTTCTCCAAGAGTGCTGAGTGAACTTTCTTATGAGATGGTTTTCAATGACAGTAAAGGATCCAAGACCATATTGCAGACCATGCCCATCTCTGCCAATTGCACAGATTCCCTTTTAACTTCAAAAGCTTTTGGCTAAATAAACTCTATGTCTGGAATCTGTGGTTACATTTGAAGCTAATAATTTTGAGACTCTTTTTCTCTCCCTTTCAGACACATTTGGTGATTGGAACTGTAACACAGAACAGCAGCCTCTTGAACGATTCAGATTCAAACAGCTTCCTTTGCAAACTGAAGAATTCACTGAATATAAAATTACAGTAATTTTAGAAGACTTAGAATCTAATGATTGCTTTAACATTCCTGCTGAGATTTTCTTGATGTTGGCTAATGTTGGCTAATATGTGTCTTTTAGATAAGTATATTTTAGTTCCTCTAATTTTTTCTTATTGAAAGTGAATAACTTTTAAGATTTTTCTTCCATCAGTATTTCATGTTTAACCTCAGTACTTTTGTAGTAAAACATTACTTTCCAAAGCAAAACATGGAGATCGTTTTTTAGAATAATCTTGATTACATAGGAATTTATGTTTCTGTCTTATTGCATGCCATTCCAGAAGTAAATATATTCTCTCTCTCTTTCTTTCTCTCTCTCCCCCCCTCTCTCTCTCACACACACACACACAAACTAAATGGAGCTCTACTACTTTTATAAACAGAGTGGAGTGAGCAGTCTCTTTTGAGTAGTTTCTTTCAGATGGTAATGTTTAGTGGGTTGACTACCACACTGCCATTCATAGATGGCCTGCATCCTGTTTTGACAATTACACACTTTATATGGATGGAGATTTGACCGTCATTGTGGGTCAATTGTGAGTACATGTTAGAAGCAAGCCCTTATAGGCCTTAGCGTGGGCATACTCTCATTTCTATTAGAGGAATAAATGGGGTTTGTGTATAATGTATATGGCACTTGGTTTTCTTCATATCATTAAAGTGTGAAAAAATCTGGTGGTTTCATGACTTATAGTATGCTGATGGCCTTTGTATTTCTTCTATTGTAGGTGTTCATATATCTGTGCATATATAGATGTAGCAGGTACATTCAACAAAATGTATATCTTATAATTAACATTTAATACTCATTATTTTCTTTTAATTTCGGCAACTTAGAATAACCTTTGTCCTCCTGTCCCATATGGTTTTCTAAACTGAGGATTTCTTTCACTGCCTTGATCTAACCTGAGCTGTTTTACTACCTTATACCTCTGTAACTGGATCTGTTTCTCTCAGTTTACCTCCAGATCCAGATATGATCATCTTGTGCTTATTTTTCTAAGTGTACCAGAAAAATCTTCTCAGCTATATTCCTTGACCTCAAGTCCTGGCAACCTGTTCTCTGTGATCAACATTTATACTTTTGCTAGATGGATCCTCATCATGTCCTTCTTCCAATGATTCCATAGCTCTTCTCTTCTGGATGGGATTTTATGTACCATATAGTGTGTGGTAGCTATTTACAAACCATTCCCTGACACCTCATATCAAGATACTACCATTTATTTTGGGGAAAATGGTATTAAAAGAAAATATTTCATGCAAGACACTATGATCTGCTCTAATTTAAAAAAAAAATGACTTCAAAAGTAAATTAGAGTGGTAGTATGTACACAAAATTCAGATTCCTAAAATATCTTCATATATCAAATGATCTAAACAAAATCACCAAATAAGAAAGGCAGACAGAGTCCCAACTGAACACATCTTGTCAGCAAATGAAGTTTCCCACATATGAATGGGTTACATACAATTGAGTTGTTGCCCTAAGGGATCTCATGGGAGTCCTCAAACAACTCAAGCTGTTGACTAGGCTATATAGATTGCTCTCCACAAACTGATAGCAAGGCCCTATTTGCTGAACACCTGCACAGCTCATTCAAATGTAATTTGAGCTTGTGCCCACATATTGTTCTTGGTACTAGAAGACATACTGCACACTATTAGATGAGAAACAAACACCAACCTAGATATAAACGCTTTGATCTACAGTAGTGTTCTGCCTTTAAGATATGCTAGTGCAATGGTGGCTCAAAGATTATGGGAGTGACCAACCAATATCTGATGTGACTGAAGGACCAATCCATGAGATGGGGCCTAAACACAATGCTGCTTGAGTGATCAAGAACCTGAACCTAGATAGCCCAAGGACCTAGGTGACAATCAAATACTACTACTCAACTAAAGGAACCAGGAAACTGTAATCAATATATATATATATATATATATATATATATATATATATATATATATATATTATATGAAAAAAACTATTTTCAATTAAAAAAGAAAAATAATTCCTAGGTGACATTTTAGGTTTCGATTATTTGGGTCTGGAATTTATCAGTAAGAATGCAGGTTATATTTTTCCATATGAAGATAGCAAAAGAGGGTAAGGCTTCACTTGGAAAAGGGGCCAATAGATTTCTCTATCTCTCTGTTCTCACAATTACTCTATCACCTGCTAATATTTACTCAACTGTTCAATCATTTGACACATACAAATATGAATTAAAGGCAGTATATCTTCATTCTGTAAAATTAGAAATTTGCAAATCATTGAGAAAATTGCAGTGAGCCAAGGTGGTGCTGTTACAGAGGAATATTTGACTCTGAAATGACATGCTTTGGGATGTGTTCTATGAAGGTGACAAATATGTAGAACAAGCCCTGCTTATTATTCTGGAATGATGGCCATCTTCTATATAATAGTTAAAGTGTTCTCTCTCTCTCTCTCTCTCTCTCTCTCTCTCTCTCTCTCTCTCTCTCTCTCTCTCTCTCTCTCTTTCTCCCTTCCTCCCTCTTAAAAAGTATGATACCTGATCAGAATTATGGCACAACTCAAAAGTCAATTTCTGTCTCTCAGAACTGGTGTGAAACTTAGCAGAACCTCTGTAATTAACAAAACCTTCCACTAGATTCCACACTATGTGAGAACTCAAGAATCTTATAGACAAATCAATTGCTTACACAGTGACAGAACAGCAGTTTGTCAGACGCTTCTCTGGATACAAAGGGTGTGAGCTGAAACAATCCTTAGGATTTTGAGTCCCTAACTAATACCAAGCATGGTCATGTAGAATCAAGTGGGCTTCTGTCATTGTAAAGCTGCTAAGTTCTCTTGTGAATTACTCTATCTGATTTGCTTTTCCAGAATCTGATTTCCTTTTTACCTTATCACCTGGAGATCAATAACTTTGGGGGGTCATTTTTCGAGCTGATTATGCCTTGTGTACTGGAGGAATTAGCTGTGACTTTTATCTACTTTGTTCCTTAAATCCTTTAAGCATTGTGGTCTTAGGAAGAAATTCTCCTTAAGGCAATACACTGTGAACCTCAACATTGATGAATCTTTATTTTACAGTATAAAAGCAAGTTTATAACTTGCTGAGACAAAAGCTTCACATGCTTGCAACTGGTATTAGAAGGAGACAGCAAGAGAGTCATGTGATGAGAGTATCAGACATATCTTTGCAGGTGATGGGGGGATACTACTTATTTCAGGGGATGGAAAAAGGCAGAATATTTTACTGTCTGTCATCAATCAGGCAGCATGTTAGTAGAATATATGGTTACAGTTTTGGTAATGATAGCTTCTTAACTTTCAAGATATCTGCGTGATGAAATGAAGAATTTTATCACATGGAAACTGTTGAAATGAAAATTTGGAAAATTGAAAAATTTGAAATATTTGTTTTAAAGGAGAATCAGTTGAAAAAGATGATATACAGACTTATATACATTCATAGATGCATATAATTATATGATAGGCATTCATGCATTGAGTATTTTTTATTAGATATTTTCTTTATTTAGAATTTCAAATGCTATCCCGAAAGTTCCCTATACCATGCCCCCGCCCTACTCCCCTACCCACCTACTCCCACTTCTTGGCCCTGGTGTTCTGTACTGGGGATATAAGGTTTGCATGACCAAGCGGCTCCTCTTCCCACGATGGCCAAGTAGGCCATCTTCTGCTACATAAGCAGCTAGAGACACGAGCTCTGGGGGTATTGGTTAGTTCATATTGTTCTTCTACCTATAGGGTTGGAGACCCCTTCAGCTCCTTGGGTACTTTCCCTAGCTCCAAGAAATTAGGGAAACAACACCCTTCACAATAGTCACAAACAATATAAAATATCTTGGTGTGACTCTAACTAAGGAAGTGAAAGATCTGTATGATAAGAACTTCAAGTCTCTGAAGAAAGAAATTGAAGAAGATCTCAGAAGATGGAAAGATCTCCCATGCTCATGAATTGGCAGGATCAATATAGTAAAAATTGCTATCTTGCCTAAAGCAATCTACCGATTCAATGCAATCCCCATCAAAATTCCAACTCAATTCTTTGAGTTGGTTTTGGTCATTTAACTGTTTGATTGCGTTTTCCTTTAGTTCTTTGAGGAAGTTATTTATGTCTTCCTTAATGTCCTCAATTATCTTCATGAGATGTGATTTTTTTTTTTAGATATTTTCTTTATTTACATTTCAAATGCTATCCTGAAAGTTCCCTATACCCTCCCACTGTCCTGCTCCCCTACCCACCCATTTCCACTTCTTGGCCCTAGTGTTACCCTGTATTGGGGCATATAAAGTTTGCAATACCAAGGGGCCTCTCTTCCCAGTGATGGCCGACTAGGCCATCTTCTGCTACAACTTTTATAAAAAAAAAATTAAAGAGCTACACAAGAGTCATTAGCTTATTAAATGCATTTCTATGTTCCATGTCAATATAACAGTCTACCAATTACAGTGTAATGTGTTTTGAATGATTATATCTTTGCAGTAATATACAAAATGTTTTGTATCACTCTTTCACTTTCTTAACAGTATAGCTGTCTGTGTAATCTAGGGAGATATGACCTCATGACTTCTATGGATAGTATGATTTCAGTGATTAATTATATTTTTTAACATGAAGAGTTGACACCTTTTCTCAATGAAAGTAAAATAAGATAATCCTGAGAGTTTAAAAAAGAATGGTTTATAATACATGTGGTTAGTTTGCATCAACTCCTATATACACTGTAAAGATTTTGCAATTGCCTATAATTTTCAGAGGATAAAATGAATTACTGAATATCCATAATTCAATATTGAAATATTAAAATTTGTTTAAACCTTCTGATAATTGACCATATAGAGCTTGAAAACTGTTTTATTTCATGTCTAATTAAAATTTATGCAAAACAATTTACCAGGACTCTTCATTTAATTCCAAATCTTCCAAGAAAATAATCCTTGACTTTTTGACAAAATAAAGTTTGCCATGGAATATGGATTACTTTTGGTGCTGTTATTCTGAACATTTTTTTTTTTTCTAAAACCCTCTATGGATCAATGCCCATTTCAGGGTTGCCTATTGCCATTTTTTCTAAAAATATTGTATTTTGTTCTTATGTAGGTTCTTATACAAGTGATGGGAACTGAACTCTGGTCCTTTGTAAGTGCATTGGTTACTTGGTAACTGTTTACTACTGAGGAATTTCTACAGCCCTATGTACTGCAATCTTAGTCAATTTTTTAATTTTAATTACCACTTATTAGCATTGATAAATAAGATAATTTTATTTTAGAGTGAAATGGTTATTATACATAAATGTCTAAATGTACCCATCATGTTGATTTATCTATACAGTCTCAGAAAGTATAATATCAATGAATTACCTAAAACATCCATGACTTCATATATTTCACCAATCATTAACATATATGATTTTTAGATTGAAAAGCAGAATTTGTTATGTCATGATATGGATAAACATGAAAGCAGTTATCCTTGTATCCAATAGAACTGAAAGAAATAGCAAGCTCTCTTATGCATTATAAAAGCTAACAAACCAACCAAATACAAACAAATAAATAATGAATTATGAATGATTTACTATACAAATAATTATAGGCACAAGAAATCACATATAAAAATGTTTAATCTCTTTCTCAATATGTCAACAATGTTTGAGTGCTTGAATATAATTCTTCCTACTTAAGAATCTTCCTTATACAGAAAATTATTATACTGGTCTACAGAACTGATATACCAGGGCAAAAATAACTTGACATTCTACTGTTTAATATATTTAATCTTCACCTTAAATTATAATTTGAAAATGAAGAGTTAGCTAGCCGAGGTACATACAACAGGATTGAGAACAGCTCTTGATGTTTATAGCTGTGCATTTACAGGTGAAATTTCTGATTAAAAAAAAGAGAAGAAGAAATCTGCTTCCATGTCTTAGCAGCAAATTCTCCCTGATGTTTCTAAAAATTAAGTGAATTTTGTTAAAAATAGAAATTCTAGATTTTATTACTTAAGGGATTTTTTTTGACTAATTGAAAGTTTTAATGTTTGCTTAGGTTTGTGTACAGAATATACCTTTAGGTTCAACAATACTTAAAAGTTTATTTTCTGTGGTTAATGTTGTATGTGGAGGAGAGATCTGTTGTTTTGTTTGCTTGTTTGTTTTGATTAGGTTTTGTTTTTGTTTAAACAAAATTTTTTAAACCTTATTTTAAATTAAATCTTTGAGAATTTAAGACAATATATTTTAATACATTCACTTACTCTATAGGCATCCACCCATACATTCTGACCTAACTTTTAGTTTTCTTTTATGCCCTCCCACCAATTCTAGTTTGGGTTACCCAACTAGCAGTAGGAGTGGAGCCAGCCTTGGCATGTGGTTGATGTGACTGACGTATCAGCCCTAGGTCACAACCTTAAAGTACACAGACTCTATTTCAGAAGAGTTAAATGTCAGTAGCTCCTAAGTTGGTGGTAGGATTTCGTCCATTATGTCTAAAAAATAAGTTTCTGAATGCGGTGGCTTTGAGGCAGGCTAACTTCATTTACTCACTGAGCATTTTGATGGAGAGTAATGCCTTTCACAACATAGTAGGCAAACTGGATTAATCAAGGCATGTGCTTTTTTTGGATTCTTGAATCATTTACTATTATGGATTTACAATTATGGATTTATTTTCATATTTAAGAAAGTCAAATTATTTTGTTCAAGAACAGGACCAATCTAACCATTCAAAGTCAAAATTCATTCCAACATCATTTGAAAATGAGAAACGACACCAAGCAAGGAAAAGTGCCAACAGTCAGCAAACTCATCCCAGAGTATGCCTGGAAGGGGTGTTCCTTTTTCTTACTTTTCTAGAACAAAACTTAAATTCATTTAATTACTTACTAAAATATATAATGTTCAAGTCATTAATGACAACCATCATTGCTATGGGTGAGGGATAAATTGTAAACTGATGTTATTGTTTTTTTTTTTTTTAAAACTTGTAAGAAATAGTAGATACTCAGATGGGGAAAACCAAACCACAACAAGTCCTTAGAGTGAATTTCATTTAATACAAATGGAAACACATATTGAGCTATATTAATGACTCCACAGTTGAATATAGCCATGCAACCTGCCAACAATTCTGGATTACTAAAACCTTACCTGAATGAACAACTGTTCTTTGAAGTCCTGCCAAGAAAATTACTTGTCTCTGGTCATTTTAATAATGGAACATTAATTATGATTTTGTAAATGAATTCAAGCATAATTTGCTAATACCCCTAGGTACTTGGATTTTTCTTCAGCTACATAGCTCAATCATTTAAGTAATCTGCCCTCTGAATTTCAGGGTTTGAAACAGATCTAAGACTCCCCTTGATATCTAGATTTAAATAAAAGGGATTTACATATTGTCAGTGTATACTGAACAGAAAACCTCATAAAACAGTAATAAACTTGAGAGACTGCTGGCTCTTAAAAGAGAGCAAAGACTTATAAACCTAGGAGACAGATAGTCTTGCCAATAGAATTACAATTGTAAATGGAAGACTTTGTTGAAGTGGTAAATTGGTGTAAAGAAGGATTTTAAATCAGTATATTAGCTTCTATGTTCATTTTAGTCTACTTGAAGTAGAAGAAGTCACAGAGATAAAAGATAAATTAAGTAGAACCCACTGATCAGTATTAGAATTCATGAGGATCAAGAACGTGAACATAATTTTTCTCATCAAATAAACTGAATAAACAATGAAAACAAACCGCAAACAATAGTTATATAATTTATCAGGAAAGACAGGACAACAGAAGTACATTTTAAAGAAATTTACTTTTCTCCTTTATAGAAAGGATAGTAATAAAGCAACCTTCATTTTAGTGTGTCTGTTATAATTATCAAAGACAGAGTGAGAAAGAACAAAGACTTATCATAGTTTTTCCATCTCATCTCCTATCATCTGCCAAACCTTCTAACAGGTACTATACCTCCTATCAGATGCTGCACCTAACTGCTATCAGATGCCACACCTCCTAACAGATGCCATCTATACAAGTTAAAATTATTAAAGTGTTATACATGAAAGTCATGTGTGTATTGCAAATGAATTATATGCAGTAAAAGCAAAGTCACCCTGTAATGACTGTACTTATGCATTATCAGTGTTTGTGGAGTCTTCCCTTACCCAAACACTGAACAAAGTCATGTGCTTAAACTCCATTGCCAGTCAGTTCATAGATAGCGAACATTTGTAAGTGATGTGTATGGAAAATAATCTTAGGAAAACCTAATAAAATATTGGCAATGTTCTACATGCCTGAACAATAGAGATATTTCATCTGCTTCTTGTGTTCTGCAACACCTAAAGCAATTTAATCTAGAGTTTGAATTCTCTGTGAATGCCCATCTAATAATGACCTCTCTACCAGACTTTGGGAGTTCACTGCCCTCTTGTAGGTCCAAAGCACTAAAGAATTTGAGTGATTTGATATACACACACACTGCATATTTTGGTGGATAGATTTACACCTTAGTTATTCTCTTTTGCTGTGGAGAGGACAATATAACCAAAACTTATAAAAGAAAGTCCATAAAGGAAGGATTCCTTACAGTTTCAGAGGGTGTCAGTCACTGTCATGGTGTAGAGCAAAGTAGTAAACAGGAAAGAGTTGATTTGAAGAAAAAGCCAAGAGCTTATATTTGATCCACAAAAATGAAATAAAGTTAACTGCTAATTATGTAGGTTGAGAAACCTCAATGTCCACCCTCACTGACACATCTCCACCCACTAAGCCACACCTCCTTCAACTAGACCATACCTCCTCTATTAAAGTTATACCAACTCCAAAGCTGTACCTCTAAATCCTTCCTGAGCTGTTCTACCAACTTTGGACCAATTATTCAAACCTATGAGCCATTTTTATTCAAGCCATCACAATTTAAGATGTAGAAAAATGTAAAACAAAATTAAAAGTGTTTACAAACCTGAAATATTTGACAAGCTCTAAGAAAGTTTTGTGAAATTTTTCCTGAGCCTTACAGTTTTTCATTATCAATGTAGTCAGTTAAATTTTCTTAGATTTTCTAGCTTTTTTCAGGTAATTACAAAGCAATATAAATCATATGACAAAATTAACTACTTTCACATGTATACATGCTTTCAGTTCCTTGAACACCAAGCTCTAAGAAATTTCATCTCTATTAACATGAAACATATAGAGAACTGAATAATACATGGTTGATCTGTAGTCTATCATATATGAGGTCAAAATCTATGAAAAATAACTACATAGAAACAGAGGTGTGTACATGTTTATATTGTTTATCGATGCTTAAAACCATTATTTTTGGATCTATCTTGCCAGTAATGCCATAAGTTATTTTATATGAAGTCACATGTATTTCATCAAACAAGGCCTAAGACCTGTGTATCTTATATTATAGATTAAAATTTTTAAGATAATTTCTTATTTTATTGTAATTTATTCTGAAAAGCTAACTAAATATATATATACACAGAGAGATTTTCACACATAAATACATATACATACATACATACATACATACATACATACATACATACACACACAAATGTACACACAGACTTCATATTTAAATCCTTGTGAATGATAGAATGTAAAATTATTCTTAATATTTAGAGTAGGCTAATATAAGTACATGATTTATATGTTATAATGTTCTAGAACAACAATGCATTATAAAAAGAGTTTTATAACAATGTTCAATTGTTTTAAACTGATAAAATTTACATGAAATTGCAAATGGTGCTGCTATCTCAAACATCAATAATGACATGAGGCTTTTTGAACATTCAGACATTGATGTTTAAACTGAAACTGGTACACCTGCCCTATGGAATCTCATGCTTTTGTGAGCTGAAATTATTATGTGTCTACCCTGTGATAAAACAATTCTACATCTACATAATCTGTTAAACAAAACCAATGTTACTATTGTGCCAAAAAACCACAAATCTCTAAAAGAGTGGTGTTTCCAGAATTTGAAGACTAGAAACAACTAACAAAATCTATAGGTGAATTTTTATTTAATTAATATAATGGCATTTAATATTTGAGTATAATGTGATTTTTTAAAATGATTGCACATAAAGCACATATTCACACTGCCATTGAAAGTTGAATCACTGAAATTTCATCTGGTTCAGAGGCACATTATACACAGAAAAGGGAGTGATAAATATATACATATATACATATGTAGAGGTATATATATGTATATATATATATATATATATATATATATATATATATATATATATATATATATAAATGTTTGTGGACTTAATATTTACATTTCACATATAGTTTTCTATCTCTACAACTTANTTTTGTTTCAATGTGCGTTTTAGCTCATTTTTATATAAGGTTGATATATAGGTATTTTTAATATAGAACCAAAACTGTTTTTCTCCTAAACAAATGTTGGAGTGTGAATCTCATTATGACCATTCATTAGTTATTCATCCTGCTTCCTCCTGCTTAAATAAATGAACACACTAAATATATTGCAGATTATCTTTTAAAATATTTAAATAAAACTTTTATTTTGTTTTAACTGATTAAATGTGTTCTTTGATGGGTTCATACATATATTTAACAATATATTTAACACATTGGGCTTACTCTCCTTTTTGCCACATTCTTTGAAGTAATACTAATGTAGAAATCATAACAGGTCAATATGCAGAGAATACATGCTTATTCAGCTTTAGATAGTTCATCAGCATCATGCCACCACCATCAAAGTACAATAAAGGCACTGTGGAGCATCATAGGAAACACTGCGCTCTGGACATGACAGTGCCTTTGCTCTCATGAACTCCCAGAAGTTGTAGTTGCCCATGCACATTCTACATAAGATTAGCTCAAGACAGTCAACACTGCAATATGGAGGATTTGAGGGGCTATTGGTAGTTGATAGCTAATGGAAAAGACCAAGTCTACTTTCTTTAAAATTTTGGTATTTTAGTTGATTGACCATGATGTGGTTGGTGGCTCCCAAACCCATAGGTATACAGGCAGCATAAGTTGCATTCAGTATGTTATGAAATAAATTAAGGTACATAAAAGGAAGTGAAATGAGGTGAATTAAGGAAATGTGAAAGATCTATGAGAAGTTCGAAAGATGAGTGATGGTAAATATGATCAAAACATATTATATACATGTATGCCATTCTTAAATAATTAATAAGTATTATATTTAAAGTTTAAAATAATAATAAAATATAAAACACAAAAAGAAATGTATTTATCTAATTTAATCCTAGGTCTGTGCAATGTATTAGTGTCAATCACTAGCTACACAAAACAAAAGCAAGCAAATAAATGAAGTCTAACCTCTCTTTCTACTACTAGGGTTCTTTTCCCTTGTCATTCATTTATTTATAAAGATCTTAAGACCCAGGGAAAAAGTATGCAGTTCTTTCCCTCTGGTAAATTTCTTGTGGGTTTGATAAGAAGCCAGATAAAATTCATGGCATGCACATTAGAATACAGCTGATCTTAAAAGTACACATTTAGCTTGAATCTTTCTCAATGTTTTTCTTTTGTATGACATATGGAATTATCGATGAAAACTATCACACTACAAAATAATTTATTAAAGTCATAACTTGATAGTTTGCATTACATTACAATCAAGAATTA
This sequence comes from Mus minutoides, assembly GCA_902729485.2. NCBI lineage: Eukaryota > Metazoa > Chordata > Mammalia > Rodentia > Muridae > Mus > Mus minutoides. The sequence continues at coordinate 56,795 of LR750502.1, read as the reverse complement.
TGGTGACTCAAGACATGTTTCATGATCTCTGTCTAGTTCAGTTCCTATGGTACTTACTGGAATCCCTGTAGCCATTTGAAATGTCATGTCCAATGTATGCCAACAGAAACTAGGGGTAGGAAGAAACTGCACTCCAGTGATGGTGTGGCTGTCTTCATACAGAAGTCCAACACAGAAAACTTTATATGTAGTAAAATTTGCAGACCTGTAAGTGTGATATCAACTAACAAAGGAGAAAATCATTCTACTTAATTCTTGTGGTACATAAGAAATGATTATTAGTGGAGAGATGTCATAAAACTTTGTTGAAAAATGTTTTCATTTTCCACAAGGATTTCTCCAAATTTCTTTAATTTTGTTTGTTTTGTTAAGTCTCAATTCTTGGCCTGAGCTAGTTTCAATCTCACAATCTGGCTTTGGCCTCTGAAAGGCTTTGATTCTAGCTAGTCATGTGCCACCATACCTGGCCTCATACTTTATAAACATGTTACGGTCATTTATTGCTGTACTGCTGTGTTAGGACTAGTTATAGTGTTGTAAAAATATAACTAAGTTAGTTCCAAAATTTACTAAAACACAAACCAATTTGAACAAACACCAAAGGAAACAAGTTTATTTCAAAAACAGTTTACCACAAATGTAGAAATTTAAGACTAAAATTTGAATTTCAAATAAACTTAGATTTTATTATATCTATAATGGAATGATTCACAATTTTTTACAAATATGCCCATAGATAACCTTAGGTAAAATAAATTCAATTTAAGGGATATTGACTAATAAAGCAGAATCATTACATCTGTAAACTCAGTACTTGGAGGCAGAGTAAGGGAACCACATGTATAGGTTAACCTGGTCTACAATGTGAGTTCTAGGCCAGTCAAAGCTAAATTAGGAAACTCTTCCTCTAAATAAATAAATAAATAAATAAATAAATAAATAAACAAACAGTTGAAATAATAGGAAATTCCTTAAAATTTTTATAAATTATTTTCTGAATACTTAAATGGATGAAATCAAGAAGCATTTACTTATAGAGTAATATGCTGCCTTATATCATTCTTCTCACATATTGTACATCTTACCTCTATAACCAGTTGCTGGAGAGATGGAGATGCTACTGGATACAAACTGGAGTTTCCCCGGATGGGGCTATGAAGGCTAATGTAAGCCACAGCATTTTTTTGTAGAATCTTCACAAAATCCTGAAATAGAAAGTTTTAAAAAGTTCTACCATTTGTTCAATTAAAATAACACATTCTACTTTATTAGGATAATAAATATTTTGATGCTAAAATATGACATTTATCAGAAACATGCTATAAATAAATTATCATATGTTAAGGTTATATGTTAATAAATTTATCATAGGTTAAGTTTAATCATTCCTTTATGTGTAAAATCTTTCTCCAAACTTGGTTTATTCTATTAAGCAGAACTGAATAGCTGTTAAAGTAGTACTTATATAAAGTAATAATTTTAAGAGAAAAGGTTTGGAAGGTTAGAATAAGGTGTGTTCAATTACAGAACACAACTGGGAATTTTCTTCAATGACAGTGCCTAACGTTACAGTCACTGAATTAGAGAGCAGAACTGGTCAACTTAGTTGGTGCTGACTGACTTTCCCTGTGAAAACGTCCGTAAATTTTGCACAAATAAACATTTTATTTTGAGAGAAATTGGATAAATGAGAATGGTGAACCTGTGACTATGACTGTATGAAAACCCCATGAATGATGTGTGTACTAATGACATGGGATAATTCCGTGGCATAGTTTTTCATAGATGACTTTTTCCCTTCAGTGTTGAGAATTTCTAACACCACACTGTGAGAGAAATAAAATAGGGCCTTATAACCTTGGTTTACCTCTGTTTAATTTTAGAAATTCATCTACAAACTTGTGTGAGAAATGAGTAATTATTTAAAAGTAATACATTGTCTAAATGGACTCACATAATATATAAAATTATACTTGAGTAACCTTATATATAATATGGAAAAAATGTCCATTATAATTTAGAGGCTATGAAAGAAATATTTTCTCACTCTCTCTATCAGATAATGTGTATTCCATGAGCCCTGGAGAAGACTGTCAGTTCTATATATTCACTTGAGCAAGCTACCCCTCAGAGAGTTATATGTTAAAATAAGTTGCTCATGGTAGAAAAGATCAGAACTTTGATCTTCTTACTCTAAAATTTTTAATATTTCCAGAGGAGCATGTGAAAAATATTTTTATAGAAGGAATGGTACTTTAAAGAAGCCTGTTTTAGGAAATGCCATAATTTCCCACACGGATCAGCCTCGGTACTCCTTCAATTCTCTATTACTAGCGTGGGCTACAAATACCATCTAGAAGTTTATTGAGCAACATTATTTAATCCTGTTGATTTCTACTGTGCTTCCAGGGCTTCCTATGCAAGCAACTTACAGCAAATTATAGAGAGCAAGAAGGAATATGAATAAATTTTTTTTCTTGCTCACCTCCAGTTGGGATCAATAAAAAAGAGTTTCATTCTCAGAAGATTGGAGAATGGTAATCAGAATGAGAAACTAAGAGTCTATACTGTCCTTCAAATGGATGCTGATGAAATATTGACATGAGATACAGTGATGAAATCTATTATTTGGAAAATTAGATATGTTGTTATCAGCCAGCAGCGACTTCTCAATATCCTTGATCAGTTTCCTTACTTCTTTCTTTGTCCAGTTACTCATATAAGATGTCAGAAGGCAACTAATTGCATGACTTTGCTCAGTTTTACATGTACATACACATTAGAGGGACCTACATATTCTCAATATAATCAATACACATTATAATATATACATATATATGTATGTATATAGACACATACATATGCATATAATTAAATTAGAAGTATGACATACTTTGCTCTACCTCTCACAGGTACCCTTACTCCAAGCCATCCCTTGACTCTCATCCACCTTAAGTTGATAGACTATTTTTCTTTGATTATTATATATATATATATATATATATATATATATATATATATATATATATTAGAACAAATACATAAATACAATCTGCTGAGTCTATTTTTTAGTTTATATATATATATATATATATATATATAT
>LR750502.1:6031-52187 GCA_902729485.2 Mus minutoides | reverse complement strand
TCTCACAGGTACCCTTACTCCAAGCCATCCCTTGACTCTCATCCACCTTAAGTTGATAGACTATTTTTCTTTGATTATTATATATATATATATATATATATATATATATATATATATATATATATTAGAACAAATACATAAATACAATCTGCTGAGTCTATTTTTTAGTTTATATATATATATATATATATATATATATGTAAGTTCTTCTTTTGGACTCACGTACCATAGTATTTTTTATATTCAGTCTCTGTTGAGAAATTACAGAGTTGTCAAAATAAACAATGCATTAAAAATAATTAAAATTAATTTATATTTTACAAGGAACAAAAATAATTACATAATTTGTAAAAATTGTTCCCATATATACAAATCCATATTATTTAATTTTCAGTCTACGAGAACTGGCAAGTAAATGCTTTGAAGAATTATTTTGCAATACACTTCTCTAGAAATTTGAGTTTAGCTGTTTAATTTAGGAAGTAATATGAGAAAAACCTATTCTTTAAATGTGGCTTGTTCACATTTATTAATTAAATAGTAATAAAAATAGATTGTGAAAGTTGTAGACCTAATGGTTTAATGGTTTAATGTTTAAAAACATGCTTTAAAATATATTCTTAATATTTACTAGAAAATTGAATCACCATTTCCCTACTTTGTAATTATTTAAAACAGCACACATCACTAACATGTACAAACTGATTTTAAATTGCACTTATCTTGAAGTTATGAAATCAATTTTAAAGCTTTGTTTCTGGATTACTGTTTTTTTATCCAGGAATTTAAAAAAAGTTCTCAAAGCAATGGAATTTCTTGCCTTGAACTTTACTATTTGAAACAGAATGCCTCACTTGCACAGGCATAAATTGCCTCACATGAAGCTTGTGAGTCCTGTGGAACATTCTTTTTCAGCTTTAAGACTATTTACTTATTAAAAAGTACATAGGGTTTTCATTTTTCCTTTAAGAGCATTTTAAATTTCATGTGTGTGAATGTGAATATGTATGTACATACACCCTGAGCATGCATGCTGTCCTCTAAGGTCACAGGATGGCATCAGAACTCCAGGAACTTTCATAGCATGGAGTTGTGAACTGTCCTGTAAATATTGGCAATAAACCCAATCCTCTGAAAAATAGTATGTTCTCTTGTCCACTGAAACATGTTTTTTCTAACTCTACCAGTTTTTCTATGCCTTACTGATATTTTCCTTAATCTTTATAAGCATTTTATCCTTCCTGAAGACCTAAGAGAGAATTATGACCATAATTCCCATTAATCATACTTCACAAAATAATATTTTATTCACAAAGATATTAAACAGATGTGTTCCATTCAAAACTACAAAAATCTTTAGTCTGCATGTTTTCTTTGCATCTCTTTCCAAATAATTATATCAAATAAAATATGTGAGATTTTAACAATGCTAACAATCATATTAGTATAGCATTAGTATATTCACTGTCACATTCTACAAGAATATTTCGTCTTCCTGACATATAGCTATTCTAAGACTGTTTCAACTCAAATATTGCAATTGCTTACTGACTTTATCTAAATTCTGGATTAAGATTCAAGTTTTTCATGGTAGGTAGGTAAGGAAGCAGGGAAGCTAGAGGAGAGTGATAGGGCTGATGGAGTAGATGGAAGAAAGATAAGACTACAACTTATATTTGCATAAAATTTCTCATTGCATTGATAACATATCATGGTAATGAGTACTTAATATTGTTTGCTAAAGCAGATATCTGAATTTGAGTGTGTAATATTCTTTGCCTATCATGTTATCCTCTAAGTAGAAGTATTATGATAAAGTCAACATTATTTTAATTGGTATTTAGGTAAGTAGGCCTTATATCAATGGAGATACATTAATTGAGGCCTTTTGAGAAGTTCATTATTTTCTTTGCCTTCAATAATGTTAGACTATAATATATAGAATATGAAATAATGGGGAGCACAGAAAAGAACAGAAAAGATGTACAGTTGATGAATTTATTTCACCTCTCCCCATTCATAGGAGCCAATTTTGCCCCAGGGTGTTCCTCCCCAAGAGCAGAAAACAATAGTGCGTTCTGGTCTCCATCCTTTCTTCACTCTTAACATCATAGCTTCAATAAGTGCTGTGATGACTGCAGTACTGCTGGCCCATTCTTGCCCTTTATAACTGTATCCAGCATGGTGGTTGCTGCCAACTATAATATAACGGTCTGGAAATAGAGTGAAATAAGAGCCATTAAAACAAAATGTAAAGCTTGAAAATAAATTTAATGACTTTTAAATAATCCTAGTGCACAAGCAAGCAACAATTAAGCCAAATTGTTCTAATAATTAATACTACTTTGGCATTTTCCACCCCCTGCCTTGATTCATACATCTGGGTATATCAATGTAGAAGCAGCTGCTAAAGCCAATTATGAATCCAAGGCTTAAATCCATATTACTGTCCTCTGCAACATGAATATTAATTAATGAAGTATACAAATACACCACAAAGAAAATCTTATCTAACATTTTTCAGCATCATAGTGGGAAGTGCAGAGCAACCAATGTCTGTGTACTTAGTGAACAGCGATAAGCTATTAATACATCTCTAAAGGAGGTGACTTAACTGTGTATGATAAAAATGTATAGACTTTCTTTAAAAAATAAGTATTTAGGGATATGTTTATAGTTTCAATTTATGCTTCTAAATCCTCTCCATTCTCTGAAGAAAATAAGATTCACTAGCATCAGGACAGGACTACTGATAATTTAACTTTTCGCGTAATTTATTCCAAGTAGTCATATACAGTTCATTAGATGCTCTTGTATTAAACATTCTATGATTCATGGATATGGTCCTTTCACCATTTTTCACTAGCTAGTCTCACCATTAAAATAGGATCAAAATATAGCTCCAGAGATTACTCTTGTCTCTTTCTCCCCCAGTGAATGTTATTCACAGCAGCAACCAAGGCTGCTTTAATTGATCAAGCAACCCTAAGAATTTATTTAAAAAGCAGTTTCATCATCACTTTATTATGAGATGTTCCATGTAACTAAATATCAGGGATTGGCTGGATGGCACAGAGGATATAGGCACCCGATGTCAAAACCAATGACTTCAGTTTGATTCTGGAAACCACATGAAACCAGAAAATTGTCCTCTAACTTTCGTATTTGAGTATTAGCACCCCTACCCTTATTATATACACAAGAACAGTATCTTACATAAAGTATCTGTCATAAATTAAATCATATAACTACTTGGAATAAAGGAAGTGTCCTTTGACTACATGGGAAGAACGGTGGCTATAAGAATTATAATGGTATAGAATCTTTTAAAATTTCAGTACTTAACTGGAACAAACAATAATACAATCTTCCAAAATTTGCTTAAGATATGTGTAATGGGATATAAACTATGTGAAACATTATATTATTATCTATTAAACATTAATTTCTTGGGCATTTATTCACATATTCCCAATAATTTAATGTTTGAAATTTCTGCTAGAGATGGACTGTATTCTGAATAAATTAACAATGTCTGTTTCTGGTTTTAGCATCAGCAAATAAAATCTCATGAACAAGCAACCTTTTCATTTTATTTTATTTACATAGAATTCAAATTTTTTGCATGCAATTGTTGTGTAGTTTTAAGTTTCTTTAGCATGAATTCAGTATACTTTGAGAACAGCTGTGTGTTTTCCTGTAATGAGTTACATATGAGACAGTGTTAGTAAATATTCTCATACTTCAACCGGACTTGCTTATAGTGAAAGACACATACATGGATGAAATATAAGCATATGGATTTCCAAGATTATTTGTGTTTCTGTCTAAGGATGCTCTGGTGACAGGTTGGACAATAAAGGAACTATGGAGCCTAAGTACACTGCATGAAATGTTTAAGAGTTGGCTGTCAAGAAATAGGGAGGAAATAAAACTTGATTTCAAAATTCTCTGGGTCAGCAATTAGGTCAATATAACTAGTGCCATGGAGAAGAATAATTCTCCAAGGAGAAATTGAATAAGTGTCCCAGTCATATCCACAGAAGTGGTTTGAGTGCAATAAAACCTGAATGGTGCTCTAGGGATGGCAGATTGGCTGAGTAAATTAGAGCTGTTAGCTAGCCCACAAGCTTGATCTGCTGAGGTCAATCCCTGGAACCTGTGATGGAAGGACTGTACTAACAAAAGCTGTCCTCTGCCATGATCCCCCCCCTCCCTCTCTCTCTCTCTCTCTCTCTCTCTCTCTCTCCTTCTCCCTCTCCTTCTCTCCACAATAAATAGAAGTTCCACAAAATAGAACAGTTGTAAACTCTCTATATGTAATGATTTGTGACCCTGCTTTGTGATGAGATAGAGTATGCCAGCATGAGTCTGTTAATCGATATATGAAACAACTATGTTTATGCTTATTTTTAGACTGAAGATTCCTTCAGCAGTTCATAAGTAGTAAAATATTTATATATAAATAAATATTCATTTCCATAAAAACATTTGACAATAAAAATTACAGACATTGAGCAGAACTATGGGTCAAACATATATTCAGATAGAGATTAACATTAGAATGATTTGTGTTGACACCAAATTTGATTCGTTTGCAAAAAGTGCATCATTAAAACCTATGATATTTTGTTTTAAAACTATATGCAACATTATATTATTATATAATCAAACATTAAATTCTTCTTTCATTAAATGAAAAAATCATATCTTGGTAAATAATATAAAATATTGCCTATTTATTGCCATACCGATTTAGCACAAATATCTACCTCTTTTCCTTTCCCTGACCTTAAAATACTGTGCCAGCTAATGCTTATTGTTGATGGTATTGTAGGAAAGAAAAAAAAAAATACTTTAAGCATTTACACCAATCCATTATTTTAGTCATCTAAACCTCTGTCTCTCTGAGTGTATGTGGTTGTGTATATGTGTGTGTGTGTGTGTGTGTGTGTGTGTGTGTGTGTGTGTGTATATATGTGTGTGTGTGTGTGTGTGTGTGTGTGTGTGTGTGTATGTGTGTATATGTCTGTATGTATACATATATTTAGAAATATATACATGCTGTATATTATATAGATAGATATAGATATAGATATAGATATAGATATAGATATAGATATAGATATAGATATAGATATAGATATAGATATAGTAGGATATTGACCTTCACTTTGAAATTATTATTAAACAGAGGAGAAGTTTATTTGTTTCATATGAATTATGGACTAGATTATAACTATTTAACCATACTTACCTGGTGATGTCAAACCTCTTAGATATCCAACAACATTAGACACTGTTTTAAACTTTGTGACTGTCTGTACCTGCAAACTGACAGTTCTCTTTTCTGTAAAAGAAGAAATTAAAAACACTTACTTTTGTACATTCTAGTGTGTGTTCCTCTCTAAATATTAGAATTTGTTTATTTAGTACCATCAGCAAAATAATTCCATGAAATTCCATTTTTCTCACATAGCTAAGGTAACAATTTTGTTAACAAGTATTAACAATGTTTTAGACAGACAATGTGTTAGGTATGTTAATTCATGGTGACCTTGAGACTACTGCTTGCTTCCTGCTTCTGAAAGCCATGGAGAGACATCTCTGTACATCATATATGTTATAGCACAGACTCCAAATCAAGAGCACGCAGGTAATTGCTGCTGTTGCTGAGAAAGTTACACTTTGCAAAAAGAGTCAGAGGATAAAGGGAAGATACAACTGATTCTGTAAATGTTAATACTTTCCTGTCTTCAGAAAAGGACAACACACATTTTCTCTGTGTGTTGAAAAGTTGAAAAGAGTATATAAAATATTTTACAAGTTAACATCTCTAATTTCCATTTTCATATGCCCTATTTTCAGAGATTGTATTATAAATCCGTACTAATTTCTCTACTTTTTTGTTTAAAATATTTTATGTATTTTATGTATTGCATGCATGTGCTTTTGTGTACCACATGTGTGCACTGCCCATGAAGGATGAAAGAAGGCATTGAATTCCTAGGGACTGGAGTTGAAATTTAGGGTTGGGTTACTTTGTTTTGTATAGCTAAGAAAGCACTTCCTTGTGGCTGGCTCAGAAGGCAGTGGACTGTGATCTGAATTCTATACCTGGAACCCACATAGTAGGAGAGACCTAATTTCAGGACATTGTCCTATATCCTTTGTGCATATTCCATGGTTCTTATGTGCTCCTTCCAATATATAAAGAAGTGTAATAAAAATTTATGAAGGTGGAAACAGTTTAATGATTTAATTACATGTAATTAACATGCTCTTAAATATGTGAAACACTAAAATTCGATTTCTCAGACCTGATCCAGGTGTTGGATGGTTTAAACTCAATTGTTACTTTGTAATTTACTGAATAGTTTGTCTTATTGAAACTGCAATTATATAGATTTCTAATAGTTATGGGTTTATTTTAGATTTTCTGTATGTTTTATTTTAACCTTGGCCCTAGTGTTTGTATTAACGTAGCTTAACATTATCACATTATCTCCATAAAATTATTTTGAACTGCTATTTTCCTATGAAATTTAATCCTAATTTTTTTAAGTTTCATGAAAATATTGTTGGGAGACAGTTCTTTAGGGTAGCCAGGCAACCACAGACCTATATGAGGAAATGATATTGACTCTTTTGTCCTCACCATAGTATAGTTCCTAGCTGCTATAATGTGCTTTTATGTCTGTTAATAGAATTATATATTTCCTCCTCAAGAGTTTTTTAAGACTACTACTCAGGTTATTTTTATGGTTTCATACATATTTCACCAATTTTAAAAAATTATTTTATTTATTTACACCCCAGCTGTAACCCCCTCTTGGAGTCCCCTGCCCTCCCCCCCCCTCCCGTTTCTCTTCCCATACTTCCTGTCCCTTGCCTCTGAAAGCATGCTCTCCCTCACCAAGTTTCTTCCTCCTTCCCCAGGCTAAAGTCTCTCAAGGATTAGGTGCATCTTCACCCACTGAGGCCAGGCAGTCCTTTGCGATATATGGGTAGAGGGCCATGGACCAGCCCATGTGTGCTGTCTGGTTCACCACCAAAATTTTAACAATTTACATCACAAATAAGAATGTTTTTTAATTTTATACCATTCATTTATAAGAACATTTCTACCTATCCTGCAATGTGACACAGGGTCCACAGAGTTCTTAATTTGGGTAATTTTCAAGGAAGAAAATAGTTTTTGCTTTTGTCTCTTTTATGTGCATATGTGCATGTATCTGTGCGCATGTTCTTGTGCACATAAGCATGTACACCTGTGTGTATACATGTGGAAACTAGAGTTTGACAACAGGTTGGCATATGGTATCATTATTGTTCTTTTATTGATTTTCATGTTTATTTGTCTGATGACTATGCTTGTTTGTGTGGAGGGGCCATGCGCACTTGCACACTCATACACACACACATACCATGTGTACCTGAAATTGGAGATCTGATATTAATAGCAGGGATTTTTCCTTGATTACTGTCTACCTTAATCATTGAGACAAGGTCTTTCAGATGAGCCCATGATATAATAACATGATATAATTTGTTTTACCAGTTTGCTCTGTAGATTCCAAGTACAGAAAAAACTAAGCCAATATGCCCAATCAGCTTTTTACTTGGGTCCTGGGAATATAATCTCCATTCTTTATACTCATGTGGCAAGTTTTTGACCACTGACCTGTTTCTAGCTCACTTTTAATTGCTGAGCAATCTTTCCAGCTTCTCTTTACTGCCAGACAAAGTCTCTAACTTCTCTCTCTGAACCTGAAGCTCACCTCCTGGCTAGACAGACTGACAAGCAAAACCCAGGTATCCTCCTGTCTCTGCCTCCAAAGGAAGAGATCACAAATATTACCCACTGAGCAATCTCCTTAACCTATTATTTTGTCCTGGAGCCCATGCAGACAGACAGAAATGGGGTAAAACCAGCATTTTTGACCTTGTTTTTTATTATTAACTTAAGTAGAATGTTTTTTTAACATTTTATCTTTTAAAACATTCTTGATATATGTTTCTGGGAATGCCTTTTATCAAATTAAGAAATTCACTCCTATATTTACTTAGCTAAGAGGTTTTCCCATAAGAAGATGCTGAAGTGATCTTTTGTTGACTCATCTATTGAGATAGCCAGAAATGTTTCACTTTACAACATTGACAGATGTATGTACTTCTAGAATGAGCGGTTTTGTCAAGACATGTCCTTTAGTTGGTGTTATTTTCAAACACAAAATGTGCATGTACAAATGTAAACCTTTTTTTGGTAATGTCACAACTCCTTTTTCTACATTACTTTTGTAATGTGGATTATACAAACTTCCAAATATTTCAGGGTATTTTATTCCTCTTATAATTCTATGATATTATAAAATGTGGGTAGTATCTCTTCTAGTGAAAAAGGTAAGATTCAAATCTGAATTTTTTTTCATTACTACATATCAAATATATAGTGATTTCTGTGATGGCTTATATATGTTTGACCCGTGAAGTGGCACTATTACGTATGGCCTTGTTGGAGTAGGTGTGTCATGGTAGCCATTGGATTAAGACCCTTAAATTAGCTGCCTAGAAGTCAGTGTTCCACTGGCAGCCTTCAGATGAAGATGTACTCTCAGCTCTGCCTGTACCATGCCTGCTTGGATGCTGCCATGTTCTTGCCTTGACAATAATGGACAGAACCTCTGAACCTGTTAGCCAGTCCCAATTAAATACTGTCCTTGTAAGAGTTGCCTTGGTCATGGTGTCTATTTACAGCAGTAAAATCCTAACTAAGACAGAAGTTGGTAACAGGGACATGGATATTGCTGTGATATGCCTGACTATGCTTTTGTTTGGAGGAATGTAGATTTGGGGATTTTGGAAAGCAGTGGAATGCTTTAAGTTGGTCTTAGTATGTTATCCTAGTAGGAATATTTAAGACTTTGTTGCTTAATATAATTTGAACTGTGGAGACCTGGCCCTAGAGGTTTCATTGGAGAAGAATTTTAGAAAGTGGCCTAGAGACTATTTTTGTCATATTTTAGTTAAGAATATGGTGGTTTTTGCCTTTAAAAAGTTTACCTGAGTCTAAGGTAAAGAGATTTATATTAATTGCATGGACAAAGGAAGTCTCAGAAACACCCATTATAGACTGTGTTTTCTGGTTAATTCTCATGTAGAGCATTGTGAACATGCATAGCAAACTTAGAAAGGAAAAGTTTCAAATATCTGGTTCAAGTATTAAAAGGACACCAGGAAGTGAAATGGAACTGAATCCTATGTTTTAGGAGGTAGCAGACCAAGTGATCTGGGGGACAAGATCCTACCAAGCAAAGTTTATTAGATCTAGGCCTAGTAGTACACACCTTTAATCCTAGGAAACAAAGTGAAACAGATCTCTAAGTTCAAGGCCAGCCTGGGAAAAAGCAGGGTCTAGGTAAAGAAAAGATTAAATCCAGGCTTGGTGATACACTTTATTTATTTATTTATTTATTTATTTATTTATTTATGTATTTATTTAGAGACAGGGTTTCTCTGTATAGCCCTGGCTGTCCTGGAAATCACTTTGTAGACCAGGCTGGCCTTGAAATCAGAAATCCACCTGCCTCTGCCTCCCAAGTGCTGGGATTAAAGGCATGCGCCACCACTGCCTGGCACGGTGGTACACATTTTTAATACCAGCATTAGTGAGACAGAGCCATGCAGTCCTCTGAGTTTAAGGTCAATCTACAGAGCAAGTTCCAGAAAGCCAAGCTTAGGCAATAAGGGAGTTGGAAAACAGAAAGTTGGTGATAGAATAAGGAGGCCATGTTCTAGCCACAGAAAGCAATAGAACATAGTATCTTCAGCCATGTGGCTCTGGCTTTATAGTAAAAAATGGAAGAGACTACTGGGACAATTGATTCTGGTTAGCTAGAGCAAAGAATTCGTCATGAAAGAAGACACCAGTGTCATAGAAGTAAAATATTCTGGGATGTGTTATCTGAGAGCACAAAGAAACTGTGTTCAAGAGCTAGCCAAGGTTGTAAACCAGGTCATACTGGCTTTGAAGCATGAAGGAGTCATGAAGAGCAGCTGAGGCTTGGTACTGTGAGAGGCCATATAAGGCCATTGGTGAAGGGACAGACTCCATTGTAGTTGATGGCCCAGGACTGAACGGATAATGGAAAGGAGTTGAGGCTTGGAACCATGAAGAGAGCCTATGAGAGGCTATTGGTGAAGCCTAGTTGCAGCAGAATTCCCCAGTGTATTAGATATGACAGTACCATGGAATGATCACCAAGAACAGCAATGACAATGGAGTGGGTCAACCTGAGCTTGGAGTGCTACAGAAGGCCGAGGTAGAGAAGTGAAGCCAGCCCTTAGGAGGAGCCCAGAAGATCATGTGTGTATCCCAGACACTAAAACAAGAAGCTGTAATATTGAACTTGCCTGGGAGACCCCAAGATTTTCAAGATGCCAGAGCCATGGGCTATCTGCTGAGGAAAGTTGCTAAAAGGGAATGGAAATAGCACAGGAGAAAGAAGTTTCTTGCAATCAACAGAGACAAAAAACGAGTAGGAAATCTCAAGACTGCTTTGATATTAGACATGGAGATATGTTTTTAATTTGCCCAGCTGTCTTCCTGTTTTGCTTTAGAAAATAAAGTTAGGTGATTAGATTAATCTCAGAGGAGACATTGAACTTTGGACTTTTAACACAGTTGAGACTGCTATAGACTGTGGGGGACTTTTGAAGTTGGACTAAATGTATTTTGCATTATGCTATGTTTATGTATGGCCTCCATAGACTCTTATGTTTGAACGTGCCTCTGGGGGCCCAGGAGTGGAATGCAATGGTTTGTATATGCTTGGCCCAGGAAGTGGCACTATTAGGAGATGTGGCCTTGTTGGAGTAGGTGTACCACTGTGTCCATGGGCTTAAAACCTTCATCCTAACTGCCTGAAAGTTGTTGTTCCACTAGCAGACTTCAGATGAAGATGTTGAAGTCTCAGCTCTGTCTGTATCATGCCTGCTTGGATGCTGCCATGTTCTTGCCTTGACAATAACTGACTGAAACTCTGAACCTACAATCCAGCCCTAATTAAATGTTGTCCAAATAAATGTTGCCTTGGTAATGGTGTCTGTTCATAATATTAAAACCCTAACTAATTCTTCTCAAATTTTACCTGAATATATTATTTATATTAACATAATTTCTTCATGTAAATGATTTGTTCAATGGTTTTTAATCTTAATATGATCATAAATTTAAGTGTGTATACTTTCTTTGTAGTTGTAAAATATTAATGTTTATATAGAGACAATATTTTGCAGATACTTTTTTTTTAACATTTCTATTAAAACAACTGCAACATATATATATATACATATATATATATATATATATATATATATATATATATATATATATGAATTAATTTTAATAGCTAGTATTGTTTTAACATCATTTTCTTACATAATTATCGGTATCATATAAGCTCTATAGGCCACTTATATACTGGTATGAAGTAAGATTTGTTTGTGACCTATACCTTATTCTAGGTGATAGATGATAAAGCATTTTAGAAACATTCAGTATCAACAATGTGTATACTATTTAATAATTTCAGGCTTCTGTATACATTTCCAGTGTTCAAATTTGAAATTTATGTAATGTTGATTATTCTAACAGTATTCCTTGTATTCTCTACTAATAATTACAAAATTAACACTCTTTTTTTTTTTTTTTTTTTTTTTTTTTTTCTTAGAGACAGGGTTTCTCTATACAGCCCTGGCTGTCCTGGAACTTACTAGTAGATCAGGCTGGCCTCAAACACAGAAATCTGCCTGCCTCTGCCTCCCAAGTGCTGGGATTAAAGGTGTGCACTACTACACCTGGCAACACTCTTTTCTTTAGGGATAATAAATTTATTATATTACTCTAGCAATGCTGTAAGATTTTTATTTTTTAAATCTTCTGTTTCTGTCAGTTTCTGTGAGTGTGTTTGTGTGTGCTCATGTGCACACACTCACATGAGTTTGTACACACATATATGCAGTTGATTATATGTTCAGGTGAGCATGGACATGGGCAAGTAGGTGGAGACCAAAGGATAACCTCACCTCAGGAGGTTTTTTTTTTTTTGGAGGCTTTTCTCAGGGGATAACCTACTTAGTTTTTGAGGCAGAATCTCTTAATGATTAGGATCTCTTGAAGGAAGTTAGGCTATCTGGCCAGTGAGCTTTAGGGATGAAAATTCTTTGTCTCTCTAGCACTTGCATCATTAGCAGGCACTGCCACACCAGGCTTTGCTAAGAGATTTATGGGAATATAACCTGGATTTTTTTTGCCTTTGAAGCAAATTCTTTACCAACTGAGCTGTCTCTCTGTAGGACTGTGAAAGGCAGTCTGGTTTCTGGTTGAGCTAAGGTTGGAAACCCTGGAGATCCTGAGGGATGGTAGGTGTTTTGCCATGTTCTTGGAAATCAGGCTCCTGATAGGAGGCTGCAGCTCTACATAATTTTGTGGCCATCAGTCACAGTAAGGGCAACACCCCAAGCCACTCCACAGGTAAAGGACACCTGTGGTCATGTAGCCTCAATACAGATTTCCATTTTAATGAGGCACCTAAAGGCCTAGAAGCATAGCCAATAAACTCCCCTTCCTAGACACTCCTCCCTGCAAAAGGTATTTAACCCAAGGCCCTCCCCGAGAAAGTAGGTTACAGTTTAATCATTGCCACTATCTGCCATGACAATAAATGCCTTAGAACCATGGACTGTCTCTTTTCATTGGGATCCACAGTGGTGAACAATGGAACAGGTCTAAAGAGCAGGGCCCTAATCTCTTGCAGAAAGCCTCTAAGTGCTCCCAGCCATGGCCTGCACCAAGCCAAGCCAAGCCTCCCACTAAACAAACTAAGTACTCTCTCCTCCCCATAGGACCAGCTGGAGCTCTTCTCCCTTTGCCCTTTCTGCCCCAGGCTAGATCCAGCCTGTGGGCCCCCACTCCATTCACAGCTCTTCTTAGTTTTCCAGTGGGGCCTGAGTGATCAAGAGGCTGAGAGCCAGACAGATCCACCCTCCCTAAAGAAACCCCCTGTGCCAGCTCCAATAGTCAAAACTCTCCAGCCACACCTCCAAGAGCAGCCCAACATCTCTCCACTCTCCAAAATGCTGTACATATGATGGGTTAATTTTGTGTGCATTGTTTTCTAAAGCCTTTTCTTTACTGCCCAACGAAATACCAATGTAACCAATCAATCTTGCCTTTTTTGTGTTCCTCTGGTGGATTTTTCCATAGCTATAGTTGCTGCTATCAAGAGAAGCTTTGACTAAGCAGCTTGTCATGCAGTTTTTTGATGGGAAGAGCAGTAGATGCACCATCACAACATCAGTTCAGCCAATTAGGATAGAGTCCGAGCAAGGGCTAAGAGTCACTGCTTCATTTACACTACAATCTCTCAGATAACAGACCAACTTCTGCAAATAACAGGTCCAAATAATGAAATAGTAACATAGGATAATTTCACTTTTTTGTATTTATTTATATTCTCATATATTTATGTCCTAATACATATTAGTGCATTATTACATAGCCATATTTGAGTAGATAGATAGATATAGATACAGATACAGATACAGACACAGATACAGATACAGATACAGATACAGATACAGATACAGATACAGATATAGATATAGAGACACACAGTCTATTTTTTTTCACTCCAACAGGGCCATGATCATACTTTAAGTTTTAGTAACAAATCTCTCTAAAATTTGGCTTACCTGACATTCTAAGGGCCAATTTACAACTGCTGCCATTACTAAATTAAACAACCCACTGTAAGGAGAAGTGCCTCTTCAGAGAAGTAGCAATAGCATCCTGTATTTCAGACAAGGAATAATTTAGCTCTCTGCAGCACATTCTACAGTACAAATTAGAGAAAGCCACAAAAATATATCTAAAGGGAAAATGGGTTAGAAAATAATGATAAATATGTGGCTGTTCAAATGGAAAATGATTATTGAGAAACATTAGCACAGTGCAAGTGATACAGAAAGGATCCATAGGACGCATGTAATGGCTGCACGCAGATCACATGGACAGACACTGTGAGGACAGAGTCATTACCATGTTGGACAGAAAGCAGGTTAGTCAGGCTTCCCTATGCCTGCTGAGCTGAAGCTCTATTGCAAAGAGATTTCAAAACCTTTCCTTTTAAGGTGTTTATTTCCTTCTCCAAATCTCCAGAGATGGTTCTTGAAAAGTCCAAGGGTGTTTGTTTGTTTGTTTGTTTTTTGTTTTTTTTGTTTTGTTTTGTTTTGTTTGTTTATGCAGAAACTGCCTACTGAACTGGCAGAAAATGAAGGCGGTTTAGAATAGTTTTGTAACACCTGGAGAAATTGCCACTTAGCCCATTGACTCAGGAAGGTGTAGACTGGGTTCTGACTTTAAGCTGCGTTCTCCCATAATTCATGTTACATAGATGGCCACAAGAGCTCACATATGAGATGCACATGTACCACTAAACAAAATGGCACAGTAAACTGCTAATGAACCCCATAAAGTAGCCAAATTTTAACACACATGATACCGTCAATGCTGTAACTGAAACCTGGTAGGCACCAGAACATGTTTACAATGAAAAACAAGGCTTACAATCATTAAATAATTGTTTTATCAAGTAAAATAATTCTAAGAAAGAAACCAAAAGACAAACAGGTTATGCAAAAAAGAATAGATACAAACACTTGAAATTAACATGGAGAAATACTTCTAAAGAATCCACAGAGTTGATAGAAACAGAACCAAGCAACTACAACTAAAAGATATAATAAAAACAGGAGCTGTACAAACAATATCAGAATCAGTATATGAAGGAGGGAGAAGAACTGATAAATTAAAAACACCCATGCATTTAGAGTAAAATTTAAAAGATGGGAGAAAAAGAATCTGAAAGTTGCCAAAGTTAATAACAAGTATCTGGTGAAAACACACACAAGGGTGGGAGGTTGGCAGGGAGAGACAGACAGAGACTAGAGCAGCAGCAGTAGGACTCACTGAAGGGTGGGGAGGCAGGAAGGAAGAGAGACTGGAGCAGCAACAAGAGGCAGAGATAGAAAGAGAATGGGAAAGTAAACAACAGAAAGAGGACTGATGAGGCTAGCGAAGGACATTGAGAACACTGGTGAATGTAAGAGCTCACAACATGTGCTGGCCACAACTGGAATATGAGGATCTGGTAGCTAGTTTAAGGAAGTAACAGACAAAACATTAGTTAAAGAGGAAGAGTTACTAAAAGTGAGTGTCTGGACTGTCAGATGATAAGGAGGTGAGAAGCATGTCCTTTGGAGACAGGGGCAGCAACTTCAACTGATTACATACAGACAAAATAATCTCATTACTTAGCACATGTAGTGTCAGGAAAGCAAATATCTGTCATGAAAAGTCCTTATATGAGATGGAGAAGAATAGGTGGTCAATGGAGATATATATGTGTATTACTGGTAGCTGTATGGATGGTTAGTTAGAGGGTATGCATCAAGTTATCAGTTATAACAGTGTATTGATATATTTTATATATTTGGGTTAAATATAATATGAAAATAACCATTTTCTAAACCTTATTCTTTGAGTGGTATTGGAAAAAACTTTCCTAAGACGACAAACATAGGCAGCATGCAAATCTTACTTTCTATTCAAGAATCTCTCTTAAAGAATCAATTTTTTTTTTTTTTTTTTACTTTTTTGAGAAATACCTGTCAGCAAGGCTGAAGTTGAAACGTACAAGATAATTTTGAAAATCCTGTTCTACCAGAAACTAAGAAATGCTTCATGAAAACAAAGAATGAGGTTTGATAAGTGTATTTAAAGTATACAGTATTTACTTGTGAACTTTAAAATAGTAAACACATAGAGTCAGGAGGAAAATAATGTGAGATGATGGGGAGGAATTTGAAGGGAGTCAGGTGGAAGGTAAAATTGATTAGAACGAATTATATATGTGTATAAAATTATCATACATTAAAAAGTTGGAGAAAATTTAAAAGACTGTTTCCTGACTTGTTTATATTAAATATAATTCAAGTTTGTAAACTTCTATTAAAAGATGTGATTGAAAAGAAAATCAAGGAAACTAGTTGTATTGTTGCATGACTTGCAATACCAGGACTTACAAATAGAAGTGGAGGATAAAGATTTCAAAGGCAGTCGGTCTATACAGTGAGCCCAAGAAAAGGTTGTGATACATATAATATATATATATATATATATATATATATATATATATATATATAGTCAGGGTTTCTATTCCTGGACAAAACATCATGACCAAGAAGCAAGTTGGGGAGGAAAGGGTTTATTCGGCTTACACTTCCATACAGCTGTTCATCACCAAGGAAGTCAGTACTGGAACTCAAGCAGGTCAGGAAGCAGGAGGTGATGTGGAAACCATGGAGGGGTGTTCCATCCTGGCTTGCTTCCCCTGGCTTGCTCAGCCTGCTTTCTTATAGAACCCAAGACTGCCAGCTCAGAGATGGTCCCACCCACAAGGGGCCTTCCCCCCTTGATCACTAATTGAGAAAATATCCCACAGCTAGATCTCATGGAGGTACTTCCCCAACTGAAGCTCCTTTCTCTGTAATAATCTCAGCTGTGTCAAGTTGACACAAAACTAGCCAGTATACACACACACACACACACACACACACACACATATGTGTATGTGTGTATGTTGTGTGTATTATATATATAATGTATATAATATATAAAATGTATATTCTATATAATATGAATTTTGTATATAAAAACAAATGGATACAGGCAATAATAGACTCAACAAGTTGTATTTATGCGTGTTTTCATTTATATGTGTTTGTAACAATGATGCTTAAAGAGGAGAAGGCTGTGAATTGAGGGGGAAGTATAAGAGAAAGGATGGGGATGGGGAAATGATAGCACTACCTTTTAATTCAAGTGAAAATAAAAAGCACTGGCAATAGAGCTTAGCTGTAGGTACAACACAGGCACAGCACATGGGAGACAAGTCGATATGCATAACAGCTCAAATATTAAATTAAAATGAAATGCCAGTGGGAAAGGAATAGCTGTTATTTTAAGAACTTTCAGAATTTCCAAAGAACTAACAACCAAAGCCAACATGCTTCAGTTAAGTTCTGATTTGATGAACCAATATGTCTTTTTAGATAACAATGACATTTAAACTTGAGCCCTGGAAAAATGTACAGAATGTCAATCTGGTTAATCATGATTGGGGTCGGGATTATCGGATTTTCATTCCCTTCTTTTTTAGAGCATCTACTGAAGCATTCATTGATATCCATGAGATTTTCTTTAGAAAACTTTGGTAATAGGAGCAGCATGATGGTAATGAGACAGAGCAAAGGCAAAACAAAAAACAAACAAACAAACAAAAAAACCAAAAAAAACCCAAAAAAACAAAAAACAAAAAACAAAACAACAACAAAAAAAAGAAGAGAAAAAGGAGAAGGAGAAGGAGAAGGAGAAGGCGAAGGCGAAGGCGAAGGCGAAGAAGAAGAAGAAGAAGAAGAAGAAGAAGAAGAAGAAGAAGAAGAAGAAGAAGAAGAAGGAAGAGGAAGAAGAAGAAGAGTAAAAGAAAAAGAAAAAGAAAAAGAAAGAAAATCTGCATAAAGTTTTGTGATCAGTTCATGGGTTGGTTTAAACTGTTGTCTCTGAACTTGAGTATGGTAGCAAACTTCCACAATAAAATTGTTAAACCAACCCCAGCAAAGGTAGTATTTTATTATAACTTATTGAATTAGGAAAATAAATCCTAATTCAATAATAATTCAACATTAATGTTTATAAATACAGAAAATTTAAATCAAATTAGAAAAAAATCCTTTACCATGGAGTGAAATTGATACATGTGACACAACAATGCCAGCAGTAATTCAGTCATTGCTCCAACAATAATGAAGACTGACGGGGAGAAGTAGTAAAAATGTAGGCACGATGGATAGATCAGTTCAGTCATGGTTTGAAAAAGAAAAGTGGAAATGTGTGCCTTTAATAAAGACAACAACTTAAGCAAGGTAGTAGTAGGTCCAGTAATAGAGCAGAATGACAACATTTATCATATAGAAGATGCAATGGCAAAGATACAGCATTGCTATGGTCAGTTTCCATAGTCTGAAAGTGTTCATTGGAAAGTTTTAGACAGGGAAATCTGAAGAACTGGTCTGCCTTCTTTAAAACGAAATAAGGAAAGTCAGATTCAGGGATACAGAAGCAGGGGCTGTGCTGAGCATCCTGTGAGCCTTATTTGTGATTTGTGCAACTGGGACATTATTGAAATGATAGACTCCAATTGAAGGGGGACAGTGGAGTGTGTAGCAGAAAGATGTTATTGGTTATAATGGCTATGTTACTGGTCATGATGATTGTATTATTGGTTATAATGGTTGTGCTATTCTGATGTAGGAGCAACTCTGCAGTTTTCTTTTCAGTTGCTAATAAACATGTAATTTTTGTTATACCTTCAAGCTCTCATTAATACTAATTTTATTTCAAAATGAAAAAAAAAATAAAACAATGCTTGAAATTAGGCTTGAGAAAGTTTTTGAAAAGACTCAACTGCAATATATTATTTAAATAATTCGGTGCACATGTGTGTGGATGTCCAGCTTCTTAAATTACCCTTTCCAACTCACTTTACTGAATGGTTTCCATCTTTCATGTTGCAAAGTGACACTTTTAAAATATGACATCTGAAGTTTAAATGATTCCAACATGACAAAAATTTGATTCACTCAGAAACGTCTCTATTCAAATAGTGTGAGTTCTGTCAGAGTTCAGAGACGTGAGAGAGAGAGCACTCCTTTCTAATCATTAATTCCACCTGTTTCAGAAAAATACCTGCTGCAGATGTATATTCTAAAGACAACAGTGTCTTTCATTTTGCCCATTGTACAGGTCAACTGGTTCTTAGTATCTGTCTTATAACACTTGCAAAACTGTGTTTACAACCAACAATAGCAAATATTTTGGAAATATCCCAACATTTTTGACAGAAAGATGAGGACTCACACTTGCTGCCAGCTTCAAATTTCAACTATAGTAATTAAACTTCTCTTGCTTTCCTAAACAAGTTCTTTTTGTTTTCTGATTTTAATAGAAATCTTGTCCATTTGCTATCCTTAAGAATTTCGGAGATGAGTTAAAAGTAGAGTTTCTTCTAAGATTAGGGATTTGCTCTCTCTCTCTCTCTCTCTCTCTCTCTCTCTCTCTCTGTGTGTGTGTGTGTGTGTGTGTGTATGTATGTGTGTGTGTCTGTGTGTTTGTGTGTCTGTGTGTCTGTGTGTCTGTGTGTATTTCTACAATGGAGTACTAATCAGCTATTAAAAACAATGAATATATGAAATTCCTAGGCAAATGGATGGATCTGGAGGGGATCATCCTGAGAGACGTAACCCAATCACAAAAGAACTCACATTACATGTACTCACTGATAAGTGGATATTAGCCCAGAAACCTAGACTACCCAAGATACAATTTGCTAAAAGCATGAAACTCAAGAAGGATGAAGATCAAAGTGTGGACACTTCGCCCCTTCCTAGAATTAAGAACAAAGCACACATTGAAGGAGTTACAGAGATCAAGTGTGGAGCTGAAACAAAAGGATGGACCAACCAGTGACTGCTGCAGCCAGGGACCCATCCCATAATCAGCCACCAAACACAGACACTATTGCATATGGCAGCAAGATAGTGCTGAAAGGGCCCTGATATAGCTGTCTCGTGGGAGGCTATACCAGTGCCTGGCAAACGCAGAAGTGGATGCTCACAGTCAGCTATTGAATGGAACACAGGGTCCCCAAGGGAGGAGTTAGAGAAAGTACCCAAGGAGCTGAAGGGTTATCCAACCCTATATGTGGAAGAACAATATGAACTAACTAGTACCCCCGAGCTCATGTCTCTAGCTGCATATGTAGCAGAAGATGGCCTAATTTGCCATCATTGGGAAGAGATGCCCCTTGGTCATGCAGACTTTATATGCCCCAGTACAGGGGAATGCCAGGGCCAATATGTGGGAGTGGGTGGGTAGGGGAGCAGGGCGGGGGATGTGGGAGGGTTTAGGGGACTTTCAGGATAACATTTGAAATGTAAATAAAGAAAATATTTAATAAAAATTGAAAAAAAATAGTTCGTGTTTGGTTATCTTTTAAAAATATCAACTATTTACAAAAAAAGTCATGATATTAGCTTATGTCCTATGGCAGTTCAGTCAATCATTTTTTCAAGGAATGTAGCTGGCCTTATTTCCAGTAAACCCATACACATATTCACACCCATATTCATATAGGTGAATAAGTTTTCATTGAAAAGATATTCATTTTCCTTTTAGTTAGTAATTTTGTATATGTGACGAGACATTTTGATGACTATAGCTATCAGGAAGGGAAGCAAAACCTTTTTTTTTTTTTAAGATAAATAAACCTTAACAATTTTAATTCTCCAATATTCACATTAACCTGACCTTTTTTTTTTTTTTTTGAGGTTTTATTGTTGGTTTTTAATCTACTTTTTTTTTTTATAAGACATTATTGTTTATTCATACCAACAGTACTGGGATAAAATTATATGTAATTAATGGTTTTAAGCATAATGAAATATTTGAAAAATTCTGAAACATTTATGTATCCATCATCCCAACTAGTGTATTGAACATTCCTACATTCCAGGCTTCTGTGCCACTTTATAAGCAGGCCTCTGTCCCAATACCAGGAAATTATTGGTGTGGTTTTTCTCACTATGACTACATGCATGATATCATGAGTGCATGCATGTGAAATCATGTGAAAGCAGATCCATCCATTAGTTTTGTTGTATAAATTATATAGGAAAAGACATAAGCTGTGTGTTTTCTTGTTTTCTGGATTCTTTCTTTCTGCAAAACCTTTTTTCTAAGAATGAAATTTGAGAAAATTTGTTGATTTACCACATCATTCTATCAAGCCTCTACAACACACAAATCATTGGATCCATCAGAAAACTAATCTTCTGGAAAACTGCCTGAAATACACAGTTCCCATTTGTCTATCAAAATCTATTGTTCATGCTTTTTCCTACCAATGCCCCAGGAGAATGGCTTTTGTGAAACCACATCATTCTGGCTCCCAGAATGTTGGATTTAGGTAGACTACATCCAATGGAAAGTTTCTGCAACGATCAATAGGTTGCAGATATGAAAAATTGGAGGAATAACATTACATCACTCTCCTTAGATGAGCTCTCACTAGCAAAGTGTACATTGCTTAATCAAAAGACAGAGCTTTTCTCTTAGAAGTTCAGAGTGTTGATAATCCCTGTAACTGTTTTCATAATTAATATCTGTTTGGATTTAGAGATAGCAGTAATTACTAGGCTAGGTAAATGTAGTAGCAATGATGTTACTTTTTTGTTTCGCTTTGTACTATATCTTCTAAATGGCTCACTGGCTAAAAAGCCATGTAGTGTTCATTTTTAGTATATTATTTACTTTTACAATATCATCTCATATGGTAAGTCAATTAATCTTTGTATAAACGCCAACTCATTTGGTTTTGTTGCTAATATACAGAGAGGCAATGCTTTTCTTTACTAGTAATGTGGTAGCCTGCAATAGTGGATTAAATTTCCAAGTAAAAATAATTCACAATGTCAAATAACATTTCATAAGAGTATGTGAGAAATAGCAAACATTAACCCATCATTGAGTTAGAATGTGAAGACAAATAAATTTTAGAATGGATCTGTTTAGAAGCTAAGGGAATTTGATGAATCTGAGACACTGTCCTCATAGCCCTGTGAGCTACAAGGGTAGTAAGAGGCTATGTGGGTCCTGCAGAGAGGTCATCAGTAAATACTGGGCTTCTAGTGTTATCCAGAGGCCGCCACCTCACTTTAGTTTGCTGTTTGTGGACTGATTGTGAAATTTTTTTGTTGGCAAGCTGCAAGTTGGTTATAGAGAAGGACGGTTACTGAAATTAAAGAAATATCTCACATTCTCCCAATAAATGACTCATTTTACTAAAGTAAAACAATGACTCTCCCTCTATGAAGCATGTAATATAATGGACTGCCTTACTTAACTGTATTAAGGGGAAAAAAAGATAGTTTTCATGAAGCAGAATGGGATAAAAGGATTACTAGGGAGAAATTATTCTGGCAATCCCAAAGGAACACATAATATTTTAACTTCTTATATACTCACGGAAAAAATATGGTAGTAAATCTAAACATAAAAATAAAAATGTGCATCCTAGATAGAAATGCAAAATTAATTTTAGAAACCTAGGAACATAGAAATTATATTAAATGTATTAGAACAAGTGCCCCGAAACAGTGCATTTAAAATGTGAATTATTTACTGAAGTTTGGTCTTTTGCTATGGTGAAACCTGGTTGCTCCCTGAGACCTCATGCAGACCCAGATGATGCTATTTAACTTTGCCCCCCAAATTATCACTGTTTGGTGAATAAAGATGTTGACCGCCAATAACTGGACAAAGTAGACATAGGTGAGGTGTAAGACTCCTGGGCTTGGGTTCAGAGGAGAATTATAATGTTAGAGAAAATAAGATGGATAGAAGAGAGGCTGCCATAGTGTAAGAATCTTGAAATAATAGCCATGAGGGCTGGCTAATTGGCGTTAAGAGCAACTCAGATGACATGTGGCAAATTATATAATGGGACTACTGGCTGAGAAATAGACATAATAATATAGAGGATAGATATCTACCCAGTTCTAATGCTGATTGAGTCCTATTGAATATATAAAAGTTGTGTGGGTTTTATCAGGGAAGTAAATGGTCAAAGGAGGGTAGAAATCCCCAATTGGGTTTAAATATTTTCAACAACAATTTATGGTTAATGAGACATATTCAAACAAGCATTAATAATTAGAAAACATAAAGAAAAAAGAAAAAAAACTGGTATAGCATAAAGTTAACAGAATACCAAAAATAAACAAAATAAGTAATTGTAAGCTAAACAATTTTCAGGTTAAACACAATTGAAAGCATGTGTTGCTAGGCAGAAAGAACATCAATTTATTCTGTGAGTGGGTCTGCTAAATTGTAACAAATATTTGGCTCTTACACACCTAAGAAGTGAGCTTAAAACATATAAGGTAAAAAAAAATTGATCCTCCAATGTAATAAACAAATTATACTTACAGTAAGTAAGTTTTCAGTTTACCAAGATATAGATTATTTGAACAGCCCAAAAGATAAATTTAAACCAAACTTAGTACATAGACTATTACCTGTAAACTACATTGTCTACAAACTCTTCTAATACCTATAGGACACAGATAAGAAACTAGACTATAAGACAAAGCTCAGAGTTAAAATATAGAAAGAATAAACAATATTTTCTAATGAAGTTTAATTTATTCATCCTGGTCAAAGAGATTTCTCATTTTAGTGTCTAGTAGCAAGGACATTGTATAGCCTGATAGGAATAAGACAGATGCCACAATGCAATCTGAAAGCAGCTGCAAACACTTGTCAAGGAAGTGTGTGCTTTGGCATACAGACTTAAGGATGAGAAGCCATGGGCCTTAACAGCTGAGACATACAACATACAAGACATATTTGAACATCTGTAAAAAGAACAATAACCAAAAAATGTAGTATAGCAGAATATAAAAACAGAGAAACAGCCAGGAATTTCCAGTAGGCTGTAACTTTGTAAATTACAAGATCTATCCATTGTGAAAAACATCATCAAAATTGATGGCATATGTTGTGTTAGATTTTATCATATGTATAAACTCCAAAGTTTAGTTGGAGGTTCTATAATTTGTCAAGAGCAGAGAAAAGCTTAAAGACAATAAGATAAATATAAGAAAGCTACAAAACTGACAAAAATTCACACTAAAATATTGGATAGTGTAGGTGAAAATGATTCTGCTTCAAAGTGTGCATCTTAGGTTGTCTTTAAGGGTTTAATAAACAAAAAAATATGCTGAATCTTTTCCAATATATAAGGGATAAAATAGAACACTGGAAACCTGGGAAGTTCAAGGTAAATGACAGTACTGTCACCCTGGGTAAACCCTACCTTCACTCCCCAGGAAACAGGTCTGACTCTACTGTCTGTGGACTTTGGACAATAGGTCTCACACCTGTGTTCTCTATTTCAGATCCTTCATGAACAGTCCTTCAAAGGCAATTCTGAAGCTCTTTTCCCTTTTATCGAGGACTTCAGACTGGCAACTCATGAATGCTGATCTTTAGTTCCACAGCTACACTTAGCTTCCAGCCCAGACTCCTAGGTTCACTGAGCAGTTGGCTGCTAGAGAATTAAAAAAAAAAAATGTATATATGTGTCACTGCTAAAAAGTATCAGTAATTACTAACAGGTAGCCTTCATATTGAGCCAGACATGTCTCTACTAATGTGATATAACATATTGATTTTACACTGATATATGTTGTATAGAGTTTTATACACAGGGAAAATGATATCCATTTTTTCCTGGATATTTTCTTTCATATTGGTGACTAAAATAATAAACCTAAAGTCTGGGTAAGAGCTTCCCATGGTCTGTATATTTAGGGCTTGATCTCTAGAATGTGATGGTTTTGGAAGACAATAGTACTTGCAGGAGGAAGTGAGCTTCCTGGCAGCAAGCTTGACTGCTGTAGATATATCCTGAGAGAAGTAAAAAAGGACTCTCTACCCTACATACTCTCTCATTCTTTTTTTTATTAGATATTTTCTTAATTTACATTTCAAATGTTATCCCAAAAGTTCCTCCCCTCCGCCCGCCCTGTTCCCCTGCCCACCCACTCCCACTTCTTGGCCCTGGTGTTCCCCTGTATTGGGGTATATAAAGATTACAACACCAAGGGGCCTCTCCTCCCAATGATGTCCGACTAGGCCATCTTCTGCTACATGTAGAGCTAGAGACACCTGTTCTGGGGGTTCTGTTTAGTTCATATTGTTGTTCCTCTTCTAGGGTTGCAGACCCCTTCAGCTCCTGGGGTTCTATCTCTAGCTTCTCCATTGTGGGTCCTGTGTTCCTCGCCTGACAGATTCCACAGTGATTACTCTTTAGAGATGTAAAGTTGAATGGCAGCCTGGCCATAAACTAAAATCCTATCACTGTTAGCCAAAATCAAGTGATTTTATTTAATTTAAACTATTTCTATTACAGTATTAGAAAAATGACCAGCACAAAAAAACCCTATTGCAAATATAGCCTACTTACATTCTTTTAGCATTTATGATTTAAAAGCTTAGCAACTTATAAACATAGGGAGTCATGACAGCCTATCAGCTCTATAATACTTCAGCGTCTAAGAACATATATTGTATCACAGGATGGATAGATGATAGACTACAAGTTTTCATGATATATACATAGTCTCCTAGATTTTACTCTCAGAGAGCAACCTTGGGGCAATGTGAATACTATTGACAATCCTATTAGTATCATAAGTAGCTAAAAATATATTTATGAATCCAAATGAGTAAACATTTCTTTTTAAGAACTATGTTGAATAGTTAAAATTCACTATTTGTTGGCAACTTTTTGTATAATAACAAAAAAATAACAAAAAATCTATAACATTAGTATGTTAACTATAGTGAACTATCTGCTAAAGAAATGTAAATCATTTTATTCAAACAGCTACTAAGAAACTGAAAAAGCTATTTATAACACATTTGAAAATTATAAAAACATAAGTGATTTGAGCAGTTAAGTGCTGTTAAATTCTTCTAATGAAATTAATTTTCCCCAGAGAAGTTGATAAATTATGAATAAGAAAATCAGATCTATGTCACCATTTCTCTCTATATTTGAGTTGGTATGTTTGTAGTTTACATAATTTACTTATACATAACTTGTTTTTACTCATAGATTTGATAACTTAACAAACATTCTCCCTCAAAATACTAAATTGATCTAGTTTACCAAAATTCCTCCTTTAAACATGATGTGTATTTTTTCATGATAGTCATAACAATCTATATTTTTTCACTTCAATATTTTCACTGTATTCACAGGTCTTAAACATGAGCACAAATTAATATCTGAAACTAATAGAGTTATGTTCTGGGAGAATCCCAAGGAAAATGACTAAGAACATACTATATTAGTAGATAGGCTCTCCAAAGAGAGACCAAGATAGGAATCTAAGCGTATTAGATGGTTTATTCAATACAAATGATCTGTCTCTATCGAGGCCAAGTCAGTTGCTTTGACTCTTGGTTTACTTTCTAAGGAATCTCCAGAGAATGCTCTACTCTCTTCTGTTTCTATCCTGACACTCTATGATCAGTGCTGGAATTTCATTCCTTTACTCAACTTCTATCATCTCTACCACTTAGATTTTGGTTGTAAGTAACTGAAAATCAAATACAATTTTTTCATGGCCACCTCAATGAATTTAGCTTCATAAATAACTGCTTCACTTAGTGGATAAGACTCCTTCCAACTACCGCTGCCTCTTACCCTTTTCCTCCATCTATCTCCATCTCTATTTACTCCCTTACAGAACTAACTCTACTAACCCTGGCTCCTTTAGCCAACACTACATAGTCTCATGGTTCTAGTAATGAAGCAGAGTCCAGAGTACCTGTGTTTTCATTGTTGTTGTTATTTGTTTCTATTTGTTTTTTTTTGTTTGTTTGTTTTGTTTTGTTTTGTTTGTTCTTTCCAGTTTCTTCTAGTCTCTAGCTGCATATATAGAAGAAGTGGCGTAGTTGGCCATCATTGGGAAGAGAGGCCCCTTGGTCATGCAAACTTTATATGCCCCAGTACAGGGGAATGCCAGGGCCAATATGTGGGAGTGGGTGGGTAGGGGAGGAGGGCGGGGGATGGGGGATGGTTTAGGGGACTTTCAGGATAAAATGTGAAATGTAAATGAAGAAAATATCTAATAAAAAAAGTGCCATGGTTAAAATAAAGTTTAGAAAGTGTGTTTTGGTTTTACTTTATTTGGATAGGCTTTGTTAGAGGAAGTAGACAAATAGGCTAGAGGCAATCAGAAACCATATTATACATTTGTAGAACCCTCAAACCTACTTAACATACATGATTTTAAAATTTTGGCAATTGTAAAAACACATGAAAGAGAAAGATGTTGATAAAGCAGGCAGGATAGAGAAAATCAGCCACACTGTCTAGAATTTAGAGTATTGTGAATCATTGTGCACAACAGGACAAAGATTTAAAATAAAACCTGCACACACAGTTTCCTCTTTTGTCATCTAAAGTAAGATTTTCTGCCTTCAACACTATGCTTGGGAGACTCAATCAAAGAGCAAAATTAAACTGTGATGTGCTGTAGATTATTTTTAATTTGTAAAGTAGAGGTGCTGCTGTATTTCAAAGTAAAGAACCTTCTTGGTATTTAATGTTGTGTCTTTATACATACATCACCATTAATGCAATTTTAAGAGTCTATTAAACACTTAAAAGTTAATTATCTTGGGTAAATCATGAGTATTTCTATGCAGAATGTTGATGTAAGGTGCCATTATCCTTTATTTAAGAATCATTTAATTTCAAGCACACAAATACTTGGGATGCTTATTTACTATCTGAAAAATATAATTGTAACAATCTGTTTTGTGAAAAATGAAAGATTTACTAAAACAAACTGTTCTCTAAATTTAAGTGCATTTGATTTTTTTCTAAGTCACAAAAACAATAATATAATTACTATCTATACAAGATAAACTTCATATGGCATAACTCTTTAGCAAATCTTTCTTTTTTTTATTTTTTTATTTATTAGTTAATTTCTTCATTTACATAACAAGTGATATCCCAAAAGTCCTCTATACCCTCCCCCCACCCTGCACCCCTACCCATCCACTCCCACTACTTGGCACTGGCATTCCCCTGTACTGGGACTTACAAACATTGCTAGACCTAGGGCCTTTCTTCCCCAGTAATGGCCAACAAGGCCAACTTCTAAATGCTGCTAGAGACATGAGCTCTGGGGGTTCTGATTAGTTCATATTGTTGTTCCATCTATAGGGTTGCAGACCCCTACAGATCTTGGGTTCTCTCTCTGGCTCCTACGTTGAGGACACTATGTTCTGCCCTATAGATGATTGTTAGCATCCACGTCTGTATTTGTCAGGGACTGTCAAAGCCTCACAGGAGAAAGCTATATCAGGGTCCTTTCAGCAATTTCCTGCTGGCATATGCAGTAGTGTCTGCATTTGGTGGCTGATTATGTGATGGACCACATGGGTGGGACACTCTCTGGATGGTCCATCCTTTCATTTTAGTTCCACACTTTGTCTCTGTACTTCCTTCCATGTATATTTTAATCCCTATTCTAGGGAGGAATGAAGTATCCACGCATTGGACTTTCTTGATTTTCTTGTGTTTTATAAATTGTATCTTGGGTATTCTAGGTTCCTGGGCTAATATCCGCTTAACAGTGAGTGCATATTAAATGACTTCTTTTGTGACTGGGTTACCTCACTCAGGATGATATCCTCCAGATACATCCATTTGCTCAAGAATTTCATAAATTCATTGTTTTTAATAGCTGAGTAGTACTCCATTGTGTAAATGTACCACATTTTCTGTATCCATTCCTCTGTTGAGGGACATCTGGGTTCTTTTCAGCTTCTGGCTATAATAAATAAGGCTTCTATGAACATAGTGGAGCATGTGTCCTTGTTACCAGTTGGAATATCTTCTGGGTATATTCCCAGTAGAGGTATTGCTGGATTTTTCGGTAGTACTATGTCCAGTTTTCTGAAAAACCGCCAGACTGATTTCCAGAGTGGTTGTACCAGCTTGCAATCCCACGAACAATGAAGGAGTGTTCCTCTTTCTCCACATCCTCGCCAGCATCTGCCATCATCTGAATTTTTGATCTTAGCCATTCTGACTGGTGTGAGGTGGAATTCCCTCTTTGAAAATGGAGTTGTAAAATTTCAATTCTCTATTTCTAATTTCCTTCCAGGCTTCATATATGTTTTACATAACTTCATGTTTGAGGTATAGCTAGAGAACACTGTTTCATATTGTGAAGACATTTGCCAGCAGAGAAGGCAATTGATACTGTTACGTGATAAGAGACTTGCTAATACACACAGAAGTTTTTGGTATACAGAAGTGCTGGAGCATATATCCAACTCTGTTTCTCACATATGTGTAGTGATTTTGTGTTTCTGTACATGCCAGCACAGGGCAGTTAGTGCAGAGGTGACCTGAGTAATGACTATGCCATCCCAGGAAATTTCAGACCTGACAGGTGCTAAAGTGCATAAAGGGCTCCATTCCTCCTAGAATTACCAAATCCAGGGTGGCAGATATGGCTCACCAGTGAAATGAGCCTGCTACCAAACCTGGTGAGCTGAATTTGATCCGAGGCCTCACTTGCTAGAAGGAGTAAACTGACTTCTAAAGGGTGTCCTATTATCGTTACATATATGGTCTGACATATGCACCCATAGGCAGACGCAACACACACACAAACACACACACACAGAGCAAGAGAGAGAAAGACAGACAGACAGAGGGACACACACACACACACACACACACACACACACACACACAGAGAGAGAGAGAGAGAGAGAGAGAGAGAGAGAGAGAGAGAGGTGTATATGTCTCTAATATGCAGAAATCTTGACTTAGAACAATATTTTGTCAAAGTATTTTAATACATTTGTAGTTAAGAGGAAAACAGAAGATAGAAGTGACTTCTAGTAGAGCCCCAGATCTGGGCACACACAAAACCCCCAAAGCACTGAAGTGTTAGTTCACAGCAGCCAGAGACACATTTAACAATATGTAAAGACAATCTCTTCTTTAGAACATTAATGCTGAAGCTGCAGGCAGGAAGAAAAGATGCAGCCTAGGACTTTTATCCTATCACAGGTAGCTTAGCTGCTCCAGTTTTAACCTGAAAAGTCCAAGGCCTGACAAACAGCACCACCGAATGAGAAGCATCTCCTGGGCAATGGTGCGTATAGACAGAAGGATTCTTTTAGTCAATTGCAGGAATTACACATTAATGCTTTATACTAAAGGACTTCATACCTTAGATAACTACTGTTATCCACTGAATCTTGATAGTCAGTAAGCCTCCTAGAGCTGAACCTGTGAAGTCATGCCAAGCATGTACAAAATGCTTTATTTGTGAAGCTCCTTTTCTTTGGAGCTTTCTTCTTGACAGAAAATATCTCAGCTTGGCCAGTCCCTTAGATTTGAATCATAATCATACTTCAAAATCATCCTTATAGAACCACAGAATGAGACAAATGCCCCTCCCACCAGAAATCGGTAGTTTTCAAATGAATAGTTCCAGACCTTTCAATTTAAGAAATGTTTTTTAATGACTGATTTTCTGAAAGTTTTCTCCAGATGTTTTGAGGCACATGTTACCTTTCTATTATGGGTAAATTCTAGAAGGTTTTAGGCATCACTACGTGTAAGTTCTAGAGGGCCATAGGCATCATTATGTGTTAGTTCTAGATGTCTGTTGGGATCATTTTGTGTAAGTACTATAGGGTTGTAAGCATCATTATGTGTAAGTTCTAGAAGTCTGTGTGCATCATTATGTGTAAGTTCTAGAGGGCTGTGAGCATCATTATGTATAAGTTCTAGAGGGCTGTAGGCATCATTATGTGTAAGTTCTAGAAGTCTGGAAACATCATTATTAGAACTCTAGGCATCGTTATATGTAAGCTATATTTAGGTATTATTGTTGTGTGGATGTTCTAGAGGGTCACCAGAATGACTTTCCAGGCTCAGATTCAGCAAAAAACATGATCAGCAGATGTGTCAAAATACAAGTGGCCTTACCATTATTTGGAAGTTCTAGAGGGCTGCAGGCATCTTTATCCATTTTCAGTTTTGGCAAAGAGATGAGCATTTTAGCGAGGGATGCCGAGATAGGCTGCACTAACAGGGAGGTGAGGTTTGGTCGGCTTTGTCTAAAGCTTCCATCTGTATTCAAAGGAGAAAAGAACTGAATAATTAGCAAACAGAAACCGAGACCAATCACAGACAAGTTCTTTTCCAATCACATGGGTGATGTTCACTCACTCCTCAGTTATATTCTGTAAAACGCTGTAAACTTTAATCTGGATAAGATTCTGCACCTTCAATAACAATGTGTGCATACACTTGCCACAGTCACATTGCAGCTATCATAGTAGATCCCATGCCTGGAGTGAAAACCAATGTAACTTGAACCACAGAATTCAGAAGGCCCGTGAACTGGCCACTCCTTCCACCTTCCACAGGATGAGGAAAGGGAAACCCATGAAGTGTGGTATAAAGAAGGTCTCTGTCCTTTGCACACACAGTGTAGATGCCTGGATCTCCCTCATGCCAGTGGGAAGTGATGACATACTGAAGAGATAATGATAGATGAATGCTGAGAATCAAGCTAATAACTCTGTGCCAGTGCCATCAGACAACAGAATGTCTGTTAAAAGCAGATATAAAGAATTCAGTAGGAAATATCTATTAGTGTTAATGATAATCAGGTGGCCAATGGTAAAAACAACTTGCCTAATAACTTCTGCATTTCAGCCCATATGGGATAAGACTTACATCTAAAACTCAAATGAACTTAATTTTGCCATTCTCGACAATGAGCTCTCAGCCAAAGGCATCTGTACAGAGGAGTGAATCTGTGAGAAGAGTTCAAGAGGCTGAGGAGAAGCTTCTGGAAGACAGAATGTGTGGGGATACATGCCACATGTGAGCTAAGGACTCCAGGGAAATTTGGAGTATGATTAGAGTTAAGGTTTAAAACTTTTCCACACATAAAGTACAGTATTCTCTGAAGTAACACAGAGATTAGCTTTAACAGGACCAAAGTTGTGAAGAAAAAAACAAAACAAAACAAAACAAAACAAAAAAACAACAAAACAAAACAAAACAAAACAAAACAAAACAAAACAAAACAAAACAAAAAAAACAATAGTGTAGTATGAGAGTATGAGTAGAAGTGGTATAATCATAATCAGTATAATCAGGAAAATTGTTTTTGTGGGGAAAGGAGAAAAGGACAAAAATTGGAATGATATACATGAGATGTGAAAGTAAATCTTGGTGACAAGGGATGAATAGTCAGTATAATGAGCAAAGCTGAAACACAGTGCTGGGAAGATGGCTCGAGACAGAAAATACTAGCCTGGCAAGGGCAAGAATCTGAGTTTGTTCCCAGAATACTCCAGACACTGTGTATGTGGAAGGCACGAGCTTGAAGTTGTGACAGACATTTGCAATCACAGCAAACACAGGAGAATTCCTGGGGCTCACTGGCTATGCAGCCAAGTCTGGTTCACCAATGAGAAACTAGTTAAAAAAAAAAAGTGTAGGGGGGAAACAACAACACTGAGATTCCACCTCACACCAGTCAGAATTGCTAAGATCAAAAACTTAGGTGACAGCAGATGCAGGTGAGGATGTGGAGAAAGAGGAACACTCCTCCATTGCTGGTGGGATTGCAAGCTTGTACAACCACTCTGGAAGTCAGTCTGGCATTATGTCAGAAAATGGAACATAGTACTACCAGAGTATCCAGCAATACCTCTCCTGGGCATATACCCAGAAGATGTTCCAATTGGTAAAAAGGACACATGCTCCACTATGTTCATAGCAGCCTTATTTATAATAGCCAGAAGCTGGAAAGAACCCAGATGTCCCTCAACAGAGGAATGGATACAGAAAATATGGTACATCTAAACAATGGAGTACTATTCTGCTATTAAAAAAAATGAATTTATGAAATTCTTGGGCAAATGGATGGATCTAGAGGACATAATCCTTAGTGAGGTAACCCAATCACAAAAGAAGTCATTGGATATGTGCTCACTGATAAATGGATATTAGCCCAGATACTTAGAACACCCAAGATACAATCTGCAAAACACATGAAAATCAAGAAGGAAGACCAATGTGTGGATATTTCATTCCTCCTTTGAATAGGAAACAAAATACCCATGAAAGGAATTACAGAGACAAAGTTTAGAGCTAAGATGTAAGGATGGACCATACAGAGACTAACCCACCGGGGATCCATCCCATAATCAGTCACTAAACACAGACACTATTGCATAGGACAGCAAGTGTTTACTGAAGGGACCCTGATATAGCTGACTCCCAAAGAAGTGGATGCTCACAGTCATCCATAAGAGGGAGCACGGGGCCCACATTGGAGAAGCTAGAGATAGAACATCAGGAGCTGAATAGGTCTGCAACCCTAGAAGAGGAACAACAATATGAACTAAACAGAACCCCTAGAACTCGAGTCTCTAGCATCATATATAACAGAAGATGGCCTGGTCAGCCATCATTTGAGGAGAGGCCCCTTGGTACTGCAATTTTTATATGCCCCAATACAGGGGACGCCAGGGCCAAGAAGTGGGAGTGGGTGGGCAGGGTAGCAAGGAGGGGGGAGCAGGGAGGGGACTTTCAAAATAGCATTTGAAATGTAAATTAAGAAAATATCTAATAAAAAAAAAACATTTAAGACTTAAGAGTATCACCTGAATTCCACACATACACATGTACAAAATCACCTTCCAAAGGAATGTGCCTTCCCATGAATACACACATTGAATAATAAAAGTGAGGTATCCCAAAAACATATACAGAAGTAAGAAGGGAACTCCAAAACCCAGGTGACACTGAAAGATGGTGAACCCTCTTCCTGTTAACTTGGGAGAAATCAAGAGAAGATGGAGACACAGAAGCTGGTAGAAGATGACTATAGGAAATGAATCCACTCTGAAACTTTGAATAAATAATGGACTAAATTTATCTATACTGTTAATAAAATGCAAATCAAGATATTGTTAAGGCAAAATAATTATATCAGTGCACATTAAACTTGGAGAAAAGTGGGGGAGACAATACACCAAATGTGTTCAAACAAACAACAAATCCTTCATCAAACTATTTTATTGACTCAGAAAAGGAAATTCACAGTTGAATGCCAAGTTACATTTTAGAATGCAGTACCATAATTTTCAGAAATTTTATTAAGGAAATGGTCCTGGAGATTGATTTGGAATTTAATTTAATTTGCCTGTGGGGGGTGATGACTTCCATGATGCTGGTAATCAGGCTACATGGGGCAGACTGTACATGAAAAAAATATTTTTGTGAACAGCTTCTTTAATTTATCATCTAGAAAACCACCATATCTAACAAACAAACAAACAAACAACCCCCCCAAAACCCTGATTTTTATCTTAGGACTATGGCTGTCCTGGAAGTCATAGCTTTGAGAAAACAATAATAAATATTTAAGCTAAGAATCAGTTTTGTTGGAGAAGTGTAGGGTCAGTCTTGCATCTCAGGAACTCCTTTACGTTCATGTGTGAATGAATTTTGACCACAGTGTAGTTCACTGCTCCCTACCAACTCATGGCAAAGACCATAACAAGCTGTATAATTTATAACGCCCAGAGCAAGTTGACAATGTATGGTTACTAGGCAGAAAGCAGGAAGGATTTTGATATGGCCACAGCAAAACATAAATCAAGTGTGGAGGCTCTCAAAATGGACATTCTAAGACTGCATAGGACTTATGCTCATTAACCAGCACATGCAGGGCTCACAGGCATGATGCTTGTTGAGTCAAAATGTTTTTGATCTCCCAGCTTCACAAGATTGCATTCAGCTACTCATGACTATTCTTGGGTCCTCTTCTGCTCCAGCCTGTGCCTTGGGCCAACACAGTTCTTGTTTCCAAACACAAATCACACTTGAGTGGCTAAGTGGGAAGTTTTAAAACAGCCAGTTTTCTGGGCTGGTGAGATGGCTCAGCAGGTAAGAGCACCCGACTGCTCTTCCGAAGGTGATAAGTTCAAATCCCAGCATCCACATGGTGGCTCACAACCATCCGTAACGAGATCTGGCACCCTCTTCTGGAGTGTCTGAAGACAGCTACAGTGTACTTACATATAATAAATAAAATAAATCTTTAAAAAAAACAAAACAAAACAAAATAAAACAGCCAGTTTTCTGTGGCTCATCAAGTGTGAATTACCCATTCATTTGTCATCTGAGGTGCTTTCATTACACATGGGACAGTGTCTTTAATATAGTGATAATTTATTTTTTTTAAGTTATTGAAAACATCCACTACTACCTCGATTGAAATTCTGTAGTAACTCCTACCCTTCTAGTTTCTAATTCTTCATTAAATTTTTACTTTCATTTTAAGAACAGTATGTTGACATTCTTGTGTATGCTCATTTTAGATTATTTTAATTTACCTAGTGAGGTTTTTTTTTTTTTCTTGTGCTTTTTCAAATTTGTTTTCTGAGGAATATATATATATATATATATATATATATATATATATATATATATATATATCACATTCTGCATACTCTTACTCACTCCTCTTCCTTTTTTTTCCCCTTTTAACTTGGATTTGGTTTGTTTGTTTGTTTGTTTGTTTGTTTTGAGACAATGTCTTTTATTGGCCTGGGAATCTCCAACTAGGGTAGACTGGCATCCAGAAAGCCCCAGGGTCCAAAACCCCAGATCACAAACATCTATCACTCCATCGTTTATTCTGAGATTCTAAGTCACCCCTTTATACTTACAAGGCACATGCTGTCTTACAACCCCTGTCATCATATTCATGTGAAATCTGTGATTTCCAAGTTGTCATGGATGTCTGGAATTTTTATATTTCCAATAGCCATAAAAATTCTCATGAACATGTGCGATATCTTGACTACCAAATGCAAAATAATCTTAATAANGTTTATTCTGAGATTCTAAGTCACCCCTTTATACTTACAAGGCACATGCTGTCTTACAACCCCTGTCATCATATTCATGTGAAATCTGTGATTTCCAAGTTGTCATGGATGTCTGGAATTTTTATATTTCCAATAGCCATAAAAATTCTCATGAACATGTGCGATATCTTGACTACCAAATGCAAAATAATCTTAATAAACCTTAGGTTGACAATACTCACCCATCTTCTACTAACACTTTCTCCCTACCTATTCAATATAGTACTTGAAGTCCTAGCCAGAGCAATTTGACAACAAAAGGAGATCAAGGGGATAAAAATTGGAAAGGAAGAAGTCAAAATATCACTATTTGCAGATGATATGATAGTATATATATATATATATATATATATATATATATATATATATATATATACAAGTGACCCTAAAAATTCTACCAGAGAACTCCTAAACCTGTTAAACAGCTTCAGTGCAGTAGCTGGATATAAAATTAACTCAAACAAATCAATGGCCTTTCTCTACACAAAGGATAAACAGGCTGAGAAAGAAATTAGGGAAACAACACCCATCACAATAGTCACAGATAATATAAAATCCCTTGGTGTTACTCTAACTAAGGAAGTAAAAGATCTGTATGATAAGAAATTCAAGACTCTGAAGAAAGAAATCAAAGAACATCTCAGAAGATGGAAAGATCTCACATGCTCATGGAATTGGCAAGGTTCAATATAGTAAAAATGGCTATATTGCTGAAAGCAATCTACAGATTCAATGCAATCCCCATCAAATTTCCAACTACATTCTTCCATGAATTAGAAAGGACAATTTGCAAATTCATCTGGAATAACAAAAACCTAAGTTAGCAAAAACTCTTCTCAATGATAAAAAGAATCTCTGGTGGAATCACCATGCCTGACCTAAAGCTGTTCTACAGAGCAATTTAAGTAAAATCCACATGCTACTGTTATGGTGACAGACAGGTAGAACAATGGAATAGAATTGAAGACCCAGAAATGAACTCACACACATATCGTCACTTGATATTTGAAAAGGGAGCTAAAACTATCAGGTAGAGAAAAGACAGCATTTTCGACAAATGGTGCTGGCCCAACTGGTGGTTATCATATAGAAGAATGCAAATTGATCCATTCTTATCTCCTTGTACAAAGTTCAAGTCTAAGTAGATCAAGAAACTCCACATAAAACCAGAGACAATGAAACTTATAGAGTAAAAAGTGGGGAAAAGCCTCAAAGATATGGACACAGGGAAAAAGTTTCCTAAACAGAATAGCAATGGCTTGTACTGTAAGATCAAGAATTGACAAATGGGACCTTATAAAATCGCAAAGCTTCTGTAAGGCAAAAGACACTGTCAATAAGAGAAAAAGGCCACCAACAGATTGGGAAAGGATCTTTACCAATCCTTAATCTGATAGGGGACTAATATCCAATATATATAAAGAACCCAAGAACATGGATTCCAGAAAATCAAATAACCCCATTTAAAAATGGGACACAGAGCTAAACACAGATTTCTCTTTTTTTAAATTAGATATATTCTTAATTTACATTTCAAATGCTATCCTGAGAGTTCCATCTACCCTCCCCCTACCCTGTTCCCTTACCCACCCACTCCCATTTCTTGGTCCTCGCATTTCCCTCTATTGGGGCATATAAAGTTTGCAATACCAAGGGGCCTCTCTTCCCAATGAAGGCCGACTAGGCCATCTTCTGCTACATATGCAGCTAGAGACAGAAGCTCTGTGGGTTCTGATTAGTTCATATTGTTGTTCCACCTATAGGGTTGCAGAGCCCTTTAGCTCCTTGGGTACTTTCTCTAGCTTCTCCATTGGGAACCCTGTGTCTCATCCTATAGACGACTGTGAGCACCCACTTATGTATTTGTCAGGCACTGGCATAGCTGCCGCAGACCCTTTGTGCCCTTGTCTGTGTGAAAGGGGTTCTCTGGAGCAACTGGGCAAGGATTTGACAAATGACAAACAGACACTACACAAGGGACTGTGGATCTGAATGTAATTTGTAAAATCGAGCATCAGACTTTTTATACAGAAGAAAATAAGAAAATTAGGTGACACACTGGCAAGATACAATGAGGTAACTAGAGGTTACTAGATTCTTACACAAAACAGAGGAATGCAGACACAGAAAGGACTGGAAGGAACCAACTGGGATAAGATTCAATGTTAACAACTGGGATCAAAACGAGCTCCACCTAAGGTCCACTTAATCTTAGAAGCCATAGTTCCATTATGACTATTGTATAGTCCACCTTCCACCTAGGCCATTGTAAATACTTGTATCTGGGTGTAACTCAGTTAGCTATAGTTCTAAATATCTAGTCTGGTTCCTCCTCAGGCCACAAGCTTCCTTATTCCTAGATAATGGTGAATTCCTGTGTAGGGCAGTGACTTAGCTATTCATGCCTAAGGTTGGGTCAAGGTCTGCCTAGAATCTAACCTAGCTATATGTCTAAAATTTAATCTTTAGAAGCACTTATAATGAAGCAATATTAAGGGAAAGCAAACAGATCTGTTTACCAACTAAAGCAGGGACATTGGACCATTCTTTATATAGGATGCCACAATTCCAGGAGACTAAGTTTCCATGAACTTTTTGCCTCAGGACTGTGCCCAGACTTTCCAGCCTGTCAGGCGGGTCACTACTGGAGTGGATGGAGCACATAGCCTCATAAGAGACAGCTATATCAGGGTCCCTTCAGCAAAAGCTTGCTCTCCTATGCAATAGTGTCTGAGTTTGGTGACTGATTATGGGATGGATCCCTGAATGGGGTAGTCTCTGGATAGTCCATCCTTTTATCTTAGCTCTTTCAGAAGACCTGGCCTCAGTTCCCTGCACTAGCATAGGAGAGTTCATAATCACCATCCACACACTGCTGAGAAATCTATCACTTCTTTTTGGGCTTTGTGAGCATTTGCCTTATGTGTACACACATAGCCTACATATACACACAATCTGAAATTGGTAAAAAAAAAAAATAATAAATCTTTTAAAAAGTGATCAACCCATACAAAATGCTTTTCCTAAACTACCAGTGTCTTCAGTTTGCTGGCTTACTGATTAAAGGTCCATGACTTCAGAAAGTCTAGTCTGAGGACTGCAAGACAAAACAGGGGAAAATGAAGTTAACTACTGTGTATATGTACATATTTAGTACAGTAGTGTAAGGTGCATTTTCAAACTCTTAATGTCCTCTAACTACATTTGGTTATAGGTATAAAGAGAACAATCATCAATGCATGTTCTCTCTCTCTCTCTCTCTCTCTCTCTCTCTCTCTGTGTGTGTGTGTGTGTGTGTGTGTGTGTGTGTGTGTGTGTGTGTGTGTGTGTGTGTGTGCGTGTGTGTCTGTATAGGAAAATTAAAACTGGCATAGATATTATTGTATACAACAAAAGCTAACTATCATAATAAAAATATTAGACTCTGAGAGTCTAACTTTGAGGTACTGTGACAGTCTGTGGAATCAAATGTGCTGGTTAAGCCAAAGATATGGCCCACTTGTGTTAATAGCTAGGGTTCTTCAGTTGAGAGGACTAGGTGATATCTGCGTCAAGCTTCACTAACTCTCCCTTAGTATATCTGACTCTCCACCATTCTCTATTCCTCTCACTCATACTCTTCCTTTACTATTCAATCTAAGCATGCATCACTTTATTCTGCTTCTCAGCCACTGGACAGACAACCAACACATGAACCAGGCACCAGTCAGAAAAGGAGAAATCCTACCATCCAAAATCCATTAGCTAACAAATTCATGCATGTGACACCTGGCATATCACAGAGGAGCTGCCTTAAGGGGATGTGTAGTTTGTATTTTCCACAACTCAAGATAATTTTAACATCAACAAAAATATAAAAAAGGGAACTATGAAGATGAATATTACACAGTTACTCTCTATAACCTAATGAAAAATACTCAAGTAGTCAAGTAAAAGCAATGGCAGAGTGGCTGTTGTCCCAGTCAGCCATGCAGTTGCTGTCCTAGAGAGCCATGCAGTTGCTGTCCCAGAATATCTTATATTCTTTTTTTTTTTTTTTGAAGCATGCCACGTTAATTAAAGCTTGGTAAAATCAGTCAAAACCCGTGGGATTAAAAAGTAACATACTCATTTGAAAACCAATACTTATCATTTATTTTGATATTAAACTTGGTAGCAGTGGCTGGAAAGCTAACAGGCCCTTGAGTAGATTCTAAACTTCCATTTTAATAGTGAATATCATTTCCAAATGTAATCTAAATATTTGTTCCTAAATACCAAGATACATTCACCACTCACTCATCAACGATTTGTGCAACACATGGAGATTACTACAGAAATCTACAACTAGTCAAAATGAAAGGGTAAGTTACTTGGAATACCCAACTCTATTTGATGCACCTCCCTCAATAAAGGCTTAGGGACAATCAGTGGAAAGGGGCTGAAATGCCCATAAGAGCCATTGGATCAGGATACCTACTGCTAGATATTTTCTAGTCATTAGTGGGCTAGTGCACCCATCACATCTCAATAGCTGTACAAGATGAGTATAACACACCACAATGTGACATTCAGATGTGTTTACAGGAGATTCCATATGTTCTACTATAGATGAAGTCAATGAGTCCCAAGAGAGGGAGGATTTGTTGACTCCAGGAATGCTGTCTTCTATAGGTTGTGGAATCCTTAGGACACATGTACTTTCACATAATACAAGATTGACTAGGTTATACATCTCTATCTATATCATCTATATCTATGTCTATATCATCTCTCTCTATTTATCTACCTATCATATAATCTATCATGAACCCTCCAATTCCACAGCATCTGATGCCCTCTCCTGGTGTACACAGGCATTTCATGTACATTGTCCACAGATATACATATGCAGACAAAGTAATCACACACATAAAATATTAAAAATAATAAATTTAAATTATTGAGGATCTTCCCTTTAACTCATTTTCAAGTGTTTGCCACATATATGAAATAGAATTACAAAAACAATATATTTATACGATGATTAAATGTTTGTCTTTTATGTTTAGACATGCAAATTTAAGTTTGTGTTGGTAAAGTAAAATTATTTCTGGTCCAAGTACGATAATATATAAATATAAATCATCACTACTCTGTACAGTCAAAAATGGGCCTACATAGGTGCAAAACAGTTACTTAGAAAACCAAGAATGTTCATGGATTTATTGAGATAGTAAGAAGTTTGACAAATGTCCTGTAAAACAAGGTATAAAGGAAGCTAGAGTTTATGTATTATATGAGATAGAACATATCTTCAACTGTGTGCCATTTGACATGTAGTTACTCCTATAACTTGAATATTATTTACAGAATTAGCAGATTATATTTCCATGCATATTTTAGCAAATATCTAAATTG
Source organism: Mus minutoides (assembly GCA_902729485.2). NCBI lineage: Eukaryota > Metazoa > Chordata > Mammalia > Rodentia > Muridae > Mus > Mus minutoides. Next base: position 11,053 of record LR750502.1, on the reverse strand, counting down.
TTGAAACACATTAATATAATCACTTCAAGACAAACCAAGTCTTGTGTTTTCATTAACAATGTCCCCTTTAAGAAATATTGAGAAATCAGATTCTTTTCCTGAAAAAACACTTCTTTTTGTTACAGAAATGAAATCTCACTGAATAAATTATATTTTTTGTCACCTTATGTGAAATTTAGGTTGTATAATAACAGTGGCGCTATTGTGATAAGGACAGATGTTTTCTTATTTCTTTTTCAGAGGAATAACAGGGTACATGAGAGCTATTCTCTACTTTATACAATACTAAAATGTCTGTATTCATCATCTGTTTATTCTAAGAATATTTCATTCCCTAAAGCATTCCCAAACCATTAGCATTTGGAAACAACCATGAAAACATGTAGATAAACTACAAAGTTTGTGCTCTACTTGAAAGAGAGTAACTCTTGATTCATAACTGGAATAATTGACCATCTGCACATTGTATGTACCCAAAATAAAGCAAACCTCTATAGATGCTTTCCCCAGAGAAGCCACTTATCTCAAATGTGAAGGGTAGAAACACTGGGATGATTTGCAAATTTTCTACTTTTTGAAAAATGTACTTTACATTTTTTTAAAATGATAGCAAATAAAATATACTTTTCTTGCTAAATTTGTTATAGTAGTGGAAGTTTGCAGCCATTAATTTGCAATAAAAAGCTTCACACCAGATTGTAATGAGAATATATTACTTTGTGAGCCTGAATTTAAAAGTGGGCAGAACAGTTATATTTTTGACATTTACATATTGAAAAGGTTTCTTTCCCTTTTCAACAGTTTTTCTTTTATTATTATTATTAATTTATTATTTCACTTATTTTTATCCCCAATGTTTTCCCAGTCCCAGCAGCCCCTCACAGAGTTCTTCCCTTTCATCTTCCTTTCCCTTTGCCTCTAAGAAGGTACCCCATCTGGATTCCATACTCCCTGGTACATCAAGTTTATACAGTATTAGGCCTATCCTCTCCCACTGAGGCCAGACAAGGCAGTCATATGGTACATTAGTGCAGGGTCCTCAAACAAGACTGTATAGCTCTAGTCTCTGGAAGGCCCCAGAGGTCCATGTTAATTGACATTGTTGGTCTTCCTATGGGGTTGCCTTTTCAGTTAGTTACTTGAATCCTTCGCCTAACTCTTCTAGAGGGGTCCTTAACCTTGGTACAATGGTTGGCTGTGAGTATCTGCATTTGTCTCAGTTGAGTGCTGGGAAAACCTCTCAGAGGACAGTTTTGCTAGGCACCTGTCTGCAAGCACAACATAGAATCAATAATAGTGTCAGTTTTTTTTTTTTGATATAAACATTTTTTTCCAACATTTATTAGATAATTTCTTCATTTACATTTCAAGTGTTATCCAGAAAGTTCCCTATACCCTCCCCCCTCCCGGTCCTGCTCCCCTACCCATCCGCTCCCACATCTTGGCCCTGGTGTCCCCCTGTACTGGGGCATATAAAGTCTGCATGACCAAGGGGCCTCTCTTCCCAATGATGGCCAACTTGGCCATCCTCTTCTATATATGCAGCTAGAGACATGAGCTCAGGGGGTAATAGTTAGTTCATGTTATTCTTCCACCTAGAGGGTTGAAGACCCCTTCAGCTCCTTGGGTACTTTCTCTAGCTCCTTCCTTGGGAACCCTGTGTTCCATCTAATAGCTGACTGTGAGCTTCCACCTCCATGTTTGCCAGGCATTGGTATAGTCTTCCACGAGACAGCTATATCCGGGCCCTTTCAGCACTCTCTTGCTGGCATATGCTATAGTGTCTATGATTGGTGGCTGATTGTGGGATGGATCCCTGGCAGCCACAGTCATTGGGTCCATCCTTTGGATTCAGCTTCACACATAGTGTCAGGTTTTGATGCCTACCTACATTGGGCCTGCCACTAGTTGCTGTTTTTTTTTTTTTTTTTTATGTCCCTGCATTTCTTTTAGACAAGAACAATTTTGTGTTGAAAAATTTGAAGGTAGGATGACCTCCCCATCCCTCAACTGGGGTCTCTATCTACTAGAAATGGTCTCTTCAGGTTCCATATTCCCACAGTTGGGCATTTCAGAGTCCTGGAGGCCTCTCAGATGTCAGGTCTCTGGGACTTTCTGAGTTTCCACCAACCCCTGCCCCCAGCAGCTGGACATTGTCATTTATTCTCCTGGATCTCTGCTTTCTCTCCTGCCTCACTCCATACCTGATCCTGCACCCCATTTTCTCCTCCCCCTCCTCTATCTCACTCAGGTCCATCCTTCTCTCTGCCTCCCATAATTATTTTGTTTTCCATTCTAAGAAATATTGAATTAAGCTCTCACTTGGCACTTTCTTCCTGTTTAACTTATTTTAGTCTATGGAGTGTATCATGGATATTTAGTAATTTTTGGCTAATATGCTCTTATCAGTGAGTACATACCATACATGGATTTTTGAGTCTGAGTTACCTCACATAGTATATTTTCTAGTTCCATTCACTTGCCTGTAAAATTTATGATATCCTTGCTTTTAATAGATGAATAATAAATATTCTGTTGTATGAATGAACCACAATTTCTGTATCAGTTTTTCAGTGGAAGGTCACCTGGGTTGCCTTTTTAAAAAAATTCTGCTACGTCCATAGTGGAGGATTTTGTAATCTTGTGGAGCACCTTTTGGGTATATACCCAAGAGCAGTATATAGCTGGGTCTTCAGGTAAAACTATTTCCAATTTTCTGAGTAATCACCAGAATGATTTCTACAGTAGTTATACAAGTTTGCAATCACACGGGCTATGGAGGAGTGTTCCTTTTTTTCTACATCCTTACCACTATGTACTGTAACTTAAGTTTATGATTTTAGTCATTCTGCTGGATGTAAGGTTGGAATCTCAGTGTGGTTTATATTTGTATCTTCCTGATGGCTAAATATATTAAACATTTCTTTAAGAGCTTCTTGGACATTCAAGATTCCTCTGTTGAGATTTCTCTGTTTATCTCTGTATCCCATCTTTAAATTGGGTTATTTAGTATTTTAGAGTCTAACTTCATGAGTTCTTTATATATTTTGGATAATGATTAGCCTTGTACTGGATGTAGGATTAGAGAAGAAAGTTTCCTAATCTGTAGATTGCTATTTTCTTCTATTATCAGTATCCATTTACTCACAGAAGCTTTTCAGTTCCAAAAGATCCCATTCATCAATTTTTGATCTTAGAGCCTGAGCCATGGTTGTTCAGGAAATTTTCCACCATACCAATGAATTCAAGGCTCTTTCCTACTTTTTCTTCTATTACATTATATGTGTATCTGATTCTATGTTGAGGTCCTTGATTCCCTTGGACTTGTGATTTGTGCAAGGTGATAAATATTGTGCAATTTGTATTCTCCTACATACTGGTTGCTACTTCGACCAAGATAGCTGATTGCTATCTTTTATATATTAAAGATAATATGTCTGTCATTGTATAAATTTACTACTGGTTCTTCAATTCTATTCCATTCGTCAATCTATTTGTCCCTGTACCAATACAATGTGATTTTTCTGACTATTGTACTGAAGTACAGCTTAAGATTAAGGATGTTGATTCTCCCAGAAGTTCTTTAATTGTTCAGAATTATTTTAGCTATCCCGGGCTTTGTGTTTTCCATATGAAGTTGAGAATTGTTCTTTCCATGTCTGGGAAAAAATTGTGTTGGAATATTGATGGAAATTGCATTGAATCTGTAGATTATTTTAGTAAGATGACCATTATTACCATATTAACCAAATGGATAAACGAGAATTGGAGATCTTTCCATCTTCTGAGGATTTCTTTCTTCAGGAGCTTGAAGTTCTTGTCATATAGATCTTTCAGTGTTTGTTACAGTTATGCCAAGATATTTTATATTATTTGTGGTTATATATCTAAAGGTTTCTTAATAATATATGTATACAGTAACTACTCTTTAATTCCCTGATAAAGATAGTATTAAAATAATGAACTACTGGATGTAAAGTATTTTTTAGATGATCATGGCCTGTTTAATATTTTCTACTTTTAACATGGTAATATTAACATAAGCACAATTCCAGTAGGTGGTCTGGTGAATCATCTGGTATTTATCCATACATGATTCTAGAGAAAGTTTTGTGGTTATTTCTGGGACTCAAACTCATAATTAATACATGAGAACCTTGATTTGAACATAACAGAGATATTTTCTGCATTGACATTGAAGGAGACTGTCTCATCTACTTGCTTATTGATATGTGTTTTATGGTTAGAATAAATATATGAAAGAACTCAGACTTGTCTCCCAATTTTTCTTCATATAATAATATAACTAAAATGTGTTGCATGATTAAAAACACATAGAAGCAGGGCATGGTGGCGCACGCCTTTAATCCCAGCACTTGGGAGGCAGAGGCAGGTGCATTTCGAGGCCAGCCTGGTCTTCAGAGTGAGTTCCAGGACAGCCAGGGCTATACAGAGAAACCCTGTCTTGAAAAACCAAAAACACACACACACACACACACACACACACACAAAAACAAAAACAAAACAAAACAACAACAACAAAAAAAAAACACAGAATAATGTCTAATGTTCTATAGTCATGTCTATATTGAGGTAAGACAGGTACCGAGGAAAAATGATATTTGTAAACTCCATGGAAATAAATCATTTCCAACAAACAATAGATTGATCATTTAGAAGCACCTGTAAGTTTCATATTCTATTACCAATTATTCTTCTGAATACATAAATATGACAATCTTCTTACCAAAGTATCTGTAATTTAATGAAACTCAAATTTAATAGGACAAAGGGATTAATAAAATGTAATGAGAACACATTATTGTGTGAGACTGATTACATTAAAAATTCTATGATAATGTTTTTGCCTATCCTGTCACTTAAAGTATATTTTCTAATGCATTGAAAGACCATCTCATTAAAAATGTCTTCCTTCGGTCTTCAACCCTATAGGTGGAAGAATAACATGAACTAACTAGTTCTCCCTGCGCTCATGTCTCTAGCTGCATATATGGAAGAAGA